>CALNVZ010002100.1:561905-645873 GCA_940671915.1 Paracentrotus lividus
TTTTTTTTATGGTACAATCCTATATGCCCATAACTGGCTACATCTATTCAAAATTAATTCTCCTGTAAGCCCTTGCGCCTTTGGAGTTTACATTGTTGTGTGTGTATATATATATATTATATTATGTATAAAATGAATGTCGGAAATTGGTCTTTGCTCTATAAAATGCACACAAATCAACCGACACATAAAAATAGGCGTTATAACGATAAACTGAAGTATTGCTTTTCATTAGATTATTGCTTTAAACGCATTTTATATATTCAATCAAAATATTTATATTGAGTTCAGTTGAGTTGAATCGAATTTTAAAAAGTAAATGTATAGTAAAAAGCAATTCCCTTTTTCATGCATACGGCTCAAATATACACGTAAAATAACTGATCCCTTTAGAAGAAGCTTAGATAATTTGGTTGAACGCATATGCAGCATATAATATTGAGGAGATGTATTCAATAGAGTGGATATAGAGAGGGAGGGGGAAATGGAGGGAGGAGATGGGAAGAGGAAAGATAGAATTAGGGGAGAAAGAGGGTATAGAGGGAGATGGGGAGAGAGAAAGAAGGAAATAAAGAGAGAGAGAAGAGAGACAATGTGAAAAGAGAGAAAAGGGAAAGAGAGAGAAAGGGAGAGAGAGAGAGAGAGAATGCGGAGAAAAAAGGGAAAGGGAGATGCGGAGAGAGACCAACCAACGAACAGGCATTATCTAATTTAGTTGACAGTGTAAATAATGAGTAGTATTAGTCAGTGCAGATTTGCCTTTGCTATCCATTAGTCCATGTTGGTTACTTCAAGATGACTGCCTCTTTTTATAAGGCACATTCTCTCTCATCATGAAAATCTGGGCGCCTGTTTCTTCGAAACCGTCAATAAGTCTAAGTTCTTGGACAACCCATAGGGGACAACGGTTGTAGAATTAACACACGTTTCAATGGATGTTCACGAACATGACTTATGAACGGTTTCGAGAAACGGGTTCCCTGCCTTCAAAGGGGATAATACGATGACATGAACGTAATGAGCACGCACTTCACAAAAGACCTTGGTGATTAGTTCATCCATCCTCTATGCTATTGCACACATATTTATTTTCCAGATGATTATGATTCAAGTTCAATAGAGTCAGGGTACATGGAGCCGAGGTGCTCTTTCTTCATAAACGTGTAGCAATTTACAATATAATTGGGAATTTTACATGTTAACCCCCCCCCCTTTCGGTTCAGCATCTCACTTTGACAAAACGTTTTCGTGCCCTGAAATTAACCTAGACTCTGTTGTGCATGTGAAGTAATGCGAGGTCATCAGATATGGGATTTCGTCAATTCGTCAAGATCGTTAGACGTTCGCAAACATTTTTATGTTCGAAACAAACAAAACAAAAACAAAATCAAATTTACTTTTTTCGCATCGGTCTTTAACACTCGCAATGTTTGTTTGTTTTGTTGTTTTTTTTTGCCAACTTTTCCGACAAAAATTAATATTGATGAAAAATCAAGTAGGGGAGACCGGGTATGGAATTTACACGGGTCAGTTGTTACAGTTCTCAGTGTCTAAGATGGAACAAGAGAGGATGTGCTAAACTTGGCATCTATATACAGCCTACACATAGCTGTGATGACTGCCGCGTCGTGAGGTTTTTCTCGCGTTGTTTTATTAAAAAAGTAAATCAACAAAACCATTTTTACAGTTCAAAGTAATTTTTGACAAAAATTGTGAAATTTGTAATTAGCTCTACAACTGAAGGCACATGTGATAGTCTGGTATTGTAAATATAGTACATGTATGTCACTAAATATCCCCTAGCCATGCCCTGTTAATTCTACCTAATGACTGTGCTACAGTTGATTTCTATGTGGTAAAATCACCCATGGGGTAGCGTTGTTACAACAACCTACCCCATGTTGATGTAACAACTTACCCCAAATTACATTACATATGTAAATTACATTTGCTCTCAATTTTCCAGGTGTTAATTTTTATTTTCTATTATTACTTTTGTCTATTCTAAAAAATCTAACTTGATCTACTGTTAACGATGTTCAAAAACTGGAAGTTGAAAATTAATGTATGGTGTTATTAAAAGAGATTTACCACATTGTCCAACTTACCCGTATGTTTATATATTGTAACAAATTGAACCCCGTATGGTGTAACAAACCTACCCCGTATATGGGGTAGGTTGTTACAAAAAAATGTCTTCACTAATTAGCTGTAGTTATTAGTGTTTAACATTTTTCAAGTTGATATGCCTCAGGTTTTAGCCAACATAAATAGGCTAACTACAGACCAATATGGAGTGCGTGAGTTCTTTCATTAGAATTATCGACCCTAAATGTTGAATTTTTTGTAACTCCCATACCGTCTCCCCTAATTGTATGCCTTTGCGCAATGGGCGAATGTTTGCAAACGTGAGGAGAAAATACTGGATTCACAAACGTTCACTCCAGAACAATACACAAAAACAAAACAAAGAAACCAAAAATTAATTCATTGGTCTTTTTTTTTTTTTTCCACTACACAGCTATTGTTTCGCCATGGCACTGATATAGATTGATGGAAAATCACTTAATGTATTGGGTTAATGGACCGTTTAATAAGGGAAAGTAATTCGACAAATGTTCATTAAACTGGATTGGTAATACACTGCTCTCTTCTCTCTCTCTCTCTCTCTCTCTCATCTTCTCTCTTCCGTCTCTCTCTACCTTCTCTCTCTCTCTCTCTCTCTTTCTCCCTCTCTGTCTCTTTCTTTCTCTTTCATTCGCACTTGTTTCCATACTACTATTTGCTCACTCCATCTCTCTCTCTCTCTCTCCTCTATTCTCTTCGTTCTCATAATTCTATTACACACGTATGAGTATAGTGCATGCGGATTAGTAACAATCCTTGCTGTTTAAAGTTCGGTAAGCCCTATAATTTAACATGTATTTATTTGAATTTGGTCTAATTGATGAATACATGGGCCAGGGGTATTATGTCGATGAGCAGCAAAATAATGTAGGAGATTCCAACTTTCTATAATTATATACATTGATAGATGCAATCAAGATGTTGCGCCTAATTAATGTTCGATTTGGCAATATTCTACACTGCCTAAAAATTACTAAGTGTTTTACAGAAAATTCTGGCAACTCTGCTGCACGGTAATTTTAATCGTAATTTTCTCTTTAAATAAGCTACTTATCAACAGTAAATTAAGCTACTTTCAACATGTAAATTACTGTAAATTCCCACAAATAAGAGGAAAATTATCGCCAAAATAGCTGTTATTTATACCCCCGTCACACTGAGCTCGTTCCTACTACGTCTTGCAAATTTTTGCCGAACGGCATAGTCTGTTGTTAAAACTGAGTGGACGTAGAATAAATACTTTTACGATTCTGTTTACGAACTTCATGGACTAGTTCGCGGTCGGATTTCCAAAAATGTTCAAAAAAATCGGGCACCCCATCTCGTCCTAAAATTTAACGGGTGGCAACGTACCTGAACACGAATGGACGTACTACAACGAAATTGCCGTACTTAAATCGTTCTAAAAGATGTGCTGGACGTCAATATCAACGAGGCATGTAAATATTAATTATTCAAGTTCTAAAATTAAAACGTAGTGACAACGTTCCTTAAACCGGTAGGACTTACTCTGAACGAGAAGGACGTACTACGAACATCACGTTTCAATTTTTAAAACAGAAACGGCATGTCAAATTCCCGTCACATGACTGAGCTAGTTCTTCACTCCCGTCTAGGTAGGTTCTTGTGAACGGGGCCTCAATCTGTTTACACACGACTGAACTGTAGTGGCAGACCTTTTAGAATCTAGTACAGACCAAGTTTCAATCTGTTTACGAACTTGCGAACGGCGCCGAAACGGAAGAGAACGGAAAGGCATCCGATTTTTTTTAACCATGTTCAAAAAAAATCGCTAAATGGCTTCAAGTTCTAAAATTAAACGTAGTGGACAACGTTTCCTTAAAACGGGTAGGACTTACTCGAACGAGAAGACGTACTGAACGTGGTACCTAACTTTATCATGCTGCGCATAGGCACTTTTAGTGACCGTTTGGACGTGCTACGAACGGTATAGAGTGAACGAGCAGTTTACTCGTTCCTGAACTGGATAACAACGTATTGCGGACGCGATAAAGAACGGAATTGACGTAACGAGAACTATTTATGAACTGCTAGCATCGTATTCAAGAAATTATTTTTCAAAGTTATAAGTCAACCGACAAGCCCGTTCAGCATTTTTTTTAAAAACGGGCAAAAACGGGCAAGAACGTTATAGAAGACCTCAGTGTGACGGCCCCCTTACATTGCAGCAGAATTGACAGTAATTTACTGTAAAAAGCTACAGCAATTTTTACAGTGTATGCACCATACAAGGATACTTTTACTTTTCCCATGTAATAAGAAGTTATAGATATACAATAATTGACAACATATTTGTTGACATCTGATCATCTGAATTAATGAATTAAAGAAATATCAATGCAGTCGTTTATCGATGAATGATATATGTAGCCTTGATTCTGAAAAAAAAAAATGTAATAGGGCTTTTATGAAGAATTCTCATCATCCAAATACGCAAGTCATTATTTTGTATTTTATAGAATTGTTGTTCAAAATATTATGCTTGTTTGCTACAAATTTGTATTAACATGATTAATGTATGTCGTTTTAATGCTGCTGTATAATTATTGATTTGGTTGCCACAGGATAAAAGGTCCATAAACCTTTTTTTTCTTCTCAGAATGATGTTCTGAGGTATTTCAATGTATTAATATGTCTGTCATAAAATATCATCAATCAGTAAAGCAGCATCACTTTAAAAAGCAAAAAGAAATGGAGTGTTGTTATAATCTAGGTTTGATATAGTGGTGTGTTTTTTTATATATATACATTAGTGTCTTGTTTCATTTATTTCAAGCTGTGAAAATATTCAAAATGTGGTCTCTTTTTTTATCTATATGTTGATTCTCATACACAATGTAATCAAATATGACAAATCAAAATTATTGTCAAATGACATTGGTCATGTAAGTGCCGTCGGGGATTCAAAGATGGCATTCATTCAATCATTTATTTCCATTTCAAACAGAATATCATACAGATTATAGTCATAAGAGAAAGAAGAACATTGTTGATACTAACATTAATTATTGGAGCGCTAATGTAGTCCAATGACGTATCTTATCAAAATGCTCGTCCAATACAGACAAACTAAATATCATAATTATTATATTCATACCTCTCTTAGTACAAGTCTGTCATACGACCTCTAATATACGATAATGTGATATTTTCATCGGTCTAAGTGTCGGTTCGACTCGGTTAGGGGGTGAGACCGACTCCAAACCGACCTGTTACTGGTATGTCATAACCCCATGTCATTTCACGTGTTTATTTCACGAGATATCTCATACGTCAAGTGAATCTTAACATGCGATTTGAACAAAAGCCTTGGACGACAAGATGATTAATGTAACAAGAAGGTATAGACATGGCAATGATAAAAATAGCCTGGTTTGCATTTATATTCGAATAAAATTATAAGGACCATATCCTTTGTGCATAGAGTCAGCTACATGTTTAGATTCAAGCACATGCATCAAAACAAAGAAAGACAAAGTTAGACCATCGAATGTAATTAGTAAAAGTCTATCAGAAGGGGAAAAGATTAAAAAAGAAATTGAGGGTTAAAAAAAAAAAAAAATCTCCTTTTACCCCTATATTTTCTCAATTCCTGAGGCATAACGTGTACACTGGTAAGCAAAAAACATTAATAATTCGCAATTATCCGATCTTTTCATATATAACAAAACCATAATTAAAAACGGATGCTATTAGCCTAAGCGAAAATATATATCTTTATTCAAAGCATTTATTCTTATGCGATTTATAGCTATATTGCATAATTCGCACTCTTTTTGAGGGGTAGGGTTCTGTTTTTTGTTTGTTTGTTTTGTTGTTTTTTTCATGCATAACGATCAAAATCGAATAATGAAGATTCTAAAAATAAAGGCCTACAAAAGAAAAGGGAGACAAAGGATGGGTGAGCCGGATGTCTATAAAAAATTAAAAAAGGAGGAGAAAAAGGAGAAAGAAGGGAAAAGGGAGAGAAAGAAGAAAAGAAGAAAAAGAAAGAAAGAGAAGGGAATAAAGCCCGATGTTTGTTATAAATTCGCAAACTTTATTAAATAAAAGCGTGAAATAGGCCTAATTGGGTTCTAACGACACATAACTAAGGCCTTTATGTGGGGAGGGTCAGCGAAGAGCGATTTTTTTCTCATTTTTTAAGAAAGAGAAATACATTACTGATGAAAAGTAAAAATAAGGAAGAAATAGTTAAAACTAAAATTTCAAAATTCACAAAGAAAAGAGGCCTCGTGGACCCTCGGCCTAGTGGGCCCTCGGCCTCGATGGAAAATAGTCGGCCTCCTGGGAATACGAGAAAGGGCCTTTATTTATTCATATATCTTTAAAAGCTCACTTTTCGGCTCGCGGATACTAAACTCATAATGCACAAATAACTCCAATTTTGAGCTCAAAAATTTTTGCCTCGCGCTTCGCGCTCGCACATAGGCCTACCAATTTAGGAGGGTATATAATGCACAATTAACTCAAAATTTTCAGCTCACGCTTCGTGCTCGCGGATACTAAATTGGGTCTATAATAACCAATTATTAAAAAAAGAAAATAATACTAGAAAGTACCCCTTTATTTATTGCATATATCTTTTAAAACCCAAAATTTTCGGCTAGCGCTTCGCGCTCGCGGATACTAAATACGGTCTATAATACACAATTATCTACAATCTTAATGCTAACAAGTGCCCTTTATTTATTCTATATCTTTTAAAACCCCAAATTTTTCGGCTCGCGCTTCTCGCTCCTAAATACCAATCTAGTAGGGTATATAATATAAAACACATTAACTCAAAATTTTCAGCTCGCGCTTCGCGCTCGCGGATAGACCCTATAGACCTATACTAAATAAGGTCTATAATACACAATTATCTACGATTTTTAATACTAGAAAGTCCCCTTTATTTATTCCATATATTTTTTAAATACCAACATTTTCTAAATATGGTCTATAATACACAATTATCTTTTTTTTAAAATGTAATAGTAGAAAGTGCCCCTTTATTTATTCCATATATCTTTTAAAACCCCAAATTTTCGGTTCGCGCTTCGCGCTCGTAAATACCAATCTAGTAGGGTATATAATATAATACACAATTAACTCAAAATTTTCGGCTCGCGCTTCGCGCTCGGCGATACTAAATAGGGTCTATAATACACAATTATCTACGATTTTAATACTAGAAAGTGCCCCTTTATTTATTCCATACATCTTTAAAACCCAAAATTTTCGGCTCGCGCTTTGCGCTCGCGGATACTAAATCATAATGCACAAAATAATCCAATTTTGTGCTCAAATTTCGGCTCGCGCTTTCCGCTCGCAGATACCAATTTAGTAGGGTATATATAATGTACAATTAACTCAAATTTTTACCTCAAAGTTTTCATCCATGGTGGCAATTTAGAATACATATTCAAACCACTAAAGTTTTGTTTAAAATATAGAATACAATTTTCTTTTTTTTTTTTTTTTTTTTTTTTTTTTTTGCTAGTATACAGTGCGTCCCAAAAAGAACTATACACTTTTGAAATGGCTGCCAAATAAAAAGTATATTTTTTTAGGTAATGAAATTTACATGTATGGAAAGCTCATTATCCCAAATTTCATATGACATCAAAAATCCGAAAATAAGTCATGCATGAATGAGCAGCGTTCACTTTTGTAAAGGGTATGGAAATTAGGGTGCGCAGGAATTGCCATACCAATTTGTATGAGGAAAGTCATTTGGAGCTTATGGAATTGAGGATGATATGCCAGAATTACTGATCAATATGATGAGTTGGGGTTTGTTAAGTGAAGTTTGTGGAATTGGGGATTACATTTTCATGCATGAGTGAACAGGAATATGTATTTCCTATTGTTGCATTGTAACTTTCCAAGGTTTCTTGAGTGGTGTGTTAGTGGTAGTCAGGATAGGGTGCAGAACAGGTGAGATGCAGGGTAAGATTTTTTGATCAGTTTTGATAATCGTTTTCATGATCTTTTGGATTGTCTGAATGTCTAACATCAGTGATGTTCTTTTTTTCAACAAACATTTTTTTAGAGTATTCAATTTACATAATCCCACCTGGATATTAAGTAATTCAATAAGAAGTTTAGATAATCTTACAGTAATTGAAATGTGGGGCAGGCATATTATGATGTCACTGATGTTTAACCCCCCCCCAAAAAAAAAAAAAAAAAAAAAAAAAAAGATGCGAGGAGGTAGTCAGGATATTTTGGAGTAGAAACCAATGAATATGAATGGTCAAAACACACCCATGCAAAAAGAGAGAGATAGATAAAGAGGAGGGAGACAGGGAGAGAAAGAAAGAAGAGAGAGGGAGAGAGGGAGAAGACAAAGAGAGAGAGAGAGGAAGGAAGACAAAGAGAGAGAGAGAGAGAAGAGGGAGGGAGAGAAAAGGAAGAGAGAGAAAGAGATTAAACACACACTGAAGGACCTCATTAAATATACCGTGGAAAGTTACAATGCAACAATAGGAAATACATATTCTGTTCACTCATGCATGAAAATGTAATCCCCAATTCCACAAACTTCACTTAGCAAACCCCAACTCATCATAATTGATCAGTAATTCTGCATATCATCCCTAATTCCATAAGCTCCAAATGACTTTCCTCATACAAAATGGTAGGGCAATTCCTGCGCACCCTAATTTCCATACCCTTTACAAAAGTGAAACGCTGCTCATTCATGCATGACTTATTTTCGGAGTTTTTGATGTCATATGAAATTTGGGATAATGAGCTTTCCATACATGTAAATTTCATTACCTGAAATCATATTTTTTTATTTGGCATTCATTTCAAAAGTGTATAGTTTTTTGGGACGCACTGTATATGCGTAAGTGCCGTAGTCTAGTGGTCGCTACACTCGACTGGGAATGCAAAGGTCGTGGGTTCGATTCCGCACCGGCACTTACGTCCACTCCACCTAGGTGCAAATGGGTACCCGGGAGGCGCGCACCCGGGAGGATAATTCCATATAAGGCGCCTATAAATGGCTGACTACAATAATAATATACTGTAAAGCGCTTTGAGCCAAATGGGAAAGCGCATTATAAATAATGGGTATTATTATTATTATTATTATTATTATTATTATTATTTTGTTTTCATAGGAATAAAATTAAAATTGTTTAAATTCCTCGTTTTAGGTCAGTATAGGCCCATATATAGGGGAATGTTAACTCGCGCTTCGCGCTCGTTTGCCCGCTCCGCCTCGCAAGATTTTTTTTTAAAGTTGGGCCCCCCCCCCCCCTCTGGAAAAATCCTGGATCCGCGCCTGTTAGATGACAACTGGACACGTATGACGTAGATAAAGGAAACTTCATATCTAAATTCTTATAATGATGACTTATATCTATACATTTTAACGACTTTTAATTATATTTTTTGATAGCAAGATCCCAGAGACTACTTGTTTTTATGCATAATACGGCCCATTTTGTCCAAACCAAAAAAGTAATTTCAAACAGTGCATACTGTTTAGAGGATTAAAGTGAGCGTTCGGCAAATTGAATTTCCCAGAATCAACGTGAATGATGATAATCACCTTTTATATAGATTTGCAACTTGAGAATTAAATCGCACACAATGGGTTCAATTGAGACAAAAACGTGATCTGTTTGTACATCATGGACATCATCACTAGGTCTATTAGAATGTGGTTGAAATGAAAAATTAATGTATTGTATAACGAAATGACTTCCATTACGGTTAACCCTAAGATTCTGATGAAAAAGATAATTTAAAATGTTTGGACTATTCAAGAGGGTTTGAGGGACATAATTTCCAATTATAGTAATTGGGTCATGAAATATTTGGCTTATGATGCGCTGTATAAATAGCAATTAAATTATAAGAAAAAAAATAACACAGAGAGATAGGATACTATCGCTTTGGGACGGAATAGAATCATCATTTTTGTGAATTGAAAATGTGGGGGAAAATAAAATTAAAACGTATAAAATCTTTTCGCTCTTGGTATTGGATGAGTCCCTATGTCAGTGCACAGGGATGGCAAGTCTGAAGCGAATCATCGTAAGTGGCGCCATGAAGGTGAGAGAGGTGAGAGAATGCAGGCCAGAGCACTTATACAGTGCGTATTAAAAAAAAATTTATCCATTCTTACTTTTAGATGGGTCATGTTCCATGCTCCTTCACTTTGGCGATTTCTATGCAACATTAATGAGGCACTCTACAGATGTCACGCATAACCGAGTAAATTGCAAATAAAGGTGACAGTACAGTGACAGTTTTTATATTACATACACTTGGTAATATTAAATTACATACACTTGGTTATGACATAATAATGCAAGAAATTATGCAAGAAAGGGATCATTGCAAAGGTTAAGAGTTGCTCTTTAACATAACGACTTGCTAATAAATATGCTTGGAATCTTATGATCCCTCTCAAATTGGATTACCCTTTTTCGATATACGCAATGAATAGTGAAAGTAAAAAGGATGTGCTTTATCACAATTATAGACTTGAAAATTTACTTTTACTTTTCCACTTTTATATTTTTTCTGTATTTAGGCCTATTCGAAGTTCATGATCTAGACGTATGAAACATATGGAAAATATGCAGACGATGACAGAGAGAGAGAGAGAGTGAGAGAAGAAGAAGAAATTAAGGAAGAGATAGAGAGAAGAGAGAGAGAGAAGAGAGAGAGAAGAGAGAGAGAGAGAGAGAGGGAGAGGGAGAGAGAGAGAGAAGAGAAGAGAGAGAGCTTATCACTAAAAGCCACTGAATAATAAGTCCTTTTCACTGGGTTTTTCGATGAAAGAAATCAAGTATATTACGAAGAGATATGGATTTTTATCAAATATTGAATGCACAGGTAAAAAGATTCCTTATTTCTTCTCCTTTTTTGGGGGGGGGGCAATTCGCGTATCCCCACTCCCAATAATTGTTTTCTAATAATTTTTCTCGGACTGAGTGTGGATATATAGTTTTTTATTTATATGTTGATAAAACCAACAAGGCCTACTCACTATTCATGATCATCAAAAACCATGAAACGGCAGTTGCCAATAAAAGAGCAGCTCCCAAGTGACGTCATAAAATAATCGAAAGTTTGCACAGTCATGGTACACTAAATTACTTTTAATGGATTTTTGCCAAATTCCAAATCGGCTAAAAATCATGACGTCACACACTTGTAAATGTGTAAACAAAGAAGAAGACTAGACGGAAGCTACCGTACTAGCGAGAGAAGGAGAAGGGCGTCTGTTACACAAAGAAAACCTTGGAAATTGTGAGTTTATACCTTTTTGTATGTAAGATTTTTGAAGTAATCCATTTATTGATGAATTTTCATGTATAATTTCTGTTTGTTTCGGATCAAAACAAAAATACAGTGCACTATATGAAGTAGAATGGGTGTCGGAATAACATTTGGAGGTATTTTACAGTCCTGCCTGTAGAAATGTGTGTAGTCTAACTTAGGCCAGGTTAATTCTATTTTTGAAAAGTTGGAATCTCAGGATCTCAGAATCTCAGAATGATATCCAGAAATCGCTTTTCAGCCATAACTTGGACTCAAGTTATGACTAAAATGTATGGACTATTTGTGAGCGGAATATGGGCAATAAAATACATTATGTGAAATCCATTAAATTAATTGTATTAACTTGTTAGAAATCTAACTTATATGAAGGAAGTAATAACAGTTAGATATAAGCTCATAACTCTTTTGTCAATTATTAAATTTATGCACAACGTTACTAACGTTAGATCTAACGTTAGATCATGGCAAATTTTTAGCTTTATGTTTGATCAATGTTTTCTAATTGCTCTCCTCTAGATCTATTTACCCCCCCCCCCCCTTTCTTTCCCTCTCTGCATCTCTCTCTCTCTCTCTCTCTCTCTCTCTCTCTCTCTATGACCACATTACCATACAGTCAGTGTGCCATACAGTGTGCCATGTCAAGTCCTACTTGTAAATTAATATAAATCCAAATCATCTGCTTAGTTGTATTTCAATTACAAGATGATGCAATGAATTGGACTGAAATAGATCTACATGTATATTTACCTATAATGGTTTTCTATTTTTTATCATTACTTTGCAGAATGCATTTCAAGGTCTGTTGAACCAGTGATACCACAATGTCTTCTTCACCGTTCCTTGTAATGATCAAATCCAAAAATGGACGCAAGAAATTAGAAGGTCTGACCATGAAATCCACCATCAGTCATCTACTGCAGAAGATCTCTGAATTCACTGAGATTCCAAGCAAGTCTCAGAAGCTACTGCACGGGTACCCTCCTAAAGCTCTAGATCTATCCAATGAATGTCAGGAACTAGCCTCACTACCAGTGAAATCTGGAGACATGGTCATTGTGGAAGAGGAGCAGGACACAGCATGTGTACCTCAAGAAAACAAAGAACCTAAGGCTACAGTGACACGTCGTGTCGTACCAGCTGACAACTCATGTCTATTTATGAGTATTGCTTTACTAATGGAAGGTGGCAATACGGATACGTCACGTGCTCAAGAACTTCGCAACCTCATTGTGAATGTGGTGAGCAGTAATCCAGAACTATACAACGATGCATTCCTCGGTAAAACCAATCTAGAATACTGCCAATGGATAAAAAAAATGGACTCCTGGGGAGGGGCGATAGAAATTTCAATACTGAGTGAATTCTATGAAACTGAGATTGCAGTTGTAGACACTCAGAGTGTGCGTGTGGATAAATTTGGTGAAAATTACGGTTACAAGCATCGGATCTACCTCATCTATGACAATGTACATTATGATCCATTAATTAAGGAGTTAGAGGGAGAAGGTATGGAGACAGTGTTTCAGGTTGATGATCAGGAGATCCTCTCGCAAGTCTTAA
The DNA here is from genome assembly GCA_940671915.1 of Paracentrotus lividus. Taxonomy (NCBI): domain Eukaryota; kingdom Metazoa; phylum Echinodermata; class Echinoidea; order Camarodonta; family Echinidae; genus Paracentrotus; species Paracentrotus lividus. The sequence continues at coordinate 574,908 of CALNVZ010002100.1, forward strand.
AGCTTGCATCTGAAGCACAGAAGAGCAGGCAGTATACAGACCTATCAGGCTTCACTCTACGTTGTCTTGTTTGTAATGATGGTCTAAGGGGACAAAGACAAGCACAGCAACATGCTATGGCTACAGGCCATTCAAACTTTGCAGAATATTAATTTCCAGTTTCACTTTTGCTAGTCCGGAACTTCTTGTTAACTACTTTGAAGTTTCCCACCTATTTTATTAGGCAATAATTTTCCAGTAGCATTAAAGGCGATCCTGCACGAGCATCGCCAAGCTAAAACGAGGACTGAAGATGCGATCTGTGTGCAAGTCGCCATTGTTTCACGAATTATTTGCGAAGAGCATGGCTTAATTTGCATACGGTTGTATGCAAACACACGCCAGCCAATCGCGATCACGCTGCATATGAGTGCGATTAGCGTACAAGCGGGTGTGTGTGTGTGTGTGTGTGTGTGTGTGTGTGTGTGTGTGTATAGAGCACTGTATCATCAGTGTTCTGATCTCGAGATGTATTGCACAGGCGGGGACAAGCTGTTCTCTCATGCATCCGAGCATGCGAACAGTCGAATCAATGCCGATCACAAATTGGCTCATGACTTCGGCAATCGTTCGGGCGTTCTAGCTTTCGGTTTTTGGACCACTGCGTAAGAGTCGCGCATCGTTGGTATGAATGGGCATCTTGCAAAGTTCGTTACCGCGTACGTATTTTGAACTCCCTCTACACTATGAGGAACGTGCATCTTTAAACGCTTCATGAATTATTGGTGCTGAAAAGTTTTACTCTTCAATGGTGTAGTTGAACTGTTTAAATTTGAATTGCCGCTTTATTATTATTAATAATATATTTAAATTGCAATTGGTATGTGTGTGCATTTACTATTTCAGGGATGGTTTTCTATTTTGTACATTTTATATTTGTTAAAGAATTATCATTACTGTTTAAGCATTACATTATATAAGATTATATACCATCCAGATTGCTTGATAATTGGATTGATCACAACTTATAATTAAAGTGGTGCCTGATATACGTTAAATCAACTGATACATGTAGGGGAGACCGGGGTTATATGGAACATTTTTCACAAAAATGACCGTAAAACAAATGCGGATTTATTTTAAGAAACAATAAACAATCAGCTTAAGTGTATATCTGTATGCTACAAATGTACCCCATAAAATTCTTAAACTTAGTGATGGTTCCAGAAAAAAAATCCATCTTAAACAAGACCATGTCAAGTGTTTCAACTAACCCCACACACGGGGTTAGTTGGAACAAGGTATGGGGTAAGTTGAAACATTGTGCATGGTATCTTTAGAATTATATTTAAACTACCTACAACATTATTGCATGGGTTCAGCTAACTTGCTTTATTAATTGCAATTAAAATATTAAAGATTGGTGTTCAATTTTTGTTTTACTTCATGTTTTATTACACTTGATAGCATCCACTCACATACAGATATTCTGAAGTCCTGTCAAGTAGCATTCTGCAATATATTTTGTTTAAACCGAAATAAAATTGTCCAATGTGCACTAATATACATGTATAGGAATATTTCAGAATACTTTATTGAATTATATTATTATTATTTTTTTTTTATTCAGCTGAAACCTATTTACTTAATACATGTTCCGACTAACCCCAGAGGCCCATTTGACATTTATTAGCTTACAGCACAAAAGAGGGACAACAACATGCCATATATTTGACCTTGTTTTGTAGCTTGGTATAACTGTTTGTTATACTCAAAAACTGGCCAACTTAATTTATCATCTTCTCTGAGATAATAAAACATTTTTAAAAGTGACAAAAGTTACTCAGAAGGTGAAAAAAACAAACATTGCTTTCTAACTTCACAAGGCTTGAAGCATGTGTGCTGTCTAAAATGTGGTGGATGGCAGTTGCTAATTTAGCAACAACCTTAGGGTAGATTTGCATAAATATATTTATAGCCGTGAAAGAAAATTACAATGTTTCAACTAACCCCACTCTCCCCTAACTGGAATTTTTGTTTTTAATTCTGTAATGCCGAATAGTTCAATAAGTTATAACTTCAACTTATTAAAGGGCCTCTGAGGTATCAAAATAATAATAATTAATGACAATATTAATGTGTAGGGCTAGAGCATGTAAAATACAATCTAAAGAACTTAATGGGTTAATGGTTAAGGAGTGAATGAATTGAATGACTTCTACCTTCATTGTATTCATGTACATGTATACAGTTTACTGATAACGGTTACAATCCAAGCCAAATTACCTCATAAAGCAAAATCCCAGATGCTGAGCACATAGGCACATGTGCATATTTAAAATTGGAACCTGGAGAACTGTCTCTTTATAAAGAAATATTGTAACAGTGATCAATATAATAAATGTAGTCTGTACCAATCACCTGTGCATTGGGTTGCTAACATAGAGTTACTGAATAAACGGTTTTCTATTTGGTGTTTTGCATCAGGTAATCCTGAAACACTTGCTTGTAGTTCTTCTACCAGTAACCCATAAATTTTTTGGAGTTGATTCACAGTGTTTTAGTTCTACACTTTCTTTTTTTTTTACCTCATGGTCCCTTTAAATGATGAGAATGTATACATGGATTCCAATGTTTCACTGCTATGCCAATAAATGTAAGCTTGTCTTGAAATAGATTGTTATGCAAAATATGTAAATGTGTTATACGGATTTGCATTCAAACTCACAATTTTATATACAATGTCAGTAACCTGAAAGTTTACTGATGTTGCTACCTGCTGTATTTTATTAGTATTTATTTCACACTGATATTAATTAGAAATGGGAGTTTAGAATGTTATGATAGGGTTCCGGGTCTTTGTGACACAGAGAACACTCTTCAATAATGTTCACTACCCCCTCCCCTGCACAAAATACACAGTGGAATCAGCAAACTTTTCTATCCTGGAAGTCACATACAAATGTCTGTGTGTGTATGTGCAGAGACAATAAACCCAGTTAGAGTTCTCAAGTAAAATACTCCATGATCTTATACCAGAATATTGAATAATATGTTAAAGAATATTGAAATGACTTGAGATGAAGATGTCTTAAGAAGAGTAGTACAATTTACAATATTACTACCAAAGGACATGTTAATAAGTTTCCAGGAGCCAGAACATGATCTGAGATAAGTTTTAAATCTCAATTAAGAAAACTGTAAATCTCAATTAAGAAAACTGATGATGTTTGTATTTATGTCAAGAATGGTTTCATCCATTTGAATATTGTGAATTGTGTTAGAATTGTTGATGACATTTTTTTCTTTTGAAATATAATGTTGGATGGTTGCAATAAATAAATCAAAATGTGCATAGATCTCCAGATTCATATTTTGAAGAGTGTTAATTGACTAAAATCATTTAAACTGCCAAGGTGATTGTAGCCCATTTTTCATTTGTTAAAGTGAAAATGTGCTTGTTAAGCTAGTACTGCCATGAACATGTAATTGCCATTTCATTGAGGTCACATTTAATAATTTACAGGCAGACAGTGCCTCCAGCTTGGCACCAACCATGGTCTCTCTTTCCCTCTCTCTTTCTTTTCATTTTCAACAATCATAAAATTGATTAGAACTTTGTCTCCCACTCAACCTTTCTATTCTTTTCTCTCTCTCTCTCTCTTCCGCTCAATGTTTCTTTTCTTTCTCTCTCTTTCTCTCTCTATCTCTCACCAATTCCTTATTTTGGTACTATAAAATTATATCAGTCATTTTTGACACCCTATATCTCTCCCCCTCACCAACCTCATTTCTATCTCATTCATTTTCAGTAATGCTACATGTAGGTCACAGTCATTAAGGACTCCAGCCATTTTGTCTACATGAGCAATGTCATTGGCCTGTACTGACAAAGGTGTCCTTAGTAAGGCCATAGCTTTAATCTGTGGTTTAACTATGGTTAGCGAAATGTGACGCAATCCTGAAAAGTAGAAGTTTGATTGAAACGTGCAAGGAACATGCGCTATAGACATATTAAGCCACATTTTGCTACTTGTAGTTAAACCACAGATTTAAGCTATGGCTTAACTTAAGACACCTTTGTGAATACAGGCCATTGGAAACTTTACACCATGGATCCATGACAAGACCACAGAGATTCCTCCCCTACGCAATAATTATAAGATTAGAAACTAAACTTGAATAATGCAAGTAGCTGAAACAAAAACAAATGGCTTGGTCATGAGAGAAAGAAATCTATTGATTTGAATGTATTCCAAAAATTGAACGACAGAGCAAAAGATTATTATTCATGCTTTCTCTCATGAGGAGTCATTTGGTTCAGCCGTTTCATTTACGCTATTGAAGTTCTAATTTCTAATGTTATAATTATTCCGGAGTATTGGCATCTCTGAGCCCAGAACTTTATATATACATTTTGAAAAGTGGATGGGAGGATGAGGGAGAGAGATGGAGAGACAGAGAGAGGCAGAGGAATAAAAGTGAGATGTGAGTAAAAAGATGGATCATATGATGGAAAGTAAATAAATGAGGGATGGGCGAGAGTGATGGGGAGGGAGATATAAAAGTGAAAGTAAAATAATAGTAAAAAGATGGATGAAGAGAGAGAGAGAGAGATAAGTGAAAAGATGACAGTAAATGAATGAGGGATGGGTGAGAGAAAAGATGATCATATGATTGAAATTGAATAAATGATGAAAAGATATGTGAGAGAGAAAGAAAGAAAGGTGGAGAGAGAGAGGGAGAGAGAGAGTCGTGTATATAAGTGAACAGATGGATTATATGATTGAATGTAAATGAATGAGGAATGGGTGAGAGAGGTGGGATGGAGTATATAATGAGTGAACAAAATAGGATTGGATGTAAAATGAGAGAAGAGAGGATATGTGGAAAGAGAGATAGAGAATGTCATATTAGAATGGAAATGGTGTCAAATGGAAAGAGAGAATGTGAAATTAAGGAAAACCAAAAATCTTCAGTAGCAAAACATAAATTTCACAATTCAAACAACAGGTGTAATGATTTAGTATAATTATTATGCATATATTTATTTCCAGGCTACATACATTATGTGTCTGTGCCAGCAGACCGTGTATATCATTAATCAACCTGAAGAACTTAAGTCACATGAAATCAGAATCATCCCCAAGGGATTCGATACCTGATCTACCAACAGATTAATTACCAAATGATTGTTTCAAGGATTTTTGTTAATCTAACAGATGTTGAATCAATCATCTATGAAAACAATCACAGATTAATCATTTATGTAGAAATATTACTCTGGCAAAGAGAAAGACAGAGATGTTTTGAAGGGGAAAAAACCTGAGCCTTGAAAATTGTATACATTGAAGATACATCTTTGGTTTTCTTTCTAAACTTGCCTCGAATTGGCCACATCCAAATTCTTACTTTATAAAACAAGTAATAAAGAAGTTAATTATAACTTGGAAAATTGCTGGACAGGGTGCATGAATTTACAACAAAATAACAATGTAATAAGTGCACTTTGAATAAATATATAACTAATTTACCTCAAGTTGTAATGAAATATGCATATGTAATAATAATTATGAATTGAAAAAACTATTCATACATTTATCAATATTTGGTTACATGATACACAACAAAGGTTTGCTTAGAATCACACACATTGATTTGAACAGGGAGAGGAATGAAAAATCAATTTTGAGGCATTTATTCAAAAATAAAATACAGATATATAAAACTATTATCTATGTACACCCATGGAAATTTCTTAATCATGACTGTAGTTCACACATCCCACTAAATGATATTTACATGTCAAACTGACTCAAGCATTAATGTTCACTGAAATATATGTATTGAAATATATCCTTTACTTACAAAAATAAATACAGAAAGACTTACAGTTGCTTAATTATTCAAAGATTCGATACAGTGACGTTCAACAATGTTACATCACTTGTAGTACTGGATATAGTAATGAAATTATTGCATCCCCTAGTGTTATCACTGATCAGTGGCTCATTAACAATATTTGAGAATTCAGGACCTCCTTTGAAGACTAAACAGAAGAGTTTCTTAAGGGCAGTACCAAATTATACATTTTGTTTTTACAGGTTCAATGAGCTTTTCTCAGGTTCAATGAGCTTTTCTCATCTGCTCAACATAACCTGGGTCTTTTTGATGTTATAGTCCTGAATCAACCCTTCAGTGTGCAATAATTAACATGCTTAGATATACATCTATTATTTTGATTTGATGTTATCACAGAATTCAATGTTTCTACTGAAAAATGAACCCATAACTTTGTGCAAGAATGAACATATATCTAGGCCCTGTAACATAAAAAATAACAAGCAATTGCAAATGGATAATAGCCAATTAGGATCCTTGTTGAATGCATTTCATGCATAAAGGTCTCACTCTCATCCCATCAGGATCCTTGTTGCATACATTTCATGCATAAAGGTCTCACTCTCATCCAATCAGAATGGTTGAATGATTTTGAAATTGGTCATAATTATATATTTATGATACAGGGTACTAGATCATTATATTCCTTCTATTCAATGTCATTGATTCATCTTCTTTACAGGAAAGTTAATTCATGTCTAGTTATGTTGAATCTAGGCTGCTGTAGGTGTGGCTACTTTGATCATTCCTTTCTGAGAGCGGTTACTGAAGTTATTATTACGTGTGCTCATATACTTGTATTCGCCAGCAGCGAGCTTGAGTAGCGCTCCTTCATAGGAGGGCGGGGCATCGTTAAGAAGATTGTTCATCTGATTCTTCTGCTGTACTGAGTCTGCACCACATGTTGCTTGGGCTTTACACCTGAAGAGAAAAGTTGAAAAAAATGGTCAGATCTTGTAAGCAATAAAAAAAAGTACTGTGAAGAGTTTATCTAAATCAGAAATCACAATCTGAGAACAAATTTAGACATATGACATTCCTGATACTTTTAATATTAAAGAGAGGAAGAGATAATATGTAACTGATATCAAAGATAGAGGGGGAAAACACTACAGGAAGAAAAAATAGACTTATGAATGGAAACACTACGAAAAGGAAAAGCCTTGAAAATATGATACCAAGGCAATTGTTCGACGTCCGCATGTTTGACTTAAGACAAGGTTGGCTGCAGAGTAATAAGTATTTCCTTTCATTTTTTTAAAAATTCTTTCTATGAGGGGGTGGATTCATTTGAAAAAATTTGACTCACCGATAGTAGCCGGAGCTGGCCATATTGATGGCTAAATCTTCAGCAGTGATGTCTGGAGTATCGTCAAAATAGATCCATTTAACTTCAGCATTGGTAAACATACTATTAGCATCAGCAAACGGCATGGGATAGTTCTCTAATGAATCGGCCATCTGCACAAAGTTACTGCGATCAGTTCCTGAGAAAAAAAGAAAGGGATATTTTTTAAAACTGTGTACTAAATAGGATAGTTTAATGTGATCATGACATCACATGCTTTTGATTGTAGTGTTACATACATTGGCAAATGACAGTTTGGTCTTCTTTCATGTTCATGTTCATGTTTCATAAAGGAATAGATTTGTTTCATAGAGACCTGTATATAACATACTGGGAAGGTTATATATCTACAGTACAAGTGAAATAATTATTATTCTTCTAAAAAAATGGAATTTTATGGAATATACATCACATAGCATCACACACTCAGTTTTAAACATTCATAATTTTGTTATTCTCTTATTAATTTTTGCTTTAACCTTCAATTATACTTTTCTTTAATTTTTTTTGACAATTAAATTCCAGGCCGAACTTCCCCTTTAGATAAGAAACAAGAAACGCAATTCAACATTCAATACAAATATATGCATGATTTGGATGACTCCTAGAGAAGCACAGATTGCTATTACAAACATATTTTGATAGCTTTTGATTGATTTTGATTGATTTTGATTGATTTTGATTGATTTTGATTGATTTTGATTGATTTTGATTGACTTTTGATTGATTTTGATTGATTTTGATTGACTTTTGATTGATTTTGATTGATTTTGATTGATTTTTTGATTGGTTTTGATTGATTTTGCTCCATACCTCCTTGACCTTCTCCTGCATCACCTGTCTGACCGTCTCCACCAGGAGCATTGTTGTTATGACGATTGGAACCTAATAGTAAACAAAACAATTCAACAGGTTAGTAGGCCTATACAAAGATACAGATACATTTTATAAATTACCATAACGAAACAATATTATTGAAGGTACATAATGTCGTTCATACAACAGAAAGAGAATAAAGGAGACAAGAGGACGAAGAGGAGAAATGGATAAAGGGCGGAAGGATGAGGAGGAGGAGGAGATAAAGAGAATGGAAGAATTATTACAAGGATATAAAATAAGGTGACTGGTCTTTCATTCTATCACATTTATTGCACAAAATATGTCATATTGGCTGTCACATGAAATTGGCAATTGACAATACTTGAATGTAACAAATTTTACACTTTAGGTTGAGAAATACTAGTTATCATCTTAACCGTTGAGGACTGAGCCTGAATATATTCGGGCTGAGGTCTATGGGAAATGTGTGATATAGCCAAATCAGCTCATCCCCTACAGATTAAAGATGTAACTCCACAAACTGTAACTATTATAGTAACTTTGACATCAGTGGTAACTGACAAGTTAACATTGTTTAACAGCCAATCAATATTCAGTATTTAATGAAAGTGACCATTGACAGAAAAGTTATAACAACTTTTATGCAATGACACCCTGGAATGGTTTAACCTCGAGTTGAGCTGATGCATCTTAAAATTTACTCAAGAAGAAAAGTTATTATCCTAACCTCTTGAAACCTCTTGAGGGTTATCAAAATTTATATAAAGACTCACCAGTCCATTGAATATGCACCATATCTTCAGGAGCCATTTCCATTCTATTAGGCATGAAATCATACTCCACTGCTGGATAGGTTTGTACTATGTTGCCTCTCTTTCCTCTCACATTCAAGTTGTATATCTTGGCAGCTTGGACCTCTGGAATAAGAACAAAGAGGAAAATGAATGAAACGGAGTTACAGATTAACATATGAACTGGTATTTACAATCTAGCAAGGCATGCATTATTATTCCTAATTCTAATCCTGACAGAAAATAAACAAATTAACTATTTTCTCAATAGGATATATCTACACATATATATTCTTCTTATATGTCTATTTCCACAAGTATTGTCCTAAAAAGGGAGTACAAAAGGCACATTACTTCTCATTCTGACATTAATTTTCACTATGAATGTTTAAAAACAAGTTCAAACTTCTTGTTTGATTTGAGAGTTTTAAAACATTCTAACAACATGCTGACACTAGCTGCAGCATACACATGTATGCTATGATCCACTCTCATTATAAGAAACACAGATAAGAAATATCGTTATTATTTTCATTACAAGGCGAGTTTTCCAGTCCTAATATCAAACACTTGCACATGTGTCTATATGCTCACATGTTCATTATAAAAATATTTTGTTATAGTAAAGAGTGGTAGAAAAATATGTGTCGTCATTGGATAGGTCAGTACCACGTGACCTACCTTCAAAAAGTTATATTGTACATATGTACAATATAACTTTCTGTTTTTGTAGGGTAAAGCCCATGTTAAATGAATGGGGAGGGTATCGATTCTATCGATTGCTTTGTTGCGCGAGCAGGTAATAACAGTAAAATGTTGCGCACAACAGCTTATAACAATGGATACGCGGAGCAACAAAATAAGTCACAATATCTAAATTTGCACCAAAAATTTGGCAAAGATAAAACCAGATGACGCAAGGTCAAAGATCTAGGGGTCTATTTACTATAATAAATAGTGAACGCTCCATCTTGCAACATTACTGGACTATATGAACTCCAAATACTAAATTATCCCTCGTGCAGATCTATTTTACCTTGGCCTGCGGCCTCGGAGAAACAAATCTGCAATCGGGATAATTTAGTATTTGTCGTACCTATAATCCAGTATATTGCGCGATTGATTGTACACTATTTATATAATAGAAAGGTATTTGGCTTGGTCTCAAGGACCTTATTATAATGAAAGTGGACTGTAGAACTTAACATATAGCTACTCCTCATCTTCCTCGACCATGATCTTTTTAAGATGAACCTGAAAGCTTGCCTACATCTGCTGAGATTAGCCTGAAAGCTTGCCCACAGTGGCTGAGATTAGCCTGAAATATTGCCCACAGTGGCTGAGATTAGCCTGAAAGCTTGCCTACATCTGCTGAGATTAGCCTGAAAGCTTGCCCACAGTGGCTGAGATTAGCCTGAAAACTTGCCCACAGTGGCTGAGATTAGCCTGAAAGCTTGCCTACATCTGCGGAGATTAGCCTGAAAGCTTGCCCACAGTCTGCTGAGATTAGCCTGAAAGCTTACCTTGATCAGCTGGGCGTGGCATGATTAGGAATGCATGAGATCTATCCTGGAATGTTCTTCCTGTCTGTGCAGTGTTGATAGCAAGACGTAGAGCAGTGTTATCAGCTCTACGCCTTGCCATCAACACTGCACAGGCATCTCAGATGAGCCTGAAAGCTTGCCCACAGTGGCTGAGATTAGCCTGGAAGCTTACCTTGATCAGCTGGGCGTGGCATGATAAGGAATGCATGAGATCTATCCTGGAATGTTCTTCCTGTCTGTGCAGTGTTGATAGCAAGACGTAGAGCCGTGTTATCAGCTCCAATATTCACATACGGATTCTGCTGGACTGGTGATTGGACATTGTTAGCACTGTGAAGACAAGAACAAGAAAATACATCATGACTAGGTATACATATTATATACTTATTGTCGGATAGTTTCTGCGCTCTATAAATATACTATGATTATTATTACATAATCCAATTCTATTGGTTTCGATCATTGTGTCTTCATTGAATCCAATGGTTGTAGTAGACCTATGTTTTCCAGCCTGCATTACATTTTCTCTACATTAAATCCCATAATAGAAGCCCTATAATCCAATCTACATTGATATTGTGTGGAATGGTCATACAAAATCTTATCCCAGGGTTTCAATTGTTTCTTTTTTTATCATTTGTATTTGATGTATCTGACATTAGTTGAAATATTCTGACACAATTCAAACTGAATGTACCAAATCAACTCATTTAATACCTGTATGAATATGTCAAATTGTAATGTACCACCTAATTGACATACCTGTATAAATAAATAAATCCTTAACACACATGTGTCACCTATTTTGAGTACCTGTATAAATAAACTAACCCTTAATGTAAAATCTAAATAAATCAACCCTTCACGTACCACCTATAAATGTGTATAAATTATTAAAACCTTAATATATCACCTAATTAATGAACCTGAGAGAAGATTTGACTGGGGGTGGGGTGGGGGGGGGGATTCAATTTTGAACTTGGCTGTATTTTGACACCATTTAACTTCATACTGAAAATCCATCAAACAATATTCTACTCTAAAGATATCGACCAGAAACAAGATTTGTTACTGAAGGAAGGGCGGCGGCGTTGCCTGCAACCAACTTTGTCGGCAAGGGGATAACAACTTAATTCAAAAGTTAAGTCTATGATAACTTACGTGTCTTGGTTTTGCTCTGAAGTTGTGTTCCATGGATCGTAATCATCAGTAGAAATATTGTATCTGTAAAGACAACCATACAGTAATTAACATTCAACTAAATAAAAATAAGAACATTACTTATTGAAAGCAGAATAACATATAAACTGCATCTGACTATAATCATTGATACTACAACAAATATTTGAGACAATAATTTTTATTTAAAGAAAGTTTTAGACAAACCAGTGATACAGGCTCATAATACATGTATGTACTCAAGCTTAAATTCTGACCCTATATTTTAAATGTAAAAATATCAAGTTAAACTCTTTTCCTTCATATTCATAGGGTAATAGAGCATTGCTTTGATTAAAGCTTTTGATTTTCAATAAGTCAATATTTTGTGTGCATTATGTTTGACTTTCCCATGTACGAATAAGTATTAAATATTTTGGGTCAGGCAGATAAGTTGTCGGTCACAAGTTAGCTGGGGTAATAATAAAGAAGCTATACAGATGTGAATCTATATTATATAACAATGTATTATACATTTCATACAAAAACAGTTAATTGTTATTATCACGTTACAGTCTACTCCCTTTATGAGCACAGATACAAGTTGTATAAAATCTCAAATATAACAACAAAATTTTATTATGACGAGGCGACTCTCATATCAAGTGTGTGCACATTTTTCTATCTGTCTATATGTTCAGTAGAACAAAATTTTGTTACAAAGTATTTGGCTTAGTCCTGAGCACCTCATTATAATGGGAGTAGACTGTATCATGGGTAATAATAAATTATAAGTTCGATTCCAAAAGGAGCTAAATCCACTCTTTTTACTTCTGAGAAAAGGGCATTTGTTTGTCAAACTTTGTACAGGTGTTTATGGAAAAGTGATATTCAAATATGCATTTTGTAATAATTGCTTTCAGAAAATTTCTTTCACAGACAGGGAGCAATCTGGACAATGGTTGGATATCAATAACTCAATTTTCATCAATAATGGATTTAGCTCCTTTTGGCATCAAACACTTTGTATGTTCTCACCTCAATCTCATGGCGCATCTCATTGTATTCTCCGATGGGAAGAAGGGTAGAGTCATCGTATATCGACTCGCCTCACCCCCTCTAGTGTTACCGTTATGGTTAGCTCTAGTCCATGGAGCCTGCAGACAATCAGGAGCAGTCAAAGCAACCAAACATTCTTCATTCTGTCCATTCCAGGGTCGACCCCAGACATAGTTTACTCCATTACCACTAGCTGCGGTACAGGCAGCCTCAGTGGCCAGTGCTACACAAGAAAGATCCAAAAAAATATTCAATGATACATGTATTTACCTCATGAGTTTCATCTCCCTTGCCCAATCAAATACAAATAACAAACATAACTGCATTATATTGTGATCCATGCAGTTTCTATACAAAGTCTGTAAGGCTATAAAATAAATGGTGTCAGTATAATACACACTGCAATTGGTTAAATTTGTGTCATTAAAATGTTGTACAAGTATTATGCACGTTCATGAAACTTTTTTTGTGATTCATTAATGGGAAATCCTGTTTCTAATATAAATGGATATTGCATGTTCTATTAATGCAACATTACTGGACTATAAGAACTCCTGAAACTCCTCATGCAGTTCTATTTCGCCTGAACATACAACATCGGAGAAACAAACATGCACTCAGAAAAATTTAGTATTTTTAGTGCACGTAATCCAGTATGTTGCATGATAAAGCAGGCAATATTTATTTAATATTCAAAGATAGGGGTTCATAGAGAGAAGCTTTGGACAGACTTACTCGGTGCCTTTTCCAGATTGTTAGTGAACGCTAACCACTCTCCATCATTCTCTGTACAATCAGCCTCATTGTTACATTCTGAAGCATGTTTACATGGGGACATTACTTTGTTTGGTGTTGTGAAAAGTTTAGGATATTCAGATTTTGTTTTAGTACTTCAGTGTTCTGGGAATATGATGTGCAGCTTGGGAGGTTATTCCAGCGATACATTGCATCTGGAAAGAATGAGAACATAGATGTTCATAGAGAGAAGACTAGGACAGACTTACTTGGTGCCTTTTCCAGATAGTTGGTGAATGCTAACCACTCTCCATCATTCTCTGTACAATCAGCTTCATTGTTATACTCTGAGGCATGTTTACGTTGTCCATTGCCATAGTATTCTACACACTCGTATTTCTCCCTCACATTGAAGCTCTCAGCCTGGTAGTATCTAGAGGTCAATTCAAGAAATAAGTAGCATTACAAAGGATTAGGGTTACATCTGCAGAAATGTCAAGCCAGGGGGAAAATGTTTTATTATGTAGTAAAAGTATATACCGTGATATTTAAAGGGATTAAGTAACTTCCAAAAACAAGTGCAAAAGAGATCGAAATGAATAGAATTCTATCGCTCTGACCGTAAAAACAAACTACTGCAAGTTTCAGATCAAATGCAAGTCATTTACTATCTTAAAACAGTGAAATTTCAAACGCGGCCGAGGATACGGCTGCGCATGATTAATTTATACCGCTCCGTTGAAAGCTTAGCCGCCCGGTAGGCACGGCGACTTGACAACAGGAAATGCGATGAAAACCATGTGCGCTGAAACGCACGCGGTTTTGTAAAGCGTCTCGAGGCGGGTTAGAAAATTTGAGTATAAAATCTTAGATATCTCGAAAGTAAAGCAAGCAAGTAGACTGCAATTTTTAAGGAATACCAGACTGACCTATGTGTTCATAATCATGATGGCAAAATGAGCTAAATCCAAAGTTTGCAATTTGAATATCATTCAATGATACTGCATCCCTTTAAGAAGTTAGTTATTTGGCAGAATTTGATATTGCTAATGTATATGTAAGGGAAGTGCATAGACTTAGTGACAAATTGGTGATGTCATTTCCATGAACTTATACTAAAAAAAAAAAAGAAGAAAACCTGCTAGTAAACCTCTAAAATGACGTAAAATACAAATATCATAAAATACTGAGAAATGACTTTTTCTCTCTTTGAAAAGAACATAACACCACATTAAATATCCATTCTTCTCAAAAGAAAAGATACTTAGGAGAGAAATACAAATTCATGACATTTCAAAGGACAGAAATATAAGAATAACATATTTATCCATGTTAGATCCACAGGAGCCATAGCGAAACCAAATTAAAATATCATGACCTTCTTATTCATCCAATTTACATCAAATTCAATCTTCCATGTTTCTCACTTTTGTTCACCTGATTTGTTTCAAAAGTTGAATTCCATTTGAGAGGAAAGAAGTAATACTTCCTAGTTTTGCATCATATTTATATTTGAGGAAACAACTACCATAATGATGTTATTAAAAAAATATAGGATTTATTATATCTTACTCGCATTCAGACACATCTCCAACCATAATCGCAGCATCCCTCCATTGTGTAGGATGCCAATAAGGATAGTAGTCACGCTCTTCAGGGCACTCGTATCCTCTCCTCTGACCGTTAGGATTCTGACGGGTGTAGATAGCTGAGCTCACTCCCTGGTTGTTCTGTTTCAATTTCTGGTCAGCAGTGAACAAACCTAATGAGGGAGACAGGACAATTTGTGAAAGAGATATCTTACAAGTATAACTTTTCCATTCCAAATACATCATAAGCATCATGAATGATTATATTTTCTTTAACTTTTATGCTGTTTATCTGATCAGTATCACCATTTTAAACTTTCAACTAAGATTCTGACGGGTGTAGATAGCTGAGCTCACACCTTGGTTGTTTTGTTTTAGTTTCTGGTCAGCAGTGAACAAACCTAATCAGGTGAACAGAATGATTTGTGAAAGAGATCTTACAAATCAATGACAAGTTGTCCATTTGAAATCATCTTCATCATAAACACCTTTTTGAAAATATATATGTTGTTCATCATCTTTAACTTTCAATAAGGAAAACATATGGTTCACAAGCAGTGGAAAAATATTGCTATTGTATCATTTGAGTTCTCTCCTATTGATGAAATTCCTCACAATATACTCTAAAAAAGATATCTTTGAGACAAACAAGAAATTAAATTATGTGTGATTGGAGAAATAATTTCTTTGCTTTTGAATTGAATTATTAAAGGCATGTTCCATATTAATAGGGATGGCCACACAACAGCAAAAAGCCACTAGAACGGTTTCCGCTAATGTAGTCACCCATGCATTTACAATGCAAACAATAACCCATGCACTGCCTACTCAATAATACACAGGCAGAGAAATAGCCAAATTTTCAATAAAAAACAGCTTTCGAAAATGTCTTTTGGCCAGTGGTAAATATTAATCATTTTTATTCCTAATTGGTCAATTTCTTCCTTAGAAAATACCTCAGCAGGTGATCAACTTTTCTTGTTGAAAAAATTGACATGAAAAGGACTACAGCATGTTCAAATTGAAGCTTCTGTGTGATGTGTGTTATGACTGGAATTTCTCATGATTGGAATAGATTCAGATAAGGAAAAGTGGATATCTATAAAATTTAACTATTTTTGAAAAAAAAAATGTATTGGGGTAAAAAACAAACAACAATGTTTACCACTGGCCATTTAAGTTTTAAAATTACTCTACCCTCTCCAACACTCAGCTCTTAGCCACACCACCATGAAACAGCCTATTGTCTAGGGTGTTCCTATTGAAACATGCCCTATGGAGTATTTTTCCACAATGGTCATATTGGATCATATACGGTAACATACATGTCAAACCATCAGTTTTGTACTGCCATAACTATTTGTATAATCTACTCATACTCCTCAATTATGTTACTTTATTCTCATTTCATGTTGATACACACATAGAAAATGTTTGGTATGATTTGGTTTAATAAATCAAAGACAAAAGGACCATAAACTTGAGCATTTATTGCATTTTCTGGCTTTGTCTGAAACTTGTAAAAGTGTTCTAGCAGCTCATTGGTAATCAGAGACACTCTTTGGGTCATATCTTTGAAATGGAACTTCCAAATGTGATAATTCAAGTACCAAAATGTTTCTTTCACAATGCTCTATCCAATAGGCTCAGTAAAAACAAGTTAAAAATAACTTAAAATTTTAGTGGACATCCCTAATATTAAGAATTAAAATTCTCTTCAAATCTGACAAATTATAGTTCTAGCACATTAAGCCTTTCTGTACGTAGAAATAAATATTTTAAAGGAAAACAATTTACAGTGAGACAATGTCACATTGAGCCAATCCTGGACAATTAAGTGCACACATTAAATATGCAAAGCTACATTTTGTAGGACAGGGTGGAAATTATATGCAAAAACTGTATGCAAGCATATGTGAATATTAGCCGCTACAAAATATATGTGGGCTATATAAATAAAGTATCATATGCCCTGCAGTGGGTCACTTGATACCTACCCATATTTCTCTCTCTGATGTAACAAGCATCATAAGCTTCCCATTGTTCTTGTAGGAATCGGTTTGCTTGTACATTATTATTCTTCCTGTTAGCAGCTTGATTTTGATTCTCATTAGGATTATTCCTTGGTGTATGATTCTGAGTCTGTGTATTCTCTCCATTCCTTATCGTATCATCGTCTCCTGCAAATACATCAAATATTCAAATCAACATTTAGTAAACTATTCCAATTAATCACAAGAGGCTCTGTTCATAAATAGTTACTATTACTATTATAGCAACTCTGTCATCATAATGTTGCTCATCAGCCATTGAATCAAAATGCTGTATTTCATGAAAGTTACCATTAGTGGCAAAGTTACTATAATAGTAACTCTTTATGCAACGGGCCCATAAAATGCTATGAGTTAACATTGAAAACTTGAATAATTTGATCTCTTTCAATTTTTTTAGATTTGTCTTTATAATCATCCTCAAACAGAGCACTCACAATTGACCATATAGAGGTATCTATTTCTAAAGCTGCATGGTCATTTGTGACAGAAAAGTGGATATTCCTTGGAATAATATAAAGCAGTTCATTGCCACCTAATGATAAACAACGTAATGCTAGTGGTCAGACTTAATACTTCGTAAATAAGGATTATTGCTTGATGTGGTTTCTCCTTTTTTGTCTCATCCTATTCAATGTCATCATCACCTATTACTATTCGGTTTAGATTTTGATAATCATGATTTTCAGTTTAGAGTTTGATAACTGCAGTGAAAGTTCATGTTCGGTTAGGACTTAATACATGTAGGTTATTTTTAGTACATTACTGCTTTACCTGAATACTAATTTTTCACATGGATTAGCATATTTTACATAAACCTAGACATACCCTGTGCTGTGTCGGCCTCTGGTTGACACATATACTGGATCACAATATTACAGTTCAGCTTATGTGGATCGGTGTCTTCAGCTCCACCACAGCCATGCTGGTTTGTCCATTCTAACGTATAGAAACTCTTCCCTGCATCGTTTGTCATGGTCTCATAATTAGCACTTGCAAAGTATTTCTGAAAGGAAAGAGAAAGACAAAAAAGATATAAACTTGCATTAATCTACTTGTTGGTAATTTTGAGCAGATTGTCAACTTCATTGTTTTCTTAATGGAATTATAAGTCATAGAATAACAGATGAATCGTAATTCAATCATTATAATAGAACATACTTGATGCTACAAATTACTGGTATATATATATATATAGCCAATGAATCAATGTGATGAAATTATAAGAATCATTTTTCAGTTGATATGGTTATAATCTGAGTAAACAATATCTATTCTCTTTGATTCTGTTGATTCTGGAAAATTAATTGTTGTACTAGCCAAATACATGTACATTATGTGCAAGGTATCATAACCACCATATCAATTTTTGATTTCTTATCTGAAGTACACCAAGATAAGGGAAAGCGAGACATACAATGTAGAGAGACGGAGAGAAAAAGGTCAGAGCAATAGAAAAGTATGCATACATTCATTCCCAAATCACCATTCAAGACTCCCATGTTCTGATGACGTAGGCCGACTGTACAATTTCTGCATAAATGATGCAAACAAGAACCAATGCAAATATACTACAAGGACACGATTTGGCAAATAACTTCAGGCCTTCATGTACACACAAAGAAGGATAATAAAACAAACAAAATACTAAATTTAATTTGCCCTTAATTTTGGAAGTTTACATGCATGCTCAACCATGAATCATAAAACCATCCATGCCTCACATAGTTTTATTACTTTTTTTAGGGGGCTCAATTTTATTTATTTTTCTATTCTTTAGAAAGTTTGGTTGTAAATAAAATAAACAAGGAAGGTGCAATGGGCACAGCTTTGTGATAAAAATAACTTGATATCTGCACTCTGGTTTTATGAATACAAATTCAAATCATAAAAACAAGTAATTAAATCAAAAAGTATATCAGTATTTCCTGGTTCCTCAAATCAAATAAGGACAATTAATGTTGGTTGAATTGACTCATCATAGTCAACTACATGTAGTTGATCAGGGTCAATCTATCGATGCCTGCAGAGTGCAGACAAGCCATATAAGCCAACTTTCAATTTTGTTTGTCTCCCCCCTAAGTTGTTGAAAAACATAAGTGTTTGCCATTATTAAAACACCTGAACATGTTGAGAACACATTTAAATTCTCTGTGGCATTGGGCATCCAGTGTTTAATGTGATTCATATTATATCCTGTTGGTCTGAACCAGTGGAAATTGGCCTAAGATAACTAGAAGGTCAATTGGTACTGATATCACTCGAGAGATTCGAGGTCAAGAACATAGCATCCAGCGGATGAACCATTCCCCAAACCATATCTTAAGCGATCAACTGATCAACTAAATTTTGTAACGGTTCTGGCATGTAAGTTTTTAATTTAATCAAAAGAAAATACACTAATATTTTAATATTATTTGATTATTCAATGTTTGTTTATATTTTGAAAACAAGAATAATATACAAATACCAACAATAGAAAACTAGTCTGTTTTATGTTCAACAAAATTGATCAATAAAAACACTAATAATAAAGAGTAATGGATAGCAACAGCCATACTTTTTTCTTATTGAAGTACATTTCACTCAGGGCAACTGCAGTTTGGTCTACAAATTGTTAGCCATTTAATATCTTAACAAAAGTCCATAAGTTTACTCACAAAGATAGGGAAACTTTAATACACTTACTGAAATAGCTAGTTTAAAGAGTTATAATTGGTCTAATACTACTTATTCCATTCCCAATATCTTTAGCCAAGTGATCCCATTTGGCCTAATCAATAAGCACAATGACCATGCAATAAAATAATATTTCACCAATTGTGAATTGAACTGAATGTTTATTATACCAATTAGCAAATAAACATATTCATAAACCCATTTTACGTCTCTTTTACAAATCTATCGTGGAGAGCATTTTTCTTTTTAACTATCTTCTTTGGTTTGGGTCATGCAGGAAAGATGATTTAAAGAAGATGCAAAACGTAGTAAAGAGGGCGATTAAAATTATAGGAAAGAAACAAGACCTGGCAGAAGAATGTAAAAAACGAATCCTCAACAAGGCGAAAGAAATAATTTCCACAGGTAATCATAAACTGAATTATTACCTTCAGGAAGAAGGTTGCGCTCAGTGAAGTGTTGGACAAGTCGATACTCGGGCTCATACGTTTCATTTTACATTTGGTTGTACAACCAAATTAGAAGCGTATGATCCTAGTGTCTAACGCCCAAACAACTGGGCATGGCCTTCTTCCTTCCACACCCCACCTAAACCCCTTCTTTGGTATCATTATATATTAACACTTTCTGATGTGCAATATGAAATTACTCAAATAATATGTTCTTTTCTATGTCAATTTTGAATTGGTGTCATTTCATCATTTTTATCATTGTAACTATATTATGTATACCTATGCAATTGTAGTTTTACAATCAGTAATCTGATCTTTACAAGAACATCTAGCTCATTTATATATTTTTAATATCAATGTACTAGAATTCAAATTTAAATGACTGAGTAGCGCCCTCAATTCTTAATGTTTTATGGAACGTGTATTCATATATGTATATAAGTATTAACTGTTTTAATGTTTTTATTTTGTATCATGTTCAAATCATGCGTAGGCCCTAACCAAACCAAGTTTCCTGTAATGGACAAAATAAAGATTGAATTTAATTGGGAAAAAAAAGTATTTGAAAGGGCTCATCAAAACTATTTCTAAATCAAAATTTAATTCATATGAATTAACATGGTAAAAAATTCAATGGAAGAATATGAAAATCACATTTTTCCTGAATATTTCAAAAATATGCGCTCTAGAAATCCTGAAAACCTCAAAAACCATTTCAGCAGTTCACGAGTATTCATGGGTTAATTATTATGAATAAACAGGCTTGGTATACCTGGGGATCAATTGGTACAAAATTGTCAAAAAAATTAATGACAGTTCACTCTTGTACCAGGTTGAGAAAGTTCTAGAGTTGACCAGTTATCTAATCAGTACCAGGAAGTATGTGAGAAGCACTCAACCATTTAAACTGACCACTGTCCTTTCATAGTGACTCAGACCATTCAATGGGTCAATTCTTTTCAGGACCTCGATCTAATTCATTACAATAGCCTTCAAGGAATGGATTAAGATCACACATAAAGGCTGAGATCATTCTTCCTGCTTACACCAGGCCTACATAATGTCCTAGACAGCAAGGTTTACTCTAATGCCCTAGCAACAGGATACTGAGAAATCTCATCAATGAAAGACTCATTAACACCTTTTAACACAATTAGGCTTCTCTACAGAATTACATTGTGTTCTATAAACTTCCTGGTTCATGGTACATCAAAGTAAACTTCCAGAAGTTAACATGATCTAGTGAAGCCGAGATAATTCTTACATCATCAGGGGATATTTTAAACTCAATCACCAGGAATAGGGAACTCATTAATTAACAGAATCACTGATAATGTTCACAATTACCGACAATGTTCATTTCTGTTACAGTACATTAAATATTCAGACAAGGTACAAATTAAACAGAAATCAATAACATTAAAGTCATAGAGGGATTTAATATGCTGCAAATTGAATTGAATATAATCATAATGACTGTTTTCAAGCATTTTTTTTGTAATATTGAAAGAAAAACTAAATGCCAGATACATAGATAGACACATAGATAGATAGATAGATCGATATGTTTAGATAGATGGATAGATAGATATATAGATAGATAGATAGATAGATAGATAGATAGATAGATAGATAGATAGATAGATAGATAGATAGATAGATAGATAGATTGATAGATAGATAGATAGATACATGTATGTAGATAGATAGGTATAGATAGATAGATAGATATATAGATAGATAGATAGATAGATAGATAGATATAGATAGATAGATAGATAGATAGATAGATAGGTTTAGATAGATGGATAGATAGATATATAGATAGATAGATAGATAGATAGATAGATAGATAGATAGAGATAGTCATTTAGATAGATAGATAGATATATAGATATATAGATAGATACATAGATAGATAGATATATAGATAGATAGATACATAGATAGATAGGTAGATAGATAGATAGATAGATAGATAGATAGATAGATAGATAAATGGATTATTTGAAGAAAGAAAAAACTACAATAATTTATCTCTATCTAGGCTTACCATCCTGTACTGGTTTTGTTCCTGAGTGTTTCCACCTGCATTTATCTCACCAACATTGTAGCCACCTCTGTTGTTATTCTGAATTTAAAAAAAAAAATATATATATTGGATTTATTTAGACAGCTAAATTTTCAAGGATGGAAGGATCATAAGTTCTACATAGATTAATTAAAAACAATAAACAGATACACATTTTTTATTTTGGCTAAAAGATCATTTCCTTTACAGCTGTATACATGTATATTCCAAGAATTTCCTTTTCACATAGAATAAACCCAACTGTATTAGTAATTTACTTAAAAGTGCAATTACACTATATAAACTACAGTTCCTTTGGAGTATTTTAACATTTTATGATCATGTATTTAATATGCTTCCAAAAAATGCATGCCCTTTGTTTTATCATATAATGTACCAGGCTAAGCAAATTATATTTTTGTGTATTTTAGATTTGTAAATATTTTCACAATTTAATGACTTGCCGCAATGAAAACAACAATTAACCGTGAATTAATTAAATTGAACTGAATAGAATGCTGAAGAGCTATAAACAATGACTCAATGTAAAGTATCCTTATTAGACATTTTAATCTTTCACTAACTTCATCACCAATCTAGAATATGGGACCAGATTAAAAGACATAGTGTTATTTACTACAGTAGCCAATATTATGAAAGAATAATGCTTAAAGAGTTTTCTTTCTTGTGTTTATATACATGTACCATGAACATTATTCACCAATATAAATATTGGATCAAGGGCATATAGGCCTACATGTATGTGTGTGACCAGTCCGAAAAAAAAAGATTAACTGTCAGAATTTATTTTGTATTTTTTAAACTTCCAAGTATTAATAAAACCTGCAAGCTTTCTCATGAATACCCAATTTGAATATTAATTGTAGAATAAAGATAATTAATCGATTTAGAGAAATATACTTTCTCTCCAGTTTCTTGGTTGTTGTTTACAACTTATAACTAAGTTTGAACGAATAAGTGACACAATGGGAACTGACCTGGGAATCAAATGCCCTGTTAGCATTCTGTCTGTTAGCTGTGTTCTCATTCAGTCTGTTATTAGAACCTCTTGGACTATGAAGGTATACATCTCCTTGCACCCTGAGAACTAGGGCCAGCACAACCAAACTAACTCCCCTAGGAATCATTCTTGTCGATCCTCAAAGATATAATGAACAAGGATTGTTATAAAGCACAATAATATCAATTACAACAATGAAAACCTACTTTTTCTTTCATTATTGCTTTTATCGAGTGTAGACGTTTGCTTACAGTGCTCTCGAGAATTATTCATGAATTATCGTTTTTGTATTCATTTGATGAGTTCTTAGCTGATTCTTGATGTTTTTTTTAAACTATATATCAAGCAATAAACAACAATAAATAAGTTATAAACTACAGGATTGATACATGGAAAGACTTGGCTATTCGGCACTACCATTAACTTTCAGAAATAGCACACTTTTTCTTATCCCCTGAATTAGCCCAATCAGAAAATAACATTAACAAGCTTTTTCTCTTAAATCTTGGGCCCTTTTCCAAATTCCAGCTTACTTTGCGCTGATTGATTGAATTTCTCCATCTCGTAGCATGTTATTATATAGCTCAAATACATGTCCCTCAGCACCGCTTATTGACTAACCCCCCCCCCCCCCCCCATGGTCCGGGATGAGAGTAAGACCCAAAGATAAAATAATTTTTTATTGGTTCTTCATCAAAGGCATGAAAACATATTAATTTCTTTTCTCTACGTGGGGTGGGGTCATCTATTCATCATGATTACCCCCCCCCCCCAGTCACTAATGAAAATGTGTCCAGTTATACGCCAGTGTTCTTCATTTTAAAAAAAATTATATCAGCTCTTCAATGGGATCAATCTATTAAGTTTCTATTAACTTCTTTTGATCCCACCACATTTTTATATGCTTCTAATTGTAAATATTTTTCTATTTCATAATATTTATTTTGTTTTTGTATAATATGTTATCGCATGACATCATGTTTTATATGTACATGTATTTCAATTGTATGCTTTTACTTTGTAACGCTTTTTATGAAAATGTGGAAAATAAACTTTGAACTTTGAACTTCAAATTTAGTTTTTCTCCAGTTGTTAACAACAGGTGGTTTTATCTCATGCAACTCGGTCTCAGTGGTATACTATAGAAAGTGTCACAGAATAGAAAAGTAAATAGATATAGTATATCCATATAAATATCTAAAAAACAAACAACTAAGTTAGTTAGTAAGTAAAGACAATATTATAAAGTATTTTGTAAGGTTAATAGTGAAGACGACGTTTCATGACAATCAATGTCAATGGATATGTATAGCTACATGCATGTTAATACGTGGGACACAGTAAACATGATTATACAACACAATAGGACTCATTTCAGTCACGATCACCACAAATAATATCTTCACATTTCATTTCATAATACTTAAAGCAAAAACTTGAAGAATATTTCACTTACCTTATAATTAAACAGGCTAGCTCTTCGCCAACAGTTTGGTAATTGTATTTGTGACTCAATAACTATATTCGGGATATATCACCACTACAACAACTACAAGTATATACGAAAGTAGTTCCAGTTAAAAGTAGGCGGGGCTAGTTTATTGTGACTTTCAGTTCAACAAAGCTAAAGGATGCTGACAATGGTGGCCTCATGGATGACGTAATTTAGCAATACCTTCCCTTTTTTGGTGCGAATGATATGCGTCACTAAGGATTTTTACGAGAGGGTTTCGAATTAAGGGGCCTATTGAAAAACAAACAAAAAAGGGCTTTTCCTCCACATTAAAAAAGTGATGCGTAAATTGGAACAAGCGCCTTCAAAATGGAAATGTCTTATATAAAATCATATCGTTTTTAAACAGTGAGTGGATGAGACGACGACATTTTTTGTTGTTGAAACGATATAGGCCTACCACTAATAACATACTTTTATGGTTTACTTATCAGATAACAAACATGTTTCTTGTATATATTAAACGATCTTTTTCTATAGGATTTGATTTGATTTGTTGCCAGTGGAACTTTTAGGCCTGTAAAATTATATGTACAGAAAACATATACGATAGTACAAAAAATACAAAGGCACGTTCTCTGTTTTTATTTATTTTTTTCCAAATAGGTATAGTAATGAAATACAAAAGGTTTGGATAAACAATTTGCATAATATTGTTTTATAATCAGTTCCAAGCATATGAATTGAATTGAATTGAATTGAATTTATTTTTCCACGGAAAACTTACATCAGCCAAACAAGACTGCTTTTCAGCAAGTCCGTGATATAGGCATACTGTGAGGCAATTGTAGAGAGGAAAAATGTCGAAAAGATTTAATTCATGCACTTTTAGAGTGTCAAAGAAGTCCTGCACAATCCAAATTAGGCACATGAATGAAAGGAGATCAAAATTATTGGGGAACTTTTTCGAAGGAATTGCTATATACAATTTTGTTCAAAGTGAAACCTTAATATCCTGAATTTGCATCTTTAATTTGTCATGCAACCTGTGAAAATATGAAATATGACCATAATTATGAGTTGTATTAAGGTTTTGATAATTATTGTGTCATATCGGCGGACTCCCGGGGAGGAGGCGGGATAAAAATGCAGATTTGAAAGCAGAGGGGGCTCATTTAAGCAACTTCAATTTCAATAGTTCAATTTATTTCCTCATAAAAATCCATAAACTGATACACAACATAAAGAGTCAAATTCATAACAAAAAATCAACAAAATCATGAGAGGGACAGCAAGAAAGGAACAAGCCGTGTAATTAAATAACATAATGATATCATAACAACAACAACAAAAATCACTAAGCTACAACGTAAAAGGGTATGCCTACAAAAAAAATAAATAAACACACTTGATGAATATCTATTTAAAATGAATTTCCTAGATTTGTACTTAATAAACATTAAATGAGACTTATTTCTTGATATCTATAGAAATTGAATTCCAGATCTGAGGTCCTTGAAATGAGATTGAGTTTTGATGAGAGCCTTGGTTTTGGTAAATGAAAATCGTTTGCATTTGTATTTTGTCCAAAATACGTTTCGTTTCTTTCCACATGTTCAATGTGACATTCTTTTAAAAAAAATTAAAAATAAGGGTTTGGGCCTCTTGTGCTATCCTCATTGATCCTGTATAAACGAATGACTGAGGTACATCCAGGTGACGAATAAAATAAAAAAATATCAGCCTACTCAGTTTTATGTGATATCCTTCAAAATTCCGGGTATTATCATACACAACTTCCTGAGATTTTAGCGGATATTACGAAGGAAGAGGGCCTGGAAGTTTTTTGGTTGCCTGGAAGGAAATATTATGCATGATAGATGTCTCTAGTTGGCTCAGACCACGAGGATTTGAAAAATTTAATACGGGTGGGTCGCAGGCCGGAAATTTCAAAAAAAAAAAAAAAATAGGGAGCAGCTAATTTATTGTCAACGAGTGGTCTCAATGCACAAAAAAAAAAAAGGGAACACAGTCATGTAGGCCTACCTATTAGTAATTACGCCTCTGGATCCGCCACTGATAGATGCTTCATGTTGAATCAAACTACAAGATGATTGAATCGTCATGCTCGTCAGACTCCAATATCTCTGCACTGGGATATGCATTCTGAGTATATACTTTCGACATACAACTGTACAAATAACATATTTGAAAACAGAAAAAGGCACAAGCTTTACATGAATGCATAGAGAGGCTAATAGGAACCAGGTTAGAAATTTTGAGACTATTTTTTATTTTTAATTTGACCGAGGACATACCATTTGAGGGTAAAATAAAAATCTGTTTTGGATTTATACACTGCATAATAATAAAAAAATATAAAGCAAATATACAAGCGAGTAGTTCTTATTGAACCCTGAAAGGAAAAGTACTCCTATACGTAAAATCATTTTTTTTTAAAGTTCAACTAATCCAGGCATGCTTGCCTGAAAATCCAGTAAAAGTATCCATTTTTTTTTAGAATGAACTCCAGGTGGTATAGGATTTTTTTAAATTTACGAAAGCCCAAAACCCAGCCTAAAACAGAGGATAAAGTGTTACAAAACTACTCTTCCTGCTCAGGCAGTTGAAGATAATAGAAGGGATGTGACCCTGTAAACATGTTGATTACAAATTGTCTCCTTAGTCAAATGAGGAAAGGATGACTTTTGTTGAGTATCTTTAGACTTTTTGTACTTTACCTCTATTGGAACGCGGAAATATAAAAAAACTCCCAGAGCGTAAAACTTCCTTCTAAATGAGGCGTATGAATACACTTGTGCGATGCGGGTATATACTTTGTCAACGCCCCTTAATCTTTGGAAAATTTCATAAATCCAAAAATTATCTTGAATCTATCTTTAAATCTAGAAGGAATAATGAGTTTAATTCTTTGAAAAGTGTAAATTTCATATTGTAGCTAAGAAGGTGCCAAGATTCTATTTAGAAGATAGCTTTATATTTCGACGCGGATGAACATTATCTTGATCAAGGACTTTGCAGTCAAAGTCATTGTTTACACATTTTGAGTGACAACGTGGGTCCTCCCGTAACTCTGTGTATTTGAGTGAGATAATTAGTGTTGAGGTATAGGTGGAGGTGAGCAGGCTCACGCATAGGAAAACAAGTCGCTGTATTCGACATCAGAAAACAAAATGAAGAAACTTGTAGCAGTTTTAGCGTTAATTGTAGCGGTAAATGCAGATGTTTACATGCACAATCCAAGGTGAGTTTCTTACTTTGATTATTTTCTTGAGGAATATTGAAACGGGAATATACCAACGGAAATATAGTAACATACCTGTAATGGCTGTATACCGCCATTGCATAATATTCTCATTCATAATAATGACTGATTAGGGGAATGAGATACTGTGTAGTATAAATACACTTATAGATCGCTGTATATATTGAAAGGGATTGAAAGAGACTGCTGGATTTATTTTTTCTTTGTGCATGATTGTAAAGAATAGGGGTTTGCAGTAATATCAGTTACTCGTTTATGCTTCAAGTGGAAATTGTAATAATAATGTATAAATTTAGGCCTAATTTAGTAATTAATTACTGTGGCAGTGAGTGAGAATCCGATTAGTAGAGCTTACAACTGTATGGACTTCAAAAATCAAATAATAAGGAGTGTTTTGCAAACATACCTTGAAACATACCTTGATGGCCACATCTCAATCACTACATGTCTTCACAACGAGGTTGTACAGATGAGTGTTGCAGGGGCATTGAGGAGGCTCTTAGAGCCCATATGAAAACCAAATTCAAAGCGGGGAGAAAGCAGAAAAGTGTGATTGTAGTGGTATATCATGAGACCTAAATACCTAAGGAATATGAAGAAAGAATGGTCAGAATTACCCTGTAATGGTCTTTTTATATAAGTCCCTATAGCAGATTGAGTGAAGATGATATGAATAAATAATTATACAGGAAGTGAACTGAAAGAATCTGATGAAAGAAAGGATGAAAATCAGCGCTTTTCCCTCCTCCGAAACCCCCCCCCCAAAAAAAAATAAATAAATAAATAAAAATAAAAACAAACATAAAAACAAGAAGAAGAAAGAAATGGGAATTATATTTGTTAACTTACGTGTATGATCGGTTTTGGTATAAGATTTTTAAAAAATATTTTTCAAAATTAAAAGCAGAATTTTTGCTATCATATTTAAATACTTTGTACTTTCATCTGTAGAAGTTCAACAAAGAGGTGTTTCAAACGTTGTTTGACACCAAGTGGTTTTTGATATATTGTATTGACACTATTACTAATCAAACATCAAAATCTAACACTATACAAGTGTACACCAGCTCCAACTTTTTCAGAACCAGTCATATGTGTTTATAATAATTTCAGCTTATCAATAATGAATAATTCCTTATCAGCCCATTAATCAAATTTCATTCAAACATTCGCCAATCTTTTTTACAGGTTTCCATGTAGATCAGAGAGATTATTAAAATGCATCGAAACATTAATTAATTTACCTTCTTATTTGTTTTCTTGATCCCAGGGGAAGTAATAACAGACTGGATGAAAATGGAAGAGAAAGAAATAATGGAAACAGGTGAGAACTTGATTTTATTTTATTTCCATTCACTTTATTTCCAGGCAATATATTACATGTACATTAAACACAAGAAAACAGAACATGAATTAGAAACAATCACTGGCCTGAAACCAGTTTCTGTCAATTAAAAGGTTTTATTGCCTTATCAAATTAATATTGTCAAATTTAACTTCCACTTCTGATTATATTGCTTTATTTTTATATCATATTTTCAAACCAATATGGTTCGGTTATTATATGGTTTTTATGTCAATAAAGGTCCAATTAATACATGCTACACATGATTGATAAACATGTATAAGCTTATTGCCATCAGAAACCTGATGATTCCCATATTGACGTAATGGAACATAACAAGTTGAATTCAATTTATTCTATTTATGCATGTAGAATGACATAATTAAAAAAAAATGCTTTACAACCATAATAAATGAAATATTTGTTTAGAGTCGTCAAATTTGTTTTTTTTGTTTTTTTTTTTTTTATCTGAAATGACTACGAATGAGCTAGATGAATAACAAGGAACAGAAATGTTATATGATAATGTCAACTTTGTTTAAAAAGAAAATAAAGGCACAATTTCTTTTTGAATGAAATAAAGAAGATTTTTTAAAGTGAAAAATTTCTACTTAATTTAGCTGGTGATAATAGTCATAACTCATATGTATGCCTTAATCTGTATTTCTGCAGAATGTTTGACTCACAGAACAACAACAGAGGTGGTTATAATGTAGGAAGTCTCTACTATACTGCTGGCTCAGTACTCCCTATAGAATGGTAAGATTCATGCTTTCATAAATCATTTAGATTTCCCTCTTTCCATTTTTGGAGGGGTTATATTTCCAGCTTATCCTTTCTGTCATATAATTGAAGACGAACTCCTCATGCACCTCTACAACGATACCTTTCTTGAATCATAAATGTGACGCATTTCCGAATAAATTGCTAATGAAGGTGTCTGGTACAAAATAAATTTTTTCCTAGTTTCTTGTCAAAGGATGGAAGACCGAGTGGATGCTTTCAAAGGAGTCACACATCATTGCAAGCAATCTTATTCAATGCTCTGAGACAGCAGGGACAGCATTCACTCAGTCTTCTTTCATTTTCTTAACAATAGGAAAAATTGACTCGGTACCTGCCATTTTCATTTGCAATTTACTCAATTATGCTTTACATTTATGATTCAAGAAAGGCATCATTGGAAAGGTGGAGAGTTCCGCTTTAATTATAAGTTACATATGGCCATGTGTTTTGAACTCGCCACCCAAAAAGGGTGGTTTTGTTACGCTTTTCCAAATTTTGTTTCAGTTAATGTATGACATCTTGGCTAAATAGAGGGGTATTACCATGAAATTGGTGTTATTTGAAAGCTGAATGCAAGCTCTATAAGACCTGTGAATTTGAACGTACTCGCACTTGAAATCGCGACACGGCACGCGATAGAATACGAATAGGCGAGGGTGGTTGAGAGGGGGGGGAAGAGGGGGGGGGAAGAGGTACACACAAAGTCTATGGGATTTCGCACCCTCCTCGTCATAACCATGATAACTTTATGGATATTTATTTTTGTGCTGTAAGCTTTTAGGAGTTTATAGCTTAGAGTCTCATGCATCTTTTGACACCACAGTTATAAAATTCCAGCCATTTGGTAATGCGCAGTTTCAAAAAATTGCCGCGCTGTGCGCGGTTAAAATGACAATTTCACCATTGACTGTGTATTGTACATAAAGTAACTCAATACAGTTTCTGTTGTATGTGATGTGACGTTACATAAATGCAGATAACTCAAAGATTACTTGAGATAGGGGCCTGAAACTTTGTGAGCTTCTTCATCATAAGATAGCCCACCTACATGCAAGTTTTTATAAACTTTGGCCCTACCATGCCCGAGATCTTGAGGAGGGGGCAGCCCCCTCCTTGGCCCAGGTTGACCAAAATATTTGGGCCCTTTTACGATTAAGAATTTTTTTATTAAATGAAGAAACCCCCCTACAACTATATATTTTCTGAAAGGAAATTTCAAGAGCAATTCAAATATGGTGAGCAATTACGATCTGGATCAAAGGGAGAAAAAAAATTGGGGGCTGCAGTAAAAAAAAATGAGGGCCCAAAAAAATTTAATATTTTAATCAAAATATGTTACTCATCATCAGGGTGCGGATCGGTCAGGTCTCCGACCGGCCGTGGCATCATGCACAAGTTCCTTCCATTTGACACGATCTCGGGCGGCTGCTATAGCCCTGGTTAATGTCATATTCGTGAGGGTGACTATACCGTCTGTCACTCTTGTTTTTTGCCGTCCTCTCTTTCGTTTACCAAACACCATTCCTGACATCAAGTCGTACTCGGTCTTGGCAGCTCACACAACATGTCCGAAGTAGCGAAGCTTAAGTTGGTCAATGTGCTCCAACAATCTCCAGTTGTTACCTATCCTGTTGAGCACATAATCATTAGTTTTCCTCTCTGTTACTACTTTACCCTAAATTGTAGTGGATGGCATTTTTGAAATCTACAGGACATTTCCTTTCAGAAAATGTATACTTTTGTAGGGTTAGAGTTAATACTTCAAAAGTTATGACACTTTGATCCTGACAGGTGCATGATTTTTAGATTTAGGTGGAGTAACACAAAAGGGTGCCAGTTCAAAACGCATGGCCATATATAAACAGCAAAAACCAATGAGCATGTAACATACATGCTAAAAATGGATTACATTTTATTTGAAACACACTGTATTAAAGAAAACTATTGTGATACCTGTATACATGTTCAGTGCAGGATTGTTGTTGTAAACATGTAGTGGTAATATGAAAATAGAAATTACATCAGGATCTTTATTACTATTTTAATGCATACATGCAGGAATGAAAATTTAGGTTTATTACTTACGACTCTCTGTTGGTCATGTAAGACTCTTATAAAGAAGAAAATTGCACTATTCACAACTGTAATAAATAGGTTTGGCGCAAACAAATATTGATCATACATTTAGACATACTTATGTTTGCTCAGATATGTTCTTGTGAGGATGCAGGCGCGGATACAAGAAAATCGAATTGAATGCATTTCTCAGACCCAATTGTCTGGGGACAAAAGAGACTCTATTATGTTTACGCATGGGCCCGGTACTTTCATTGTATGACGTCGGTCTGCGTCCGCTACTGGGATGCCATGGTATGCAATCCTGAATTCAAGATTTCATGTATACTTTTTAAAAAAAGAACTTAATCTGAAACAGAAATCCTTTTTTATTTATTAATCTATTAAGGTGCATATTTATTCATTTTTATTTAAAAATGATCACAAATTATGCAAAGCTGAAGTAAATCTTCCACAATAAATCATTCGTTATTCATATGAAAAAAAGATGAAGTCTAGTTTGGGAGTTACTGTATTAGAAGAAGTGTTTATTTTCAAAGTGGTTTTATAGTTGGTCTATATAAGCCTATCTACGTGTACAATGAAAGTACCAAAAAAAATAAAATTTTGCGATGTATTCTAAATCATTAAATATCTTCAAGAAGAAATGTTGGCCTATAAAGTTGCTTTTAATAGTGCCTATAAGAGAAACATGTCATTCTAAGTTTGAAAAGTATGTCAATACATAGATAATTAAAAACTAAGAAATTAAAACTAATTGTAAATCAGTCATTAAATTTTCAATTTCATAGTGTTGCAGGGAATTTTTTTGGTTTGCTATGTTTTAGAGAATCAACAAATCTCTGTACCGCTAGAAAGATATTTAATTGTAACATATATGCCTTGAATATGAAACAAATGAAAGTACTGTAATCGTGGAGATATTCGTGGTACATTAATTTTCGCGGATTTCGCACAAAGATCAACCGGCGCGAATTAAAAAACCTGTAAATATATGAACAAGCTTTTTTATGCATGTATTGGGAGTGTTTAGTTTTGTGCCTACGAAAATGCAGCATGAATTCAAGAGCTTGTTAACATTCTTTGAGCCCTTGAACTACTGTATTTTGAGTGGATTAATCAGATTACCTGGTGAATAGTTATTTAGATTAACTGGTGAATAATGGTAGAGGCCGTTTGATTGACCTGCCATTACTCATATCCTGTCTTTGGTCTAATGGTTTAGCTGATCATATTCCTCTGGTCTAATTTAGAGTATTACTGATCATATTCCTTAGCAACAGATTATATGAGGCACAGAATGATGTCATTGTTTAGGCAAACAATGTATTGATATGCAAATGTTTGAAGTATGCATGGGTAATACTTGGACAAATAAAAGCTTCTTTTGTGTAGTCTAGAATGGTCTGTTCATATAATTGTGTAGAATCTAACAACAGTGAGTGCTGTCAAAAGTTAATTCTTGTTGAATTTACGACTAATTGCATATATTGCATGGTCATTAAGTATCACTAAAACAAATAATGGCACCTTTTGTCAGTACTGAATGGACTGTTATAATACATATTTGAGTAGTATATAACACCAGTGAGTCCTTTAATTCTAAATACATTTGGAATTAATTGGTACATGTATATGAGGGAGAATTGGCCACAGAAAAAAGCTAATAAAAGGATGGGCTGAAATGGGGGGGGGGGGGGAGGTGTTTGAGTCCTTAAAAGAATTACTAGTATTTTTAAGAAAAGATCAGTCTGCATCGGTTTAGTATACAAAGGTACATATGCTACCCATATACAAGGTCCGTATTTCATGCCCATTTTTTTACAAAAGGGTAAACCTCATTATTCTATCTTTTTTTTAATGAACTTATGATCAGATCAAATTTTGGATTTCTCAACAAATAAGTTTTTATTTTATTTCGTCAGGACTAATCAGCACAGCTGTGGAGACCCCAATTCTCATTGTGAGCTTGTTATACAGTACATGTGTGGAGACTGGGTTCGAGATGGAACTACTACTACGTGAGTTATCTTGCTCATTTGAAAGGAATCCAGTGTTAATTATATATAAGCAGTTATATATAAAAAATAAAAATACAATATATCTCTTAACTTATTGTATTATTTGATAATGAATAAAATTTTTTTTATTATAAATCGTCGTTTGTATTGTTCTTGACAAGTGTGAGGGAATTTTTCGCCATATGATTCTTACATATTTGAATTTTGCCTCTACTATAGTCAGATCTGACTACATGACATTTGATGTGAGCTTTAAATTATGTTGCCAATGTGATTGAATGTAGGCCTACATCTTTCTTTTTAAAAATGTTATATTGCCACTCAATACCTAAAATTACAAGAAGTATATATTTACACTTTTGAGAATCATCATACAGTGTGTCCCACAAAAAATGCTAATGGCACTTTAAATGGGTGTAATATTAAAATTAAAAAATTATATTGTTTACCTCTTTACACCCGTAAACTATAATTCGTTTTCTACAACTGAGTGAAATTTTATGTGATATGGTCCAAGAATCACAAAGATATGAGCATTTTGTCATTACACATCAGAAAACTTCTCCATTCAAGTTTGTTTTGAGTAGTGTTGGATGTGTCGAATAAAACAAACCCAAGTTTGTTCATTAATACTTTGAAAAATATTTCAGTAGTAATTATGAAATTTATATCACTGTAAAGGCCAACTCATTACCATCTTAATGATACCATCTCAGCTCACCAATATCATGTATCACTGAACCCCATTGTTTTGAATATGTCTTGCAAAATTGTGAGTGGGTTCTCTTTCACGCTTATTGATGACCAAAGTTGGGTTTCCTTTAAGGCACCTTTGAATAACGCATCTCAAATAGCATGAAAGTATATAATATTAATATAATACCCATCTAAAGTGCCATTAGCATTTTTTGTGGGACACACTGTACATGTAGTTTTGTTTAAATCATGAATTCATACTTGTTAAGTACTGCTATTTTTGTACATCCACTTGAAGGATAACATGTTCATTCTATTTTTGTTCCTATATAGAACCATCCCTGAGAACCCCAACCAGTGTTATAATTATGACTGTAACACTGACATCCGATATGGTATGAATGAGAACTTTGATTACTACCTCAACTGCAAGATCCGTCAACGTCAGGATAACCTCTTTACTGCTGACCAGGTAATATTTATTTCTATTGCCTTCCAAATATATATATTTTCTAATTACAGTAGGCCATCTTTTGTTTTATATCAAGTGCAAGAGGAGGTTTAACAGTATAACGTAGTATGTGCAGTTTTTCAATGAAGTGTAGAATAACCTAACAATATGAAATTTGGTATAAGTTATGATAGAAATGTTCTTTTTTTTCATATTTGATATATCATTCCTAGAAGTGTTATAATTGATAGTCTGTGGTTTGGTCACTTGACTGTAGATGCAAAGGTGGGTTTGATCTCAGGTATAACTTATATACTTTGGCAAGGTATTTTATCTAGATAGCTTCTCCCCACCCAGGTTTACATGGGTACCCGGGAGGATGATGACCATTATTGAAAAGGCAGTTCACCAAATTGTGTGCCAAGCTGAAATACTCCCTAGGGAGAAGCAAGTATTCATTGCGGTTGAATGCAATGACTGGGGGAATATACTTTAAAGCAATTTATGCAGTTGATAGTAACTGGAAAAGGTGTTGTATTAAGACTAGATATTATCAATATTTTTATTACTTGGTTTAGCAATATGTCACAACCTCTGTGTAAACTTTTACCGTATTCTGTTTTTGATTTGTAGAACCTAAATGGAGGGACTGCTAGATATACCAGACAGAACCCTCAAGGAACGAGAAGGGGGTATGAATGCCCAGAAGAGAGGGATCATTACCCTTACTGGGGCCCAACCCCATGGATGGTAAGTGGTATGATTATAAAAGGGGGGTAATATGTTCCCTTACACTAAGAGGGGAGGGGGTATGAATGCCCAGAAGAGAGGGATCATTACCCGTACTGGGGCCCAACCCCATGGATGGTAAGTGGTATGATTATAAAAGGGGGGTAATATGTTCCCTTACATTAGGAGGGGAGGGGGTATGAATGCCCTGAATAGAGGGATCATTACCCTTACTGGGGCCCCACTCCATGGATGGTAAGTGGTATAATGATTTTTTTTTTTTTTTTTCTGTTTTTTTTTTGGGGGGGATGTTCCCTTATATAAGGATGGGAGTGGTATTAATGTCTGGAAGAGAGAGATCATTACCCCTTCTGGGGCCCAGTCCCATGGATGGTGAGTGGTAGAGAGATGAGGATGGGGTGGTAATGTTCCCTTACATTAGGAGGGGAGGGGTTATTAATGCCCAGAAGAGAGAGACCATACTGGGGCCAAACTCCATGGATGGTCAGTGGTAGTCCTGTAGAGGTGGAGAATAATTTTATAAAGAGAAATTCACTTTGTCATGGGAGAAGTCTGTTTTCATTCACATTTTAATAAAGTTTGCTAGGCATTTTAATTATTTATATCTGAGATAT
The DNA here is from genome assembly GCA_940671915.1 of Paracentrotus lividus. Taxonomy (NCBI): domain Eukaryota; kingdom Metazoa; phylum Echinodermata; class Echinoidea; order Camarodonta; family Echinidae; genus Paracentrotus; species Paracentrotus lividus. The sequence goes on from CALNVZ010002100.1 coordinate 611,604, forward strand.
CCAAGACTTTTATGCTGTAAGCCCAATATGAAGACTGAAATTCACTGCTTAATGTAGATAAGCTTTCTCAATGTTTATTGCAATGGGCTATATACTTTTCTTACATTTATAAAAGTAAATTTGTCTCTCTTTTGTTCTTTGTGTATTATTCTGTCAGCATTGATTGATCATATGTTTTGATTCTACCTCAGGATATTGCTGTATTCACAAATGATGCAGAGCGATGTGAGTACTACCAGGCTGAGAGTCAGAATGTGAAATCTCGCTGGGCTTGTGATCTACCTTTCTCATACCTCCAAGAAAACAGAAATGCTAATCGTAATCGACCAGTTATCCCCATTACAAAGGAGGAATGTGAGGTAAGATTTCATAGCAGTACAGGGCTTTTTTTAATGATCTTAATCAGAGTTCTCCTCAAATTGGCACCTAAGGGCAATTCCACAGAAATCCGGACAAGGGTGTCAGAAATTCAAAGTGATATTTGGTTAAAATAATTTTGATTTTCAAAAAATACATGAGTTGAAGTTTTAAGAATCAATAAAAATTTTACCGATGGCGGCCATTTTCACCTTCTAAACAAATGCCGAAGTATTCCAATAGATTTTTGGTATAGAAAAGGTATATTTACAAAAAAATCATTTTCATTTTCCCAACTAAAATTTTTCTGTTCCAGATAGTCTTTCACATGGATAAAGTTGTTTGAAAGACACTTTATCAAACTGTATTTCAAAAAATTTGGTTCAATTGTGAATTGGGTAAAAAACTTAAAATTTAAATTACCCTCATTTGGGATGTAACGTCAGTTACCGAAAACATGAACTTGTTTATTTTTTTCCACAACGAAAAAAGTATCAACTATGCCAAAATAATTTCTAATGTATGAACTGTATCTCATATATCCAATACCAAAGCTTATGGATATTCAACATACAATCAGTAAAATTGACAGCTGATTGTTTTTGTAACGTCAGTTTACTATAGCTAGTTTAACGTCAGTTACCATGATGCTAATTATCGTGTTTCTTAGCAAACAATTCAATTTGGACTCCTGTATGTATTCTGAAGTAATACCATTGATTAAACTAATCATCTAGCAAGTAATAAAGACTGGTATGTGTTAATGTGTAACGTTTTCTTTGAATGAAGTTTAGAGAGTTTGGGAAAAGCCAATGTAAGTGTACATGTTCATGTAGGCCTATGGAGCCCCTCATCTACTTTAGATTTTCAGTAATTATCGTATTGATGTGATCAGGATTCATTGGCTCATACTTATCCTGTAATTTGGAATTAATGAGCCCACAAGTTTAAATGTTAATGATAAAAGAAATACAATTTTTTTGGTTGTATTAAAAACTTCATCGCTGGTATTTATATAATACATAAATGAAGAAAGAAAAAAAAAATATGATCAAAGCTCCTACATGTATGTCTGTGCATCTGCTGTCGAGATGTACGCGATTGTTGGAAGAACAAAGCACAGAACAAATAAACTTTAACTTTGAACGGACTTACATTGTTGATGCCAAAGACAACAGCAATTTTCATCAAATTTCAATTACCGCCAGCTTTGAAATTCACATTTCAACATTACTACTATCATAACTTTGTAAAAATGAGTTAAATGGAAATACTGTGGTCATACATAAGTTTGAAATTGAGGAAGAAACTGCTTTATAAATGATTTTCAAAAGGTTTGATAACAATTCACCTAAGAATTGTTGTGAGCTTGAGGATTTAGAATCAACAAATGATAAGTGAACCCAATTCTGCCAAAATTCACATGCACCACTACAAAAAGACATGTGTGGGACATCCTACATGCTACGTGCAATTTATCATTCAAAACTATTTTTAGCAGTTTCTGATATCTTTACATGTAGTACTAACATTATTCCAATATTTATGGTGATGGAATTAGTAGTTAAGAAATAAAATTTCAAACTATTCTGTACAACCCTATGGGGAAATGTATGATGTACAACTGTTCATGTTCACAGTAAAGTTTTCAGCAGAATATGAGGAAAATTGATTACATTACTTCCTTATTTTCGCCAATGCTGTTGCCTAGACATACTGGTATGATATTCATATCAAACAACATAATTCTCAAAAGCCAGGAAAATAAAAATATTTGGATCCGCATTCAAAATTGGGATTTTACACCATGTGTCTATGGAAGGTGTAAGGGTATCTCAGTTACGTAACGCTCAGTTTACCAACATGTCTTCACAGAAAGTTTCCGCAGCATAACAAAAATTATGAAAATCTCTTCTTTATTTTGGCAAATCTGTTCATAAAGACCTATGGTACTGATATCATATAGACTTATATTTATAACACGTCGTGGACTGATATTGAGATTTATCAATAACACCGTGATTTTGCATTCGATTTCTGTAAACGGTCAGTTTACTGCCACATTTTCGCTTGGGCGTTTTCCAAATGGAAAATGATGTTTGGGTGGAATTTTTTTATACAATGCCTTGCTCTACACTTACTTCTTTAGGTATGTTAATTTGAAGTCCCATGTATTCTAATTTATGTAACTACAACACAAAGAATGTAGAAAATTTTGGTTGTGTGTAACGTCAGTTACCGTGGAATTGCCCCTAAGTGTATGAGTTCCTCATGTTACTCCCAGATCATTTTCACAAAGTAATATTGCATTGATGGCCGTGTAAGAGTGAAAGGTGCAGTTTATACAACAAAAATATTGCCAAAATAATGATTATGAACACCTCTTTGCACCTCTGATTATTCCTAATATAGACATTTTAATTATTGTATTTGTCAGAACTCTATTTATTGATGAACTGCTCATAGAACATGAACATGGAAATAGACTTATTATTATCATCTCATTTGCTCGTTCTGCTTACATGTTTATGTTGAATAATTTGCTAGCATTACTGAAAACAGAGTCATACCGATAATGTACAAAAATGGTGCCTGTACAAATTAAGCTGCCTTGGGGTCATAATAACATATATTGTGGATGGACTATAGGCCTACTAGCCCTTTGTAGAACAGTTGCTCAGGACTTCAGTGGCCACCCTGGGTAAATAAAAGATTATTATGATCACTATTATCATCATTAGCATCATCATTATCTTTGTTCATAGGCTGTAGAGATAGAGAATGCTGCTGGAGGTAATTCAACATTTGGAGTCTGGAAGGAATTCCCATCATTCAACATCTCAGCTCCAGCATGCAGAGAAGCTCATTGGAGCAGAGATAATCATCTTGGTAATGGAGTCAACGGACAACCAAACACATATAACTGGACTATTCCAGAAACTCTTCATGAGAGCTGTGCTTTACGTTTGAGGTAATTATAATACATATCGTCGGCTTGGAGCCAGAAGGGCGCTATTACCATTGACTTTGTGCAGTAATAGCGCCCTTCTGGCTCTCAACGGAACATCTATAAGATGCAATAACGCCCTTATGGCTCCCAACAGACAATATTATGTATGAGACCAGAGTATGTATGCCTCATACATATTAGGACTATTACCTCTTGGATAATTACCCCAGGGACAACCACCAACCCCCCCCCCCCCCCTCCAGAAATAGGTTTGGTAGGCAGTTGGTTGATGCCTCTTTGGCAGAGGTATTTGTCTAAGGGAAAGATTTCCTTGAACTTATTCAAGAATATTCAAGAAACTATTGATTAGACTTATGCTATATGTTTAAGGCGATTACACATTATTGTATCAGACCAGTATGTGGATACATGTGTTTGCAAGAAGGTACCAGTAAATTTTACCATACCAGTTTATTACATCAAAGTATGAGGAATTGTGTCAGAACCTCATCTCAAAGTTGATATTAGATTACATTAGGCTTAGAGGTCATGTTATAATCCACTCCTACATATTGCATCAAGTTTGAAGAAAGAAAAAAAAAATGATAATTAGCTTAATCTACGGCATTACTTTTCATCTATAAAGTCTGTCTATGAAATAAGTCTTGTGATAAATTTGGGTGATTTTATTATTCATTATGAATCATGAAAGAGTAATATTGAACTGTTTTTTGTTTTTGTTTTTGTTTTTCTCAGGTATAACATTTCAACTGGTGAATTCAATGGTTGGGATGGATCTACTACTGCTGAGCTGAATGCAGAGGGTAATCAAGAAAGCACATTAGATGTTTACACAAGGTATGACTGACATATATCATCAAAACCATGAATTTATATGTTAATATTGAGAGATAGTTTTTAATGGATTAGTTGAGTTTGAGACTTATACAGCCATAACAGTGGGAAATATCTTTGAATTTAGAAACCATATTTTTGCCTGCTTCTGATTTTTATGATTGGTTAAGAAGAAATAGAAATATGTTGAAGCCATGATAATTTAAATAGAAGTGATGCACCCTTTAATATCAATGTGAAATGTCAACATAAACAAGGAAAAGAATTCTTCAATTTAACAATAAATGGCTCCGATAGTATATTTGAAACCAAATTTTTCATTTGTAAATTCAGATTTTTCAATTGCTTTTCACTTTCTTTCCATTTCACTTACGCAAATTACTTAAGTGAATTATTGCAATCACTCACTGATCATTGTGCATTGTGCAAATATCTGTGATCATGATTTCTTGATATCATCAATAATTTCATTTGTAACTTTCGTTTATATTTTGTTTATTTAGATATGGTTTAACTGAGGCAGAAGCTGAAGATAGAGGCTACGTTTATGAGAACAACCCTAATGTACAGATGTTCACTGATGCTCCAAACGGAGATAATTTTAATCTTCAACTTGCTATCAATACAGCCCAGCTTGGCAGAACATTCCAGGACAGGTAGAAAAATCAATTATAATTTACTCAAAGTGTCTTGTCTGTAGAATAAAATGAATCAGTGATGTGAGAGTTCAGCTTTTTATCTGATTTCAGCTTTTTTCAATTTAAAAAAAAATTCATTTATCTATTTTTTTTTCTTTTGGGAGGGGGGGGGGGTGGCACAAATTATTTCAGCGCATTTTCAGCATTTTTGTGTTCCTCTGTATAAAAGTAGGCCTATAGGAGCTCTTTCAATTTAATTTTCACCTTCTCTTATTTGTGGTCACTCACACTCCTGTACAGTTGAATACAAAACTTTAACAAATAACTATATGTCTTTAAAAGTATTTCAGAATATGTGTAAAAAAAAAAAAGTAGAAAAGGAAACTATACATACACAAATATTATGTACTAAAAAGAATTTGTATTTGCTGGAAAAATTCCAATGTCTTTAAACCATGGGTTCGATTCCCGCACCGACACTTACGTCCCTAGCAAGGCATTTTATCTACATGCTTGACCCCACCCGAGGTGAAAAAATGGGTACCCGGTAGGATTGCGAATGCTATGTGGTTCGCTTTAGCATGTGTGCGCCTAACAGGCGACCGGCTGGAATGCTCCCCAGGGGAGTGGAGATTGTGCACTGTAAAGTGCGGATCGAAAAATGAATCCAATGACTAGGGTAATATATACTGTAAGCGCTTTGGTCTTAACAGGTAAAGTGCTTTATAAGAAACCGGTATTACTATTATTATTATTATTATTAATAGTCTTAAATACATCTATCAATTTTCAATTAAACCTTTCAATTAAAAAAATTTATAAATAAAAATGTTATATCATGAAACCCTTTTGAATTTAATTAATTTATATTAAAATTTGTTTTCATTCAGGTCTCATACCTTTGCCATTCGTGCCAAGCCTGCAGAGGTTGGTGAGAATACTGTATACAATCTGAATGTAAGAGGAAAGAGAGGAAATATTGTCCAAGTATTCCCTGCCGTCGAGTATGACTTTGTTCCTAATAATCTGGAGATGAAGCCTAATGATTTCGTTCATCCTCAGTAAGTAATCAGAAAATATTGAAGAATTAAGTCCATAGAAGATAGTCCATTCATTATGTACTAGCTGTATAATGTTCTCATATTTCAATTATTTTCATAGAAATATTTATGATAAAATAAAAACTTATAGTAACTTTTCAAAACTCATTACCTTAGGGTTGTATAGAAAAGAAATTGTTTTTCTCATGAGAAGTAGGTTGTTGATTTTAATTTTTACAGCGATGTCATTAATAATATAAATATTTATATATTCATATGAATGTGGCATATGAATATGGCATAATATTGATATGTTATGTAATGGATCCATGTTTCTCTTTGTAGATGATTCTGGATGGAAGTTAACTGCTTTACTGGAGCAAACATTGGGCCCTCTAAGAAACATTTGAATTTCTTTGTTTTCTCAAGTTTCATTCTGTATGTTATCCATCCATCTCACAAAAGCCTTGGTTGTCTGTTTTCAGATGGTAAAGATCGACAAGGTATAGATGGAAGCCACATCGCTTTACTCAGAGAACAAAACTACCTTGATTGTACAGGAGTTTACTATATGAACTTTACTTTAAATGTTTTTTATTTGTTTTCTTTCAGATGGACTGGATCCAACTCTAATCCTAACAACAATGACGGTCAGGGTCGTCAAGGAACCGACCGAAGCAACATCGCTTTGCTCAAAGAACAGAATTTCCCTGAGGGCACAGGAGTCTACTATGAACCCTTTGGTGTGAATGGACAGTATGGTAACAGCTATCCTAAGCATCTTGAAGAAACTAAATTCCTGGGTCTTGATGCTCAGAATCTGATCAATATGGCTGTTCTTCAACCTGGTAAGGACTCAACAGAACTTAGTAATTGTTTAATCTCAGAGGCGTCGGAAGACTCTGAGGAGACAAAAGATTTGAGGGGCAAGCCATTGTTAACACAAAGTTGCTTGTCCCTCCAATCCTTTGTTTCCGCGAAGATAAAGGATTGGAGGGGAAAGCAATTGTGTATTAACAATGGCTTGGTGGAAAGAAAGGATTAGAGGGCAAGCCGTTGTTAATACACAATCGCTTGTCCCTCCAATCCCTTGTCTTCGCAGATCCTTCCGACGCCTCTGTTCAATATAATGGATTGTATTAAATATATGCTTAGTACTGGAATTAAAACTGGTTAAAACCTTTTCTGGTATTGTTCAATTTACATAAAAAATTAAGCTTTGCCAGTTAGGTTTGTGTGCTGATGGAATTTAGTGTGAATATCTGAATTGCATAACTGTGATTTTTAGTGTGCCCCAAAATCACCTTTGTGCCTAATAGTCTCCCAGGAGTTTCTGGTAATTGTTGGTCAGTAGCCAGCTAGTTGGTAACAAAGTTGTATGAGGGAACAAAAAATTAATATGGGCTTAAATTTATGTACTCTCTTAATGCTGAAATTCATTCTTGAAAAGGATTTGGTGACAAAACTTGTTGTAAACGGGTGTATTTAGATATTTTCTTTGTAGGCCTACTTTGCAAGAGATGTAGAATATTAACAAATAAAAATGTTCCTGTTCTCACAACACTGTAATTAACTTTTAATGGCATTATAATAGCAATTTGCATGATTTTTTTCCTTTTTTTTTTGGGGGGGGGGGTCTCAGAGCACCTATGATTGAGTAATTCCACATTTGATTTTGTGTGAAGCTACTTTACCAGAAGTTAATCTCATCTTATCCTTTTCATATTACAGGACAATTCCGTGGTGAGATGTCTGAGCTTATGATGCTGGTACTTATTACGATGCAAAGCCTCTCAAGGTCACAGAGACTGGAACTTACCACTACATGTGCACAAGAAACAATAACTTCTCAAACCGTAGCCAGAAGGGACGGATCATTGTTGCTGTCCAGCAGACTGCATACATTGCTATTGGTATACAGGAGGCAATGTGTCCACTTCTCACAGGTTTGTTATACATAAATTCTGGTTCTTCATCACAGATATGCGTTGTTACTGTAAAAAGACTAGTTTACTGGTACTAAAGGTTATTTATTGAGTCGATCAATTGTGATTCTGTAGCTAACATTTGAGTATTCTATTCAATTAATGCTACTATAAATCTACTATTTTTTGAAGAATCAGGTGCTGAATACCAACCCAATAACCTTGTTACATCAAATCCCCCCCCTCTCTCTCTCTCTCTCTCTCCTCTCTCTAATTGGAGTGGACCTAATGAACTTGAATTTCCCTAACAGTATTCTAGAAAATATAATGCTGTTTTAATGTGTTGTGTTTATGTTCAAAATTTTTTTCATCTATGTTATGTGTCTTTGATTATGCTTTAGATGTTGGGCTCAACGTTTTTTAAGGCTATTTGCTCTTTTTTGTTGGCCCTCATTCTCATAAATATGTTTTTGTTTGTTGTTGCAATTTTTTTTAATAGTATCTTATGTATGTTATTCATGTTTTTATTGAGGATGTAAATAAATTGAATAATCAATACATACTTTCACCATTACCTTTATCTGCAGTGAGCTGAACTTTGGTCAAGGTTCCTTAGAAGGCCTAGCTGACATCAAGGTGGTTGAATGGGACCCTCAGCAGGGTAGATGGGAGATTGAACGTGTTGATGGCTCACCAGACGACCTTCCTGGAGATAAGATTGAGAGTAACTTTTCACCATCTACCCCACGGTCAGATCACCACTGCTGATGAGACCTTTACACTCCGTCTTATCCTCAACGGATCGACGTCTGACGTCGTTGAGCTCTACCGTAGCGACCCAGAAAACTTTGCGACGTGGGAGAAGGTTGAATTTAGCAGACAGGGCAACGCTCTGGCTGTAGAGGCTCAGATGGGTGGTACCATGTTGCCACCGGGTCAGCTAATGCCGGTCAAATTGCTGGTATGTCATTGGTTGTATAGCTGCAGCAGTCTTGATCATCGGGGCTGTTGTCTACTTTAGAATGAACCCAGATAAACTATCAAATCTTACCAAATCAGGGCCTGTTTAAACAACCTGCCTCTCTCTATCCATTTGTAGGTGTTTAATTGAATTTAATTACACCTCCAGTGGTCAAACGTGTTGATCATTGCTTATACCGTAGTCAGACGGGTGAAACCGACTCCAAACTAACACAAGACCAGCCAAAAGATTACATTACCATGAATGGCAAGCTAGCTAGTAGCGGACGCAGCCTGACATCACACAATTTAAAAGTTTTGGCCCATGCCCCAAACAGAATAGAGCCTCTGTTGTCCACAGACAATTGGGTCGCAGTTTCTTTACAAATTTGATTCTTGGATCCGCACCTGGCTAGCGGTCAGTTTGAAGTCGGTCTCGCTGGTGTGACTACAGTATTACACAGTCATATTTACTCATTTTTCTACTGCTTTGAGATTAAACTTGGGAGCTTACAGCTCAAAACTCATCCTGAAATTCAAAGACTTCCATTTTGATGGGTTTGAGTTACCAGGTTATATTTTGTCACATAGCAAACAAAAACGTTAGAGGATGACCTGTTTGTTTCATACTGTAAAATAGAATAACACATATTTAATTGTTGCACACAGATATTTTATATTCCAGTCATTTTTGTTGTTAGGTGTACTTGAATATGTGTATCTCTCCAAGTATTTCAACATGTAAATGAGAATAATGTAAATACGAAATGGTTTTACATTATAAATCATGTTTATTTGTAACATTTAGTCTTAATGTTTGTAATGTTCTTTATAATTAAAATAGCTTTAACAACATGTGACATTTATGTCAAACATTCTGTTACAATTGTGTGTGTATTTAATATACAAAGGTTTGTATTTAGTAACTGATATTGTGATACTGTTGGTAGTTTTCAAATCACACAGATTCCTATGTAATTTGAGCCTGCAACTTAACATCACTTTGTCTTTTGTATAAATGTGATCCAAAGAGCAATTCTGAATTGTGTGGTATAGTTTCTTTGATTATTTCAATGTCTTTCAAAATGCTACATCTTTTTTGTGTCTCATGTTATTGGAAAAAATAATTTTTATAAAGACATGAAGGCCTATCATAATGCAGAATGTATATTTATACATGTAAGGTTATCTGATTTTCATCCTAATATTCCTCAACGATTATGAACAAATTTGGAAGGTGTTGATTTCTGTTCTTTTATCATGATACCTTGCCTGCAATCAATATATGTGTGTGATACATAATATAAACAAAAGTACTATGATGATCTGATGAAAATGGTTATATATTATTATATCAATTACTAGAAAATATGTGTGCAGAAGTAATAATTTTATATTGACATTCAAATTGCTTTATTTCAAATTCTTATTCTGGTATATGAGGAAGATGGTCATACAGAAGTATAACATTTTAGAGAATTGGACCAACGTGAAAGATATGTTTATGAAATGGATACAACATGAGGCTTTTAAAGAGATGGTAAGGTAAACAATCAAAGTTTTGTGGTGCTGAAAACATCAGTAAATAAGAAAATGAGTAGATCCTTATGGAACAATGAAACATTTATTTTGTGTCTGTTAATTGGTGCCCGGATTTAAAGGATTTTCTTATTGGTTTGGTCTTCTAAGCCAATCAAAGAAAAGTAAAAATATCAAGGTGGGATAGGTGCCCAAGTTACTCCAGGTGCTTCGTAGGTACGGCTGCTGCACTACCATGGTTTTTGTCAAGTTGATTTCGATCCGCTGGACGGATGACAAAAAGGAAAAGAACAAAAGGTTTTATTATGTTTTGGTTTGAAGAGAGAAAGGAAATGATCTTCTTGATGAAGGTTCTTATTGAATAAAACTCCACTATGATAGTTGTGATAAGATACAAAGTTGGCAAATAAGCATTACTTACTAAAATGTACCTCTTTTATGTATAATAATGCAAACCATAATATCGTCTGTTGGGAGCCATAAGGGCGTTATTGCATCTTATAGATGTTCCGTTGAGAGCCAGAAGGGCGCTATTACTGTACAAAGTCAATGGTAATAGCGCCCTTCTGGCTCCAAACGGAACATCCTTGATCTGCAATAGCGCCCTTCTGGCTCCAAGCCGACGATATGTTCTTAGCATCTCTCACTGGTTTTTATTTAGTTGGAATATTTCATACAATAAAGAATATTTATATTTTTGCACTTGACAGATAACAAATGCTGTAAGTTGTAAGTAGTTCATTCCTTGTACAAAACATGTGAGCTAAGCCTGTTTTTGTGAGAATGCTAAATAGTAAATGGACAGAGAGAGGGGGAGAAGGAAAGGAGAAGAAGAAGAGAGAGGGGCGGGGGAGAGAGAGAGAGATAATAGGGAGGAGAGAGAGAGATATAGGGAGGAGAGAGAGAGAGAAGACGAGGAGGGAGGGAGAGAAAGTGAGAGAGAGAGAGAAGAGACACACACACACACGGAAAGAGATAAAAGAGGGGCAAGGAGAGAAATAGAGAGAGAATGTGAAGAGGAAGATAGGAAGAATAGATTTTATTTAAGTTTAACAACTGCGAATAGCCATGAATTTTTGTATCAATGAATTAATAGGTGAAAAGTAGACAAAATCTAGATATCACTTAATATTATTTTCAACATTAAATGAATTTCCAAATTGATTGAAAAAGTTTGCTCTAAAGTTTAAAGCATTATTAATTTAAGTCAATCAACCAGAAAACAACCCAACAAAAAAACAAAATTCGTCTAGGCCTAGTGTAGGCCACTTGGATCAGTCATTTAATCCTAGACCGGACCGACAATTAAATAGCCAAAAACGAAAGCTAATATGCTATATTAATACGACCAATTCCAAATTAAGGCGTTTTATTGTCCATCTAAAGTATTTAATTAAAAAAGATCCGAACAATCAACCAGGCCACCCCTCCCGAATACTTGTAAAATTACCCCTAATTTAAAGTGCGAGTGATGACGTCAAAAAATGTTAATGGAATGCTACAGCAGTCCTGCGGCTAGGCATGATTGCGTTCTTTAGAGAAAACACGTTTCTATTGCTATGTCAGGACATAGACGCCCTGTGAGGCTAGAATTCTATTGTTATGAAATAGAAAGAGCAAAGTCAATCATGCCTGGCCACAGGCTGCTGTAGCATTCCTATTAACATTTTTTGACGTCATCACTCGCACTTTAAATTAGGGGTAATTTTACAAGTATTCGGGAGGGGTGGCCTTCGTTGAGGTTCGGTCATCTTTTTAATTAATACTTTCTAGATGGACATAAAACGCCTTAATTTGGAATTGTTTGTATTATATAGCATATTAGCTTTCGTTTTGGCTATTTCATTAGTCGGTCCGGTCTGGACTTTAAATAAGAATTTGGACTTTATAAATAAAACTGCAGAGAGATTGGTTCAGAGCCTTCTTAAATATTGAAAAGAAGAAAACTGTCTGCATGGACAAAGATAGCCATATTCCATTCTTTAGATGCTGTAACTGGAAAGTCCTATCTCTAGCTTGCATTCCACTTTAACAAAGATATAGACTCTTTAGTGATATAACTCTCTTTAAAATAATTTCATTTGAATCAAACTAAAAGAAAAAGAGAGAAGAGACTGTAAACAATAAGATATTGGATTTATTAAGTGAGTAATATTCAAAGGTTTGTTTTTCTGTGTACATCTTTTTCCATTTCCTACTAATGAATTAAATCAGTTTCAGCGTTTGACATAAGAAGTTATCATTAACTAACATTGTGAAAAACAGCTGTTATGTGTGTTAATTTTTGGAGTAGGGGAGAGTGGGGTTAGTTGGAACACAGGGGAGTCAGTTTAACATTGTAATTTCTTTAACGTCTAATAAATATATTTATGCAAATCGAACCCTCAGGTTTGTTGCTATTAGCAACTGCCATCCACCACATTTTAGACAGCACACAATTCTTCAAGCCTCGTGAAGTTAGAAAGCAATGTTTGTTTTTTCACCTTCTGAGTAAATTTTTCATTTTACAAATTGTTTATATTATCTCAGAGAAGATCATAAATTAAGTTGGCCAGTTTTTGATTATAACAAACAGAGTTATACCAAGCTACAAATCAAGGTTAAATATATGGCATGTTGTGTCTCCTCTTTTTGTGCTGTAAAGCTTACAAATGATAATAATGGGCCTCTGGGGTTAGTTGGAACATTTTGAACGGGGTAGTTGGAACATGTACTAAGTAAATAGGTTGCAGGCTGAATAAAAAAATAAAAATCATATAATTCAATGAAGTGTTTCCGAAATATTCCTAAATGTATATAGTGCAACATAGGACAATTTTTTTTTGGTAAACAAATATATTGCAAAAATGCTACTTCACAGGACTTCAGAATATCTGTATCTGAAGTGGATGCTATCAAGTGTAACAAAACATGAAGTTTAAAAAAAAAATGAACACCAATCTTTAATATTTTAATTGGAACAAAAAGCAAGTTAGCTGAACCCATGCAATAATGATGCAGGTATTTTAAATATCTTTTATATGATATAAATATGCACAATGTTTCAACTTACCCCATACCTTGTTCCAACTAACCCCGTGTCTGGGGTTAGTTGGGAACACTGACAGATGACTTGTTGAAGATGGATTTTTTCCGGAACCATTCCACTAAGTTTAAGAATTTTATGGGGTACATTGTGTAGCATCAGATATGTACATTCAACTTGATTGTTTATCGTTTCTTTGAATAAATCCGCTTTTGTTTTACGGCCATTTTTGTGAAAAATGTTCCATATAACCCCGCTCTCCCCTATATTCCAGTCTAGGTTCATTAAGTGGATGCAATGAGAAAATGACTTTCCTCCCTTAGGTCTTTACAAAGGAGACATCGTTCTTCTAAAAGGTTACTATAATACTCATCCTTATGTATTTTGTTACACACGCTTTTTCAACATCAAGCAACAGATAATTCTCCAGTTTCTAATCTGATTTAATTATTACATATGCTTTTAATTTTGGTGGAATAGCCTTTCATTCTTCTTCTTCTTCTTTCGTTAGGTTTAATGGCAATCAGTCATATTTGACTATTATCGCCAATGCAAATTTGACATTTCTCTCATATATATATAGAAGTCTATATAATTATATATTTTTTTTTCCTTTATTTTTATTAATATCTATTTGAAAAATATTCCAGTGTCATCTGCATAAATGCAAACCCAGAAAAATTATTAAACAGATAATAATTATTTTCTTCCTGCTGAATTGACAATGTCAATGGAGAGAGAGAAAAACTTCTTTTATATTCTCGTTAGGCCTATCGAGAAATCGCGCTAGTAGTAGTGCGCGTGCGTCGTGATATCGCGATATTTTTTGCGATAAAATTTACTTTCGATTATTCATTCTGATATAAGCTTCCGGAGTTGTGCAGGTGAAAGAAGGCTCGTCATCAATCTTCTAGGAATCATGGGTTCATATCATAGGATTATCATTGTTTTTGTACTAAGTAAGTATAATTATAATTTTACCGTAGACTATCGTATTGGGAAAAGTGAATTTTGAGAATATAAACGTTGTAAAGAGAGATGGTGAGCCGGGAGATGGGAGATGTGACGTGACTGTGAGTGTGAGAAGACGCAATCAAGAGCGAGTCTTGTGCGGCGCGGTAGCGGAGCCCGTCCCGGGAGCGTTTGCCCCCGTTGTTCAGGCAACCGAGAGTGAGAAGATAAGAAATGTTAGCAACCAACTGAGCTGAATGGCGCAGTTTGCATGCAGCTAGCTGCAGTGTCTTCAACAAATCTTAAACGTGTGTTGTAGAGTTTTAGAAATTTAGCATTGGAAATACATCATCTTAATTTCATCTTCTGTTGGCAAAATATCATTTTTAATTTTAAACCCACCAAGTTGTATTCATGTAATAAAGCAGTTAAAGATTCAGACCTGGCAGCTGGCTTGGATTTAGGCCAATGTAAAGTTTAAAGTTAGGGCCTAAAGAAAATTTACATTTTAGTATATATACCCAGTTGTTGTATGTCCGAACGGGTTGTTTGTCCGGACAAGACTGCAATTTTCGGAGCTTTGTGATCACTATTTCATTAATTGATTGAAGGTAATATCAGACAATATAACAAAGCTTAAATATCCAAAAATATGTTGCTAATTACTGTACAAATTTTGATAAAATCCAGAGCAAAAGATGAGGATTTTATGTGCTTAAGTGTCCGGACAACGGACCCCCCATCCTACTATTCATTTTATTTAGAATCTCACTAAGTAAGTGCTTATAGGCCTACATGTACCAAGTAAAATATTTTTGTTAGTCTTATCTAAAACATTAATTTTGCCTTCTCTCTCCAATGAAGACATTCCCAAAATATTATCAAGGTAAAGTTCAAAGAAGGTAATTGTAAGTAAAGATGACCAAATGTCTCTGACTTTAGACTATTGTCTGATTGTACACTGACTTGACTGAGTATCCTGTTTGATGGAGCTTTTTTTTTTTTTTTTTCAATCTATTCTAGAGCTTTACCAAGTTTATACTATTAGATCTTTAATTTGAACTAATTTATGTCTTTATTGGCTGACTCATAAATATTAAAATGGTTGGAATATCTAGATTTTAATAAAGTCCAAATTCTTTTTAATGACTGATCTAGATTCAAGCTGCCTAATGACAAATGTATACTCTTCCTCTGAGAGCTGACTTATTTTTTTTAATTCTTGTAAGGTTTGTTGTGTTTGGTTGACTTCAATTAACAATGCTTTAGATTCTAAATGTATCTTGGAGGAAAATCAAATATTTGGTTGCCCTGAAGGGCAACTGTTAAAAAAATGTTAGTGTTGAGCGTTATAGACTTGATTTAAGACACAATTCAAACCTAACATTCCATTAAAAAAAAATTTAATGAAGGGATATCTAGATTTTCTCTACTTTTCCCTAATTAATGCATTGATACAAAACTTTATGGTTATTCCCAAACTTACATAAAATGGTCAAGTAAAGTGACAAATTCACCCAGGAGTTATGAATTAGACTTTTTTTTTTTTTTTTTTGGTATATAGGACCTATCATTCGATTCTAATGCCAAATGGCAGCTTTCTGCTCAAATTAAGATTTGGTCGCGTGCCTTTGATTGAGTAGCAATTTACCTTATTCTGAAGTTAAGTGTAAATAACTGATTGACAGCATTATATTTCATTCAATAGACCATTATTGACTTTTATTCATAAGCTACTTGTCAGATCAATAACTTCCTGAATTGCTTTGGCAGGAAGACCATTATGTAGAGAAGTGTGTTTGCGCATGTCCATTCAATCTACTCAATGGACCAAATAATACTTGTATGACTTGAGGCTTGAATTGTGGATTGCTACAACCAAGAGGTGAGGAAACAGTTGGAGGAGTCTTCATCTGCACTCATTTATTTATTTTTTCTATTTTTTTTAATTTAATTTAATATATATATTTTTTTTTTGGGGGGGGGGGAGGGCAGTCAGATTTTTTAATTATTATTATTATTTTATTCGGCAAAGAAACATACATTGAGAACATACATTGTGTATAAAACAATGAACAGTGTACATAAACAGAAGATAGACATTTAGCCACATGTCATTTGCTCAGAGCAGTTCCCAGATCTTTTGGCCTTTTTAAAAACTTTATGCTTAACCTTTAACAGATTTTCTATTTGAGAATCAACCCAGGGGCTATTAGATTTTGTCTTGCCCTTTCATACGGGATAGAATCTCTAGATTCTGCTTCAAACAGGTCTAGGAAACCTTCAAGATTGGTCAATATCATTATCATCCATAAAGACATTCCATGGTGCCAAGAAGAGGAGAGTATTGAAGTGTTCAATATCTGCATCTTCTTAAAATCTAGGAATTGTCTGAGTGTTTAGGGGGTTGAAGCTTACAACACTTAATGTAAAATGACACAGCGTGATGGTCACTATCAACTGGGTTGGAACAGTAGTAACATCATTAATAAGATATGAGTGGTTTGTAAACAACAAGTCAATTAAGTTCCATTAGACGGATCTAGTGACGACTTCTGGTGTACGAGTCCACATGTTGTTCCAAATCTATAGATGACATACTCGAGAAAGGTGTTGAGTTGAAGGTGCAGTGTTATCAGCCCAATTTACATTGAAATCACCTGCAATGATTACACCACGGTGTGGGTTAGACATCATGATTCATCAACAAGACACTGAAAGGTATCCCAGTAACTAACCGGGACATTCGGCGGTCTATACTTACACAAAGCCCATTTACTTTGTTGAGTTTTTATTTAACACAATTGCTCATCAGCTTTAAAAGTTATCTAAAGTGTTTAAAGCTTTATGTATTTTGTTTTCAAATGATTGCAATGTAGGTAAATCTAATAGTTATGAATGACCTAATTGCAACAAATTTTTCTTGATTGTACATGCTTTTTATTACTAATAATGGGATCAATAGGAATTCTGTTTTGCGAAGTAATGTAATGAGGGAATTCAGACAACTTATATTTAGTAATGGAAATCTTTAAAAAAATGTTAACTTTCATTGTTTTTACTTTGTTTGATTATATCAGTAAGTCCTTGTATATCTGAGTTTTAATGATTGATTGATCATTGATTGACTTTGTGTGGATTTTAAATGTAAGACGCGATAGCTCTTATGTAATGGGTCTTTTGTACTTCATTGATTTTATCGTGGCGTCCCGTTCCATTTTGTGGCTGCATTGTTGTTTGGTATGATTCTTGCTGGTTTTTGTTTTGTGACTGTTCCCTTCAATTTTGAGTTGGCCCTTCTATTGTCTATTTGTTCTCTCCATTCTGCCTCGCTTCTTCATTTGTATGCTTTGGCCCATTTTTCGTCTTTACGTGAACGCTGTTTTGTATTATTTTCGGTTTGTGTATTGATGGTGGTTTCTTTTATTTTACTAAATTCTTTTTATTTGGCAGCCATTTCAAAAGTGTATAGTTCTTTTTGGGACGCACTGTAGACTCACCAAAATCAAGATGTCTGGCTTGTTAATTAATTTGAAATGTTATAACACACTCTGAAATGTACATTAAGAATATGAACAAATTATTGACAAGCCCATCCCTCTTTTAATATATTCCCTTTGTTTTGTGTAAAACCGATATTTGCCTGCATAATTTGAGGAGATTGACATGTTTACATGCTGTGGCTTTAGGGGAGATTTAGAACAGTGTTAGAACAAGGAGGTAGACAACTGTACCTTCTTGGTTGAAACTGTAAGGAGCTGTACATGTATGTATTTAAGGAGGTCATACTGATTTGAGCTACCCAAAGCCAGGTTTATAATTTCACTTCAATTAAGGTCAGGAGAGATTACATTCTTGGAATGCCTTTGTACCAAGCTTACTGGAAGTGATGTCGCTAAGTTGTTTAATGCCTAAAAGACATTTACCTTGGGTTTTTGTTTCAAGTGTTTTGCGAGGTAAATGTAGGTCTGTAGGCCTGCTGATGATTGCTAAGAAAGCAACAAAAAAATAAGATTGAAGTATAATGTTTCAAAACAGATTTCGTGACATTTTGTTAGGGATACATTTGTAATATGAATGGTACAGAAATTCTGCTGAATATGTATGAAAGTAGTCTCATTATTCTACCTGCATAAATAGATAATTTTGAGAAATTTAGCATTTTGTCAGAAAGGTACCGGGGGGGGGGGGGGGGGTCAGAAAGCCCCTTAATCTCAGCAAGAAGGCTCAATCCTTCTCCGGCCGATAAGATTTGCATTGTGTATGGCGAAAACACAATTTCTATTTTTTATTCAAGTTGAGAAGTTCATAAAATTAAAGTTTGATTTATGAATGTTTTATTTCCCCAAAATTTAGCACAGACAGGTGTGTATGCATGCTTGAAGAAGCTTGCATACATTTAATGTTTTGTCTTCACTGATTGTTTTGTTGTGGTTCACACTCTGGTCTACCCATCACTGTTTACATGTTTTAGAATTCTCTGTTTACAAACTTCTTTTAGTGACCTCACCCCTAGGTTCATTCTGACTTGACCTGTTTAGTTTGCGCCCCACCCTCTTTGTAACCTCACCCTCAGTGACCTCATTTATTGACCCTACCCAACCTCAAACTTCAAGCAGGAGCACATAAACAACTCTATTTGTCTGTACAGTACATGCAGATGCTCCAGGCAGTGATATGTTCCACTGTGCAGCTGCTCTCATAGCTGATATAGTGAAAAGAATATGTTTTATGTTTTGACATATTAATCGGGAAGATATAGCCTACAGCATGAACAAATTATACTGATCAAGCTTAATTTTTTTATTATAAATTATTGACTTGAAGGGTACTAAATTTTGATGGGTAACAAGTGTCTTGACATGTCTGTCCCTGAAAATTTAACCCAGAAATTTCCGCTGTAGTACAATATGGTGTGGTTGTGTTTTGAAGTAATAATTAGGACTAGTTTTTATTCAATCAAGTACATGTAGTCCAATAGATAATTGTTTCCAAATTTATGCCGATTATTGATACAATAAGATGTGGCCTATTTCTTAAGTGTACAGGTCCAAAGGCATGCTAATCATACAATTAAAATTTGATATATTTCTTTTTCTACTTGCTGTTTTTTAAACCATAAAATTAAAAATGATTCCAATGTTCATCTCAACATACCTGACATCTCTCCCTCTCTCTTCTGTTCCTATAGTTGTGTGCATGGTGGAATTATCTACAGCTAGAGGTGATGGCACTGTAGACAGAATTACAACCCGTGCACCAGTAAATTCACCCACCACAACAAGAGACTATGTCACGTTTACTGTTACTGATACAGCAATCATAACTTTATTAGATGAGATCGATGGAGATTCAAGTAAAGTAACTCCTTCCCGACAATCCCCTACTAGGTCAACATCTGCACCTGAAAGCACAAATGGGACAACTGCTACAACAGAGAGTGTAACATCAACTATGATATCTAGCAAAGCCAGCCCGCCTGCTCTTGTAAGTCAATCAGTGCCAACAGGTTCTCCAGACACAACAAAAGATATTGACACTGAAACCACTGCTAGTGTTGAAGATGGCCCTGGTGGTGATGTTCCTATAGTTGTGTGCATGGTGAAATTATCTACAGCTAGAGGTGATGGCACTGTAGACAGAATTACAACCTGTGCACCAGTAAATTCACCCACCACAACAAGAGACTATGTCACGTTTACTGTTACTGATACAGCAATCATAACTTTATTAGATGAGATCGATGGAGATTCAAGTAAAGTAACTCCTTCCCGACAATCCCCTACTAGGTCAACATCTGCACCTGAAAGCACAAATGGGACAACTGCTACAACAGAGAGTGTAACATCAACTATGATATCTAGCAAAGCCAGCCCGCCTGCTCTTGTAAGTCAATCAGTGCCAACAGGTTCTCCAGACACAACAAAAGATATTGACACTGAAACCACTGCTAGTGTTGAAGATGGCCCTGGTGGTGATGAAACGATTCAGACCACTCGGACAGAACTAACTACAAATGGAGTTGATGTAACAGCAGGTCCAGTTCGTTCAGATCTAGAAACAGAGGGGACAACACAAGCAAGTGAAATGCTAACAAGCAACCTTGCTGGCAAAGCAGAAGATATCAGTACTGCTCAAGATGAATTGCCTACTTCCACTCAAGATGGACTGTCTTCAGTTATTTCTGCAGACATTACCACTGTCTCTGTAGTAGATATAATCAACAAGGATGCTTCTACAGATGCGGGCTTGATGACAACGACTTTAGCCACTACTTTCGCAAAGCAAGCAACCACTCAGTATGCAGCAACATCAGAAACTCTTACCACATCTGATCCTATCACTGCAGCCCCACCCTCCACTCCAGAGAGGGCAACCACAGCAATGATCCAAACCACAGCACTATCAACAACTCCTGCACATCCAACTACCATAGCAGAGAGACTAACAACTTCAATGATTAGCACATCGCTACCAACAACTTCTGAACATCCCACTACCACTCCAGAGAGAGCAACCACAGCAGTGATCCAAACCACAACACTACCAACAACTCCTGCACATCTTGTTACCACAGCAGAGAGAGCAACAACAATGATCCAAACAACACCTGCACATACAACTACTATAGTAGAGAGAGCAACAACATCACAAGCTTCAACACAACGTCCCTCTACATCACATCCTGTTCAAACGGTATGTAAATTAAAACATTCTCTGTTTCCAACCAGAAATTATAAAAAAATGCACTACATATTATGGCCATGCAATATAATTTTGCATTGTTTTTGTTTACGTGGCTGTAAAGAAAAGTGATGCTAGTATCTAGACCAATCAACAAATTAATAAGTCAACCTACACATCAGAATGTAAAGAGCACTTTCTGTAATATATTTAGGAGAATTAGTTACTTTCAGATGAATGTGAACTCCAAAAAGTTTTACAATTTATATTCCTGGTTCAAGCATCCTATTTACTGCTTGATGAACATTGCAGTTAAACCAGTTTCTCTTTAGAGGCAATGTACATGTAACCTTAACTAAAAATTAACTCTGTCAAATGACTCAATATTGCCTGGAATGCACTTCCGCAAGTTATTAAAGATTAAAAATTCCTGAATATTTTCAAAAGTAATTTAAAGAAGTAAATTCTTGTTAAATATCAAACAACTTGAACTCTTGATTCTCTCATTTCTACCATTAAGCTAGGCATTATGTATTGTATTGTATTCTTGTATTGTAATGTTATGTTTTGTTAAGTTAATATGATCAGGTACTGAATATAACCATCATGATAGTCGAGGTCGGCTAATACCTTTCTGGCTGTAACCCCCAAAGCTTTTCTCATTTTACTTTGTATCATGTCCTGTTTTGTTTGTATTCTTAATGATGCATTTTTTAATATTGTATCATGAATATTCTATGTTTTGTGATGTTTTTATGCTTTGGAAAATAAATTAAATTGCATTGCATTGAATTTTAAAACACATTTTGTTCAATAATTTCAGATGGATGATGATCATGATGAGAATGATTACTCAAATCAAATATCAGCCAATGAACTTTCATCTGAAGATCGTGCAAACATTATTACACTCATTTTTCCAGGTATCATGGTAAGTTTATGTTCCATGGTATTAAACTGATATACAGTTGGTACAAATTCTGAGATTGTATTGTACTGTAGTTATGCTATGGGTCTTCATGTTAATATTCTCTGTAATGTCAGTTACAGACACAGGTTTGAATGAATTTTTTTTGTGTGCATAATCCTTTCTTACATGTATCATAAACTTTAATATTTAACTATATTAATTTGAAGACCCATGACTGCAATTCAAACAATCTGGAATGTTTTATATTTGAAATGTCAGTAATTGCAGTATTACCCCAATGTTTAAGTGTTGGCTTTTAAGAAAAAAAATTGGAATTTGTTTCCAGAAAAAAAAAACCCAGAGAAGACATTCATGTCTATGCACTTGCAAGTTGTATACCATATTTCTTGAAGAAAATGATGACTTCAATACATGTAAATATGCAAGTGGGTAATACATCATTAAATTATCTTTTTTTTAATGCATTGTATTGATAAAAATAATTATCTATTATCTATTTTGAATGCACTGTATTAATAACATTAATTATCAATTATCTATTTGAATGCATTGTATTAATAATAATAAAAAGGATAATAAATACAATATGTGATTCTTTTTTAGCGAATACATTAATGATATGTGTAGTTAAGTCTGCAACATTCCGCTAAAGGAATGTTCAAAACAAAACATAATACAATATGTGATTCTTTTTTAGCGCATACATTAATGATGTGTAGTTAAGTCTGCAACATTCCGCTATTCAAAACAAAACATCTTGTGAGAAGAACTCCCTTTAACCCACTGAGGTAGTAGAGAAATGAAATTCAGCAAATGGTCTCCTGTCGAGAAGACTAGGTCAAAGGTTATAGCTTTCACATATCATTCATCTCATGCTGGTATCCTAAAATAACTTTCAGAGACAGGCTTGTTGTTTTTCAAAGAATTATCAGCCAAAGAAGCGTGAAACCAACTCCAAGTTCTTTTTGTTTTTTTTTCTTCAAATTCATGGATGAATAAAAGAAGACATTCCCCATTCACCCATCATCTACATAGGTGCATCTCCCTTACATTTCAAGAAAAAAATTGCAACATTTACTGTAATTCATGCCAAAAAAATATAGGTCTAGATACATTTATATAGACCTATTAAATACACATTGGACTGTAGTCACAATGGTGTCTGGTTTACCTATGGGTAGCAAAATGTGACACAATCTGGAACAGAACATGTTCAATTTATCAGAATTATTGATGTCACATTTTGCTACTCATAGTTAAACATTAAGCAATCTGCAGAGTGAGTCAATAAAAATGTCCCATCACTTTAAAGCTGTCTTGTGAAAAGTATGAACATTCAATCATGGGTTTCATGATATGTCTTGGTAAAGTCATCCTCCTAGCATATGTTGGTACCATTTTCATTTTTATCTTTGCACGCATGATTGAATAACAGACAGTCTGCTGGAAATGGTAAGATCTCACTTGCGCCAAGTGGCTGGTTGAAGATTAAAAGGAAATGTTGACAGAATATGTGTAAACACCTTCTCACCACAGAGACACACCCACACACACACATCCTCTCGAACACACACGCACCCACACACACATTAAACAATTCACAATTAGATGTCCTGTTTGACGTTCTGTTCACCAAGACCATCACTGAATGTTTGGGATGTAGTAATTCCATAACAACTGTTTGTGTGTGTGAGTGATGGTGTCTGAGTATGTGTGTTTGTTGAGGGTGTGGGTGTGTATATGTGTGTGTGCCGGTATGGATGAGATAGGGTATGTGTGTGTATGTGAGTGTGGAGAGTGTGTGTGTGGGTGTGTGTTGTGAGGGTGTGGGTGTGTATGTGCTTTTTGTATGTGTAAATGGGGGTACGTGTGGGTGTGTGTCTTTGTGTGTGCGCATAAGTAATATATTCTCAATTTGTTATTCTTCACCCAGCCACTTGGCGCAAGTGAGATCCTACCGTCTTCTGAAGATTGTCTGTTATTCTGTCATGCGTGCAAAGATCCAAATGAAAATTGTACCAACATAGGCTAGGAGGATGACTCTACCAAGACATACCATGAAACCCATGGTCAAATATTCATACTTTTCACAACACAGCTTCAAAGTGATGGGACATTTTTATTGACTCACTCGGTATACAATGTAAACGATGATCTCTAAATGTAATCGGGTATAATTACAAAATAATCAAACACAAGAATAGGAGAAAGGACTCGAGAAGAAGAAGCTGGGCTTAAATACGGGCCATGCAGTCTATTTAAGGTTAAATTTGTGCAGTACTATACTACAATAAATAAAAAACTGGTCAAAGTGATGTATTTGTATGACATTTGGGATGTTCATATCTAATTAAGATAAAAAATAATGATTAAAAAAACGTCTTTTTGAAAACAACATTCATTATGTTCATTCCACCTTATCAATTACTATGTTTGTAATATCATTACAATCATTTAAAGGGAGTCTAGTGTAGTGAGAACGTGTGGGAAAGATGAAGAAAATCATTGTGAGCCTTCCTGTTATTCTCATGCTATTTGGGAAGAGTGTAATAATAAAAAGCTTGACAATAAAATATTGCTCTCCAATTGCCCTAATAGTCATAATATGACCCAAAATCATGTGTGCCAAACAGCTGATATGTTTGGGTCCCGAACATTTTGTGTTGGCCCATACATGAACATTGCATTTCTATGTAAGTCCATGTGACTCAAAGCTGAATTGGGTTCTTTTCTTATCATTTTGGCGATTCCAAAATGTCACAGAACAAAATAATTTTTATAGGTGAACTCTTATCAACCTTTCCAAACCACTTTTAGACATTGTCTTCCACATTTAATGTCATGACCAGAAAAATAATTTCACTAATACCCCATTCAAAGTGGTTTTCAAATTTATCTCGGTGCTGTCGCGGTGCTGTCGCGGGACGGCAACACCGCTATAAATGCATTCACAGTGGACAAGTTATCCCGGGACAGTCCAAGGATAAATTTCATGTACCCATTCACACTGCAGCGTGTGATTTTTATGACCTCCGTAACAAAATACATGTACATGTACTTGCATTTCTTTGATTTTCTACTTCTCTCATCTTTCATTATTTCCTATGTATTTCTTCGTTTTTCTCCTTCTTTTCTATCATTTCTTATGTATTTCTTTGTTTTTATCTTTCTTTTCTTTCCTTTTCTTTTCTATAATTTCTTATGTATTTCTTTGTTTTTCTCCTTCTTTCCTATCATTTCTTATGTATTTTTTTGTTTTTCTCCTTTCTTTTTCTTTTCTATCATTTCTGATGTATTTCTTTGTTTTTCTCCTTCTTTCCTATATCATTTCTTATGTATTTGTTTGTTTTTCTCCTTCTTTTCTTTTCTATCATTTCTTATGTATTTCTTTGTTTTCTCCTTCTTTCCTATCATTTCTTATGTATTTCTTTGTTTTTCTCCTTCTTTCTTTTTCTTTTCTATCATTTCTTATGTATTTCTTTGTTTCTCCTTCTTCCCTTTTCTTTTCTATCATTTCTTATGTATTTCTTTGTTTTTATCTTTCTTTCCTTTTCTTGTCTATAATTTCTTATGTATTTCTTTGTTTTTCTCCTTCTTTCCTATCATTTCTTATGTATTTTTTTGTTTTTCTCCTTCTTTCTTTTTCTTTTCTATCATTTCTTATGTATTTCTTTGTTTTTCTCCTTCTTTCCTATATCATTTCTTATGTATTTTTTTGTTCTTCTCCCTCTTTCTTTTTCTTTTCTATCATTTCTTATGTATTTCTTTGTTTTTCTCCTTCTTTTCTATCATTTCTTATGTATTTCTTTGTTTTTCTCCTTCTTTCCTTTTCTTTTCTATCATTTCTTATGTATTTCTTTGTTTTCTCCTTCTTTCCATTTCTTTTCTAGCATTTCTTATGTATTTTTTTGTTTTTATCTTTCTTTCCTTTTCTTTTCTATAATTTCTTATATATTTCCATGTTTTATACTTCTTTCACTCTCTTTTCTGGATATTCTTATGTATTTCATTGTTTTTTATCCCGGTGCTGTTGCGGAGTGCCTTCACACTGAAGGCACTCCGCGACAGCAGCGGGACTGTCCTGGTGCTGTTACTATGGTTTGAGCGCGATAGTTTATCGCGGTGTTATAGCGGAGCGAGGTTATCCCGTAGAAGTGTCGTAGTCTAGTGGTCTTATCACTTGACTGAGAAAGCAAGGACCATGGGTTCGTTCCCCAGCATGACACTTACGTCCTAGGGCATGGGCGTTTTGTCTACAATGCTCCTCCCCACCCAGGTGCAAAATGGGTACCCGGTAGGAATGGAACGAATGCGCCGTAATAGCTGCCATGATTCGAAATGATCCTTTGGGATTGGACAGGTGTCAGAAAGACTTACAAGCATCCAATGACCGGGGTAATAATAATTGTAAAGCGCTTAGCGATGAAATTGTTTCATATTAGGCGCTATATAAATCGAAACTATTATTATTATTATTATTAGTGTATAGCGGGTCCGAGCATTCACACTGAAGGCAACACCACTACAGTCGCAGGACAGTCCCGCGACTGTAGTGGTGTTTGAGGCCACTGTGAATGGGGTATAAGTGAAAAGAAAGACATACTGTATTTAAAAGCCAATATTTTTGCTTAGATTTGTCCACGATTTTGTACTAGTTGGGGGAAATTCCCGATTTTCGTGACGTTTTCATAAATAGTCTCATGTTGAAGTGGGAATTTTTGCGAAAATTAAATCATTGCAAAAATATCCACAGCGATGATAAAAATTTATACAGTAGTTGAAAATTGATCTTTAATATTGAAATCTTTTTTACAGAGAGATGATTGGTTCGGAGTGTATGATTTTGTCTTCAGACGGTATCTATCTGCTACATTGACTTCAGATGAACTCAGAGTACGACCTGAGGATATTTATTACATCAAACCAAGCCCCCTTGAAGACAATGGTAGATTGTATGTCTCATTGATCGCAAGATCTTCGTCGGCACGTAAAAGTGAGTACATGTATGCAATCTATTGCAAAGGAATAATTGTAGTTTGCAGTATAAGCCAAATATTTCACAGAGCTTTAATTTGTGCAAATTTTGCAAGCCTTGTGAGTCATTGAATGGCTGGAAAATTTAACACTCTAAAATATTTCCATTTCAGACATCGCAGGCATCATGGGAGTACTAAAATGAGATTTTGGTTTTACTACAATTTCCTAAGGATGAATTCAGCAATTCTCAAAACTGTCTCTTTTGTGAAAATTTATGTGCTCAAAATATGTGCAGTATACAAGGCTTGATTTTTGTGTGTGTGTGATGTTAAAAGAACTAATTGTACCATTGTATTGATGAATCTAGTAGTGATGGTGAAAGAAAATACAACACTAGAATGTATCTGAATCTATAATTTTTTCTGCTTGAAATATGATAATCAACTAATGCTGCAGTCACACAAACACTTACGTTGAGTTACGTCCGGCATTGGGTAAAAAAATTCCCTTTTTTCTGCGGATCCCACCGATGCCTTCCCGTCATAGTCAGCAGTAGAAATAGTGATAATTTTGTTCATCCTGTAAAACAAAGAAATACATAAGAAATGATAGAATGGAAGATGAAATATGGATAAAACAAGAAAAATGTAAGTGTCTGTGTGACTGTAGCATTAATTTCAGGGTGGACCCCTATGTAGGGAGGATCATTGCCACACACTACCAAATAAACAACCTAGAGATACCACCCCTTATACTGCCCATCTGTGCCAGCCATAACCACTTAATCATCAAAACAGGTTGGGTTTCCCCTGAATTGTGATGATAATAGGAGCGATTGTCAAACAAGATGCTTTAACCATTAGTCATATGGCTTTGGTATAGAGAGAGGATCCCTTAAGTGTATAGTCTGATAGGAGTTGCAGACTAATACCCGATTATAACCCGTGTTTATACTGTGACTCGGCTCTCGTGTCGAATCCTCAGGAAGGGTTCAACACTGCAAAGAGTGAACCTGTGATCGTGCTTATACACAACAGAAAAGGCGAGTTCAGTACGACTTGCAGATCATAACCGGAAGTAAAGGGACGTCATCAATGTTTGCTTTGATGTATAGCCAAATTCCACCAATGACCTTGAAATCATCGAGTTCGATACAGCTTTCTGTTTGCACACAGAAAAATTGCCGCGTCGAACTCGTCTCCTGGATTAAAACCTACGATTCTGGCGGAGCAAAAAAGGCGTGTTGGGGTCGCTGATAACACTGATCCTGTTTACACGCCATAAAATGGCCATGTCTAACCCCCCAGCCGAGTCACAGTGTAAACACGGTATAAACCTGTTGAGATGAGAGGTGATGGTAGTGTAGCATCCCAGTGAGAAAAGTCTTTTTCCTGGAAGTAATAGAATAATGCCTACACATATTTTTTTTTCCTTTTTTCTTTGAAAGGATATTTATTTTTAGTTTGCCTTTTAAAAGATTTTTATAACTAGCCTTTAAAAAAATCTTACAGTGATGCTAACCAGATTTTATAGTATTTAGTCCGATTTTAAAATGTGATTGTAAAATTTCACTCATCAAAAATGGCCCTGTATTTTACCGTCCAAAAAGGGAAATATCAGTGTTAAATATAAACTGTGCAGTTGTAACTTCTCCATCGCCCATAGAGGGGCAATGGATATCATCTTGCAAATTGGCAGGATTAAACATTGTTCCCCGTGTATTTTTCCGTCTAAAAAATGGAAATAGATGGCCGTGTAGTTTACCCTCCAAAAAAGATTTTTTTTAAATATTTTTTATAAATCACCATTTATTTCTCAATAATGGGAGTACATAAAACCCAGGTTACGTGTTTATTCAACAACGTACAGGGTGACATGAAATACAATAACAAATACAATGAAATTTACAATGTAAAACAACAGAATGGAATACAAATTAAGCAAAAGGTCATATAAAATGAATGTATTATGAAAGGTACTTAACTAAATAATAGTAGGTTTCACTGTTTTCCTTATCTGCTAATAGTATATTCTTGGTTTAATAACATGCTTTCGTTTTAACAACATAAATGGCATATCAATTATATTTTGGTTTGACAACATATATGGCATATCATATATTTAAAAGGCATGTAGAGAGGCATGTAGATAGAAGAATAGAATTTTCATACCGTTACATCTTCAGTCTATCAAGTCTTGTGAAAATAATTAATGGCTATACGCATTAATGTATACAATACTTATCATTCCGTTACTTGAGAGAGCGAGAGAGAGAGAGAGAGCGATAGGAGACAGATATGAGAGGAAAAGGGAGGGATAGAGAGGGTGAGAGTAGAAGAGAGTGGGGAAGAGGGAAGTATAGAAGAGGTGGAGAGAAAGATAGACAACTGATCAGCAAGATTGGAGATTCGTATAATCATGAGAATATAAATTTTTGACTCCGTTAATGTGTTCAAAATTGTACATAAATATTGAATATTATCAATATTAAATCGACATAAATATATTCTTCCAATTTTCAACTGTTCATTTCAATATTATACAGGCAAATATTATATCAATAAATCTATTAACCAATAACTATTCCGGCGTATGGCTTGAACTATGTACTTAAGAAAGGTATAAGATATAACACAGAGTTCTTAGTCGAGAAGTGCAATATCAGTCCATTGTAGATGGCCGTGTATTTTACCCTCCAAAAAAGGGAAATAGATGGCCGTGTATTTTTACGGTAAAAAGAAAGGAAATACCATTGTCAAATATCAACTGTGGGGTTGTAATTTCAGCATCACCCATGAAGGGGTATCACCTTGCATATTAGCAGGATTAAACATTGTTCATGTTCACTGTCACTGTACATACTATATGAGTTTCACTGAAAAATAAATGGCACTGAGTGTATTTTACCGTCCAAAAAAGGGAAATTAAAAAAACAAATACCAGTGTTAGATATGAACTGCGCATTTCTAATTTCAGTGGAGGGCAATGGATATCATCTTGCATATTGGCAGAATTAAACATTGTCTGTGCACTCTGTGACTGTATCGCTATATTATTACGCTAAGGAATCCGCCCGTGCTGCATCCGCGCTCCCCGTAGACCCGCACGCTGTAGGACCGCCGTGAAGAACGGGCAGCATCTCCTTTTTCCACGGAGCGCGGCCGGCGCCGCCGATCGGGGGGTTGACGGAGGCCGGGTTCCCCTTGCAGCTCGCGGGCTTCGTTTTCTTCGACGAGCTCGCGTTGGTCGCTGGGCGACGATTCCCTGAACGACGAAATCCCCATTGGCTCGCGTGCTTTACAGTCACAGAGTGCACAGACAATGTTTAATTCTGCAATATGCAAGATGATATCCATTGCCTCCACTGAAATTAGAAATGCGCAGTTCATATCTAACACTGGTATTTTTGTTTTTTTAATTTCCCTTTTTTGGACGGTAAAATACACTCAGTGCATTTATTTTCAGTGAAACTCATATAGTATGTACAGTGACAGTGAACATGAACAATGTTTATCCTGCTAATATGCAGGGATACCCTTCATGGGTGATGCTGAAATTACAACCCCACAGTTGATATTTGACAATGGATTCCTTTCTTTTTACCGTAAAAATACACGGCCATCATATTTCCCTTTTTGGAGGGTAAAATACACGGCCATCTACAATGGACGATATGCACTTCTCGACTAAGAACTCTGTGTTATATCTTATACCTTTCTTAAGTAATAGTTCAAGCCATACGCCGGACTATTATTGTATAATAGATTTATGATATAATAATTTGCCTGTATAATAATTGAATAAAGTTAAAAATTGGAAGAATATATTTATGTCGATTTAATATTTGATAATATTCAATATTTATGTACATTTTGAAACACATTAACGGGTCAAAAAATTTATATTTCTATGATTATACGATCTCCAATCTTGCTGATCAGTTGTCTATCTTTCTCTCCACCTCTTCTATACTTCCTCTCTCCCACTCTCTTCTACTCTCACCTCTCTAGTCCCTCCCTTTCTCTCTCATCTCTGTCTCCCTATCGCTCTCCTCTCTCTCTCTCGCTCTCTCAATGTAACGGGATGTATAAGTCATGTATACATTAATGCGTATAGCCATTAATTATTTTCACAAGACTGATAGACTGAAGATGTAACGGTATGAAATTCTATTCTTCTATCTACATGCTCTCTACATGCCTTTTAAATATATATATGCCATATAGTTGTCAACCAAAAATATAATTGATATGCATTATGTGTGTTAAACGAAAGCATGTTATTAAACAGAATATACTATTAGCAGATAAGGAAACAGTGAAACCTACTATTATTTAGTTAAGTACCTTTCATTAATAATTCATTTTATATGACCTTTGCTATTTGTATTCCATTCTGTTGTTTTACATTGTAAAATTTCATTGTATTTGTATTTGTATTCATGTCACCCTGTACGTTGTTGAATAAACACGTAACCTGGGTTTTATGTACTCCCATTATTGAGAAATAATGGTGATTTATAAAAATATATTTAAAAAAAATCTTTTTTGGAGGTAAACTAACGGCACATCTATTTCCATTTTTTAGAACGGAAAAATACACGGGGACAATGTTTATCTGCCAATTTGCAAGATGATATCATTGCCCCTCTATGGGCGATGGAGAAGTTACAACTGCACAGTTTATATTTAACACTGATATTTCCCTTTTTGGAGGTAAATACAGGGCCATTTTTGATGAGTGAAATTTACAATCACATTTTAAAATCGGACTAAATACTATAAAATCTGGTTAGCATCATGTAAGATTTTTTTAAAGGTAGTTATAAAATCTTTTTAAAGGCAACTAAAATAAATATCCTTTCAAAGAAAAAAGGAAAAAATATATGTGTAGGCATTATTTTATTACTTCAGGAAAAGACTTTTCTCACTGGGATGCTACACTACCATCACCTCTCATCTCACAGGTTTATACGTTTACACTGTGACTCGGCTGGGGGTTGACATGGCCATTTTATGGCGTAAAACAGAGATCAGTGTTATCAGCGACCCAACACGCCTTTTTTGCTCGCCAGAATCGTAGGTTTTAATCCAGGAGACGAGTTCGACGCGGCAATTTTTCTGTGTGCAAACGAAAAGCTGTATCGAACTCGATGATTTCAAGGTCATTGGTGGAATTTGGCTATACATCAAAGCAAACATTGATGACGTCCTTTATCTTCCGGTTATGATCTGCAAGTCGTTACTGAACTCGCCTTTTCTGTTGTGTATAAGCACAGATCACAGGTTCACTCTTTGCAGTGTTGAACCTTCCTGAGGATTCGACACGAGAGCCGAGTCACGTATAAACACGGGTTATAATCGGGTATTAGTCTGCAACTCTATCAGACTATACACTTAAGGGATCCTCTCTTATACCAAGCCATATGATAATGGTAAAGCATCTTGTTTGACAATCGCTCCTATTATCATCACAATTCAGGGGAAACCAACCTGTTTTGATGATTAAGTGGTTATGGCTGGCACAGATGGGCAGTATAGGGTGGATCTCTAGGTTGTTTATTTGGTAGTGTGTGGCAATGATCCCTCCTACATAGGGGTCCACCCTGAAATTAATGCTACAGTCACACAGACACTTACATTTTTCTTGTTTATATCCATATTTCATCTTCCATTCTATCATTTCTTATGTATTTCTTTGTTTTACAGGATAACAAATTACTCACTATTTCTACTGCTGACTATGACGGAAGGCATCGGTGGGATCCGCAGAAAAAGGGAATTTTTTTACCCAATGCCGGACGTAACTCAACGTAAGTGTTTGTGTGACTGCAGCATTAGTTGATTATCATATTTCAAGCAGAAAAAATTATAGATTCAGATACATTCTAGTGTTGGTATTTTCTTTCCCATCACTCTAGATTCATCAATACAATGGTACAATTAGTTCTTTTAACATCAACACACACACAAAATCAAGCCTTGTATACTGCACAATATTTGAGCACATAAATTTTCACAAAAGAGACAGTTTTGAGAATTGCTGAATTCATCCTTAGGAATTGTAGTAAAACAAAATCTCATTTTAGTACTCCCATGATGCCTGCGATGTCTGAAATGGAAATATTTAGAGTGTTAAATTTTCCAGCCATTCAATGACTCACAAGGCTGTGCAAATTTGCACAATTAAGCTCTGTGAAATATTTGGCTTATACTGCAAACTACAATATTCCTTTGCAATAGATTGCATACATGTACTCACTTTTACGTGCCGACGAAGATCTTGCGATCAATGAGACATACAATCTACCATTGTCTTCAAGGGGGCTTGGTTTGATGTAATAAATATCCTCAGGTCGTACTCTGAGTTCATCTGAAGTCAATGTAGCAGATAGATCCGTCTGAAGACAAAATCATACACTCCGACAATCATCTCTCTGTAAAAAAGATTTCAATATTAAAGATCAATTTTCAACTACTGTATAATTTTTATTCATCGCTGTGGATATTTTTGCAATGATTTAATTTTCGCAAAAATTCCACTTCAACATGAGACTATTTATGAAAACGGTCACGAAATCGGGAATTTCCCCCAACTAGTACAAATCGTGGACAATCTAAGCAAAAATATTGGTTAAATACAGTATGTCTTCCTTTTCACTTATACCCCATTCAGTGCCTCAAACACCACTACAGTCGCGGGACTGTCCTGCGACTGTAGTGGTGTTGCCTTCAGTGTGAATGCTCGACCGCTATACACTAATAATATAATAATATAGTTTCGATTTATATAGCGCTAATATGAAACAATTTCATCGCTAACGCTTTACAATTATTATTACCCCGGTCATTGGATGCTTGTAAGTCTTTCTGACACTGTCCAATCCAAAGGATCATTTCGAATCATGGCAGCTATTACGGCGCATTCGTTCCATTCCTACCGGGTACCCATTTTGACCTGGGTGGGGAGGAGCATTGTAGACAAACGCCCATGCCCTAGGACGTAAGTGTCATGCTGGGACGACCCATGGTCCTTGCTTTCTCAGTCAGTGATAAGACCACTAGACTACGACACTTCTACGGGATAACCTCGCTCCGCTAACACGCGATAAACTATCGCGCTCAAACCATAGTAACAGCACCAGGACAGTCCCGTGCTGTCGCGGAGTGCCTTCAGTGTGAAGGCACTCCGCAACAGCACCGGGATAAAAACAATGAAAACATAAGATATCCAGAAAAGAGAGTGAAAGAAGTATAAAAAAATGGAAATATATAAGAATTATAGAAAAGAAAGGAGAAAGGATAAAACAAAAAAATACATAAGAAATGCTAGAAAAGAATGAAAGAGGAGAAACAAAGAATACATAAGAAATGATAGAAGAAGGAAAGAAGAGAAAAACAAGAAATACATTAGAAATGATAGAAAGAAGGAGATCTCT
>CALNVZ010002100.1:645898-655915 GCA_940671915.1 Paracentrotus lividus
ACTTCGACGGACATCTTTCCGTTGCTCCTGTCGCGCGTCGCCTTAAAGCATCTGCTAGTCGCTATATTAATACGCTAAGGAATCCGCCCGTGCTGCATCCGCGCTCCCCGTAGACCCACACGCTGTAAGACCGCCGTGAAAAGCGGGCAGCATCTCCATTTTCCACGAAGCGCGGCCGGCGCCGCTGATCGGGGGGTCGACGGAGGCCGGGTTCCCATTGCGGCTCGCGGGCTTCGTTTTCTTCGACGAGCTCGACTATGGTCGCTGGGCGACGATTCCCTGAACGACGAAATCCCCATTGGCTCGCGTGCTTTAAGGCGACGCGCGAAAACAAGCAGGTAACGGAAAGAGTGTCCGTCGGAAGTGTCCCTGTCTCCTTTCAAGACTGGACCGGTATTTCACGGCTCCCACAACGCCCTTTCATAGGCAAGGGTGTGTGCCAACCCGTTGTCACGCCGACGACGAAAAAAAAGAAAAACGTCTGAACAGTTAGTCTTTCATCTGATTAGAGCGTCTGGGTCGCTGGATTTAATCCGATAAGGAAGATAATTGCCTGCCGATTTTATTTTGAGGAAAAAACCCAGATTGATCAGTGATTGAAATCACAATTCGAAATTGGTATAGTTGAAATCTACGTTAAAAGTTCTCCTAACAAAGCAAACATTTTTCGAAATGCGACACTTTTTAAAGCAGTATTTTTGAAGATATAAGTAAAAATTTTTATTTAATTTTCGGTGATAGGATATGAAGAATAGACACACCTGTCAATCTATTGACTGCCTTTGTTTATTCTTCGGATAACAACCTTCTCGGTGCGACCGAGCAAACTCTCCCTGCGCTGTCGTAGTGGATTATCGGATTAAAGTATTATAGAGCGTTGATTGACTAGGTATTTATTATTTTGTTAAAAATTAATAAGGGGTATATCTTTCGATTTTAGGAAGGCAAAATTCAATCTCCAAACGAAAAATTACATCAAATTGATGTGTTTTTGATCTGAAAAGGAGCTTTATTTCTATAATTAAGATTGTACTACAAGGAAGGAAGAATTAAAAGGAAACATGGTTATTTTAAAACTATTATAACTACATTAAATATGAGTATAAAATTAACGAACTGATCGTATAAGGGAGGGATCGAAATAACGTTTGGTGTATTTTGTTGTTGATTTTGGATAATAAAAGATTGGCACGTAGAACAAAAATAAAATAAAAAAAAGAAATTAAGAAAAAGAAGAAAAAATGAAGGATGAGAGTGACAGAACAGGACGGGTTTAGTCAAGGAAAACTAATAAAGGAATGGGGAAAAGGGAAGATAATTCGAGAGAGAATTAGGATTATGGACGAAGTGAGAGAGGATATGGAGGGCGCAAGAGAGAGATGGACAAGATTAGGCTACGATTTCATTGGCACACATATACGAAAGGCAACAAATCAGGCACGTAACTAGGATTTTTACGGGAGGGTTCGAAATCTGCAAAAGTGGACCAAAAGGTACATCAAAATTTTTTCACGTCACGTCGGGCGAGCAAAAAGGTACACCAAAATTTTTTCACGTCAGCTTGGCCGCGCGATAAGCGGGGGGGGGGGGGGGGGGGTAGGTGTTTCAAAAAATTCTGCCTTCTGCCCTCAAGAAGAGTACCAATATTAGCTATAGGGGTAGGCCTAAGATCGGTCCGCAAAGAAATTGATCAGAAAGAAAAAAAATTATCAAATTTTTTTTTTTTTTTTTTTTTTTTTTTTGTAAAGCGGACCTCTGGTCGCGCAGCGGGGGGGGGGGGGGGGGGGGGGTTTCTTCGAACCCCCGAACCCCCCCTGGTTACGGGCCTGCAAATATAAATAGTGTAGTAAATTAATCAAAAAAATTCAAAGTTCAAAAAATTTCTGGCCTTCTGCCTCAAGAAGAGTACCATATCATTAGCTTAGGGGTAGGCTAAGATCGGTCCCAAAGAAATTGATCAGAAAAGAAAAAAAATTAATCAATTTTTTTTTTTTTTTTTTTTTTTTTTTGGTAAAGCGGACCTCTGGTCGCCAGCGGGGGGGGGGGGGGGGGGGGGGGGGGGGGGGGGGGGGGGGGGGGGGGGGGGGGGGGTTCGTCGAACCCCCCGAACCCCCCCCTGGTTACGGGCCTGCAAATAATAAATAGTTAGATAAGTAAATTAATCAATCAACAAAATAAAGGAAACGTACATATTCGCAGAAGAATCATATAGGGCCTAACAAAAAAACGGAGTGAAACACCACCGGGTTTTTTTTTTTTTTTTTTTTTTTTTTTTAATGAATTTGCAGGAATTGGATCGAATACGGAGGGTTCGGGCCCCCCTATTGCTAGCCCCCGTGGATTGCTGCCACGGGGCTCTCTCTGCTAGTCTATATAAGAATACTCAAAAGCTTCGCAGGGGTCGTCCATAGACTTTGCACGGGAGGGCAGACGGGACTGCATCTCTCTCCTTGGATTCGCCTGCCCGAGGCCCACCGCTTTAACCCACGGTCGGTCGGGCCGCCCGTCACCGTGTCTCGTCGCATTCTCAGCCCACCACGAAACGTCGGACGTTGCAGGTGATCTCGATTTCCTCGACGAAAATCCCCGTCTGACTTGCGTGTGAAGTCCGACGTCGAACGAAACAGACGACAATTAGAGCGTGACGTCATCTCGAACCGAACTGGCGTCTACGGTACCCAACCATCACCTCCTCATGACTCTTGCCAATCCAACGCCCTGCATGTAAGCATCCATGTTCCTTACTTGACATCCATCGGTGTATTTTCTGTTGACACCGGCAGCGCCGAACCGTACGATGCCGAGTTATTTGAGGTCGATTTTAAACTGAGGAGGATCGAGACGATTTGTTTCTCGAGTCGATTTTTCTGTCATGTACGCGTTTGTAAAAAAAATGCATTTATAAAGTGGATTAGACGCAAAATAAACATCGTAAATCATGTCCATCTTTTACTATCTTGCAAAAACAGTCATCAGGTATCAATCTTTATGTTTTATATAAAAATAGAAATTTACAATGAATTCGGAGATCCGTCTCCAATACATAGTACGTCGTATTGAATTGAACGTGACGAATGTGATGAGTGAGCTGAAGTGAGCTGTTCTGAGCAATAAGCTGAGCTGGATGGTGTTGCGTGACAGCACAGGTATATAAAATTCACGCATTACCTTTGGCTTATTGTGTTAAATTTATTTCTTCTGAAATGATTTGTCGTATATTTTCTATGTAGTAATACATCACAGGAAATAGTTTTGAATAATTTAGAATCACTACCATCAGAAAAACTAAAATAAAAATAAATTTCTTCCCTTTCCACACGAATCGGTTAGATACCCATCAAATTTTTTGACTTGCATATCAAGTCTTGACGATTTTTTGTTTATTATGGTTGTATTTCATTAGTTTGAATTTTTTCTTCATACAAACAGTAAGCAAATAGTGGTGATATTATAACAATTGTATGGGAAAGGGGCAGATCGACGAGGGTATGCAAACAAAAATTATGTCCATCCTTTTTGCCCCCCCAAAATTTCTTTTGTTTGTGTTGAATAGTGACGTTGGGTGACTAGCTGCTTGATTAGTTTGAATTTTCTTCAGTTGAATTGATTCTTTCCTCATTCATGTGGTAAGTATAGGCTAAAAATCAGGCTCGGGCAGCAGAAAGAGTGATCAAAACTTAATGCCTGCCCCGTGGCAAACCTCCAGGTTACCGCCAAGTGCACGCAGAAAAATTACGTACACTTTTGCCCATCATACGTCCCCCTCCCAAGGGGCCCTTAGGTTACGCTACAGGTACGGCGAAAAAAAAACAATTATGCTCCACCCCCCCCCCCATCCCGGAATAGTTTTTAGGTATGCCAAAGGTACGCGGAAAAAAAGTATTACGTGCTACACTTTTGCCCATCGTCCCCCTCC
This sequence comes from Paracentrotus lividus, assembly GCA_940671915.1. Classification (NCBI taxonomy): domain Eukaryota; kingdom Metazoa; phylum Echinodermata; class Echinoidea; order Camarodonta; family Echinidae; genus Paracentrotus; species Paracentrotus lividus. The sequence goes on from CALNVZ010002100.1 coordinate 649,815, forward strand.
CCAGGGCAAACCTCTCAGTTACGTAAGGTAGGCCTACGCGGAAAAAATTCACGTACACTTTTGCCATCGTCTTAGGGTTACGCCAAGGTTATGCCAAAAAATTTATGTAGACTTTTGCTCCACCCCTCCCCCCCCCCACAGAATACTTTCTGGTTTACGCCAAGGGTACGCGAGGAAAAAATTACTGTACCCTTTTTGCCCATCATCCCCCTCCCCAGAGGCAAAACTCTAGTTACGCCAAGGGTAGGCTACGCGGAAAAAAAATTACGTAACTTTTGCTCATGCAGCGTCCCCCTCTCCCGGGCAAATCTCTTAGGTTACGGCCAATGGTACGTAAAAAAAAATTTATATACTTTTATTGCTCCCCCCCCCCCCCGGGAAACCTTTTAGGTACTGCCAAGGGTACGCAACAAAAATCTATTAACTACCGTAATGGGTAGGCCTATAACCCTCAGCTCCCCCCCCCAAAAAAAAAAATAATAATAATAATAATAAATATAATATAATAAAAAATAAAAATAATAATATAATAAAATTTTAAAAAAATAATACAAAAAATATAATAATAAATAAATAAAAATAATAATTAAAATAATAATAATATAATATTAAATAAAAAAATAAGATAAACAATAAAAAATGAATAAATAAATAAATAAATTTTAAAAATGGTAAAAGAAAGAAGAAAGACTAATAAGAAGCAGAAGAAACTTAATCCAGGCCATATGGGGCGGCAGCAGTTTTATATTTTTTGCAGGAGCGCCGAATTGTCGCGAAGCATTTTATCATTTCGCGAAATGCTGTAAATAGAAGGGTCGAGGGATGAAGAAACCGTTTTTCAAACTGTAGGGTGGACCTGCTAGCTGCCCCGCGCGTTAGCGCGGGTGAGCTAGTACTGTTTGAGATTCATCCGATCTCATCAGAATCATTGTTCATTTCTGTCAATGATATTCTCTGACCTGAGCTAGATTCTTTTGAGATTCATCATGCTTTGGATTGAAAGTGCTGTAATGTTGAACACATAAAGTTTTGTGAGTCGAGAGGTTATGGACTACATCTCAGGGTAGTGTGGTTGTAATGTGAGAATCTATGCTTTGTTCCAAATCCTCCTTGTGGCTATATGCCAGGCAGGTGTCCGTTCTACGTTCATGAACAGTCTCTTCTCTCCCATCTTTCCTTTCTTTCTCGCTCACCCTTCCTCTCTGTCCTCTCGCCTGTCCTCTCCCCTTCCTTTCTTTCTTGCTCTGTGCCTGCGCTCTCTCTCTCTCCTCTCTCTCTCTCTCTCCTCCTACTTGCTTTCTCATTCTGCGTCGCCACACTCTCTCTCTCTCTTTTTCTTACTCACTCTGTCTTGCCTTTTTTTTCTCTCTCTGCTTCTCGCTCTTTCTCCAATTTCACTCACCCCTCCATTAACTCCCTCGATCTTCTCTTCACCTTCACTTCTTTCTTGATTTTTCTTTCTCAGTCATAATGTATGATCGGTGTGGTGGTGATCGTGATGACAATAAATTTTTTTTTCTTCTGATTTTTCAGATTTTTCAGATTTTGATTGATTACCCCTCCACCTCCCCCCCCCCCAAAAAAAAAACTTAAAGGAGAAAAATAAGAACAATTAGAGGTAAAGTTCACATAATAATTCAGAATTAAAGACATAACCTACTGTAAATAATTATTTTTTTTTTTTTCAAACAAGTTGTATCACTTTTGACGTAGAAAGACATATATTTGATTGTCCGAATATTATCTATCAGATTGTACAGGGTTGTATATGATTGTAAGCATTTACCCCTTATAAAAAAAAAATTAATGTCCAAATCCATCTCATACAATGTATCCTTCCAAGTTTCCATGTTATGAACCCACCTCTTTACTAGGAATGCACATTGTATCTCATAGGTCATTGGGTGGTAGGTAGCAGAGTGCATAAAGGTGATGGTACCCAGTTGATGATAAGGTGGATATGAACATTGACAGAGACCTTTAACCCATGATTTACATTGATTGAAATTGCTTGGGCTGCATATTGAATATAAATTGTCTAGGTAGATTCTAGCTAGGGCGTGTAATCTAGAGAATCTCATTTAGACCTTGTGCAAAGCCAAGCACTCTTTCTTGTACATGGTAAGATCAGTACGACAAATCATGTAAGACAGTGTAATGTTCTGGTATATTCAAAGTTACATGAACTAGGTACATACATATATATTTTGTTCAAAAATAATGAAATTGGAATGGAATGCCTAATGATAACACTTAATCAAGCAAATCATCTTTCATTCCTGGAAATTGAATATTAATTGTTTCTGTGACTCAAAATCATTTCGAATTTCTGGAACCTTGCTCTGCTTGCAATAATTTTACCCAGAGAAAAAGAGAAAGCTATGGATTTACATCACTGTATGTTTGGTTAAAGCTCCTTTCACACATTGGTGGTGTGAATGCTTACACCTTGCGATCGTGTGCAACATATATTGTGACCAATGATCGCAAACGATCGCAAGAGCAAATTCGTCGCTGTTTTACGAACCATCATAAACCGAATTTTTGGTCAAATTTTCGAAAATTGAGTTTTTTCGATATTCTTAAAGCTGTATTCAACTCTATCGATGACCATATCAGGTCGAATCTTAATTATTTTAAAATAAGAGAAGATTCAAATTTCGTTCAAACGTATCACATCGCTTCCAGTGATTTTACGAAGCGTCCTAAACCATTGTTTCTACAATATAGCAGTCTCCAGAATGGCCGCAACCGACTACAATATGGGTGAGCGGTGCGCGTATGCATTAAATGATTTTACGAACCGTTCTATCTCGTGGTTCCTAGGACGCTAAAAACCATGCGGCGTGATACGCATGATTTTACGAAGTGACCGTAACCCCCTGTTTGTCGTAAAAATAATCAGTTTCTAAAAACTACCTCCATTTTATTCTAAATTATTTAAATTCAATATTCCAAACCCAGATTGCAAATAATTTCTTTTCATATTGTAAATTATAAATTTATGCTGTACATTGATATAATTAATTGCCCTGGTTTTCCTTCAAAGCGCGGACAGTTATGAGCGTCAGAAGAACATCCAAAACTTGAACGCGATTATCTCAAAAGCTGGTTTTCGGAACTCGCGCGAGTGTGTAGGCGGTTCGTAAAATCACTGACGATTGTGAAAGCCCCTTTACATGGAGTTGAATTCATTAATCAACATCATTACTTCATAATGAATGTTTTAGTTTCAAAGACATTACTTCATCATGAATGTTTTAGTTCAAAGACATTACTTCATCATGAATGTTTTAGTTCAAAGACATTACTTCTCATGAATGTTTTAGTTAGACATTACTTCATATGAATGGTTTTAGGTCAAAGACATTACTTCATCATGAATGTTTTAGTTCAAAGACATTACTTCATCATGAATGTTTTAGTTCAAAGAAATTACTTCATCATGAATGTTTTAGTTCAAAGACATTACTTCATCATGAATGTTTTAGTTCATAGACATTACTTCATCATGATTGTTTTAGTTCAAAAGACATTACTCTTCATCATGAATGTTTGGTTGAAGAAATACTTCACTTTGAATGTTTCAGTGTGGAAGACATTAAATTCATTATAAATGTTTTGGAATTGAAGACATTACTTTCATTTGAATGTTTTAGGTTTGAAGAAATTACTTCATTATGAATGTTTTATGTGTGGAGACATTACTTCATCATGATGTTTTAGTTCAAAGAAATTATTCATCAAATGAATGTTTTGTTCAAAGACATTACTTCATTTTGGAAATGTTTTAGTGTGGAGACATTATAACTTCATTATAAATGTTTTGGATTGAAGCAATTACTTTCATTAATGATGTCTTACATGGAGTTTGAAGGCATCATTAATTCATAAATGATCAAGTTATGGATTCCAGTTATTATTTTCTTGTGGTGTTTGATTGACACATTAACATCAATTACAATGCAGACTCCAGTGGGGTTAGGATTAATTAGACACACACAACATATGTACTTCTCTCATTAGCAATTACTGACTGACTACATTAAATAATTAGGGCCTATATGCTTAGTGTGATGAACTTCTCACGTAGCCTTATTAGAAATTGTTGTGAGCACAAATACATTTATAGACTATTTTAATATTTAACTGAGCATAGGCTACTGGTCATAATTTGGCATGATGATAATGAAATCTCTTGGCCATTACATGTACACTTCACAGCTTTACATGATTTTATAGGGCAATGATATAAGAAAAGAACTGGTAATATTATGAATGTTTATGGAGTAAGATGGTTGTAAAATTAAACATTAGGATGTGATAAAAGATACTGCGTCTGTTAAGGGATGATTAAATATTTATTGAGAAAGGAAAAGAACACATTGCTTGTATCAGTAAAACTTGTTTTCTCATGGAACTTGCATGGAATACTTACTATCATTAATTATTATATTTTATTCAGCAAAAATTATACATGAAGAAAAATAAACATGTAAACAATCAACAGTGTACATAAACAGAAGATAGATATTTAAAACACATTTGTGCTTGCCAACAAATGGATGGTGTTGTTACAATTTTGTCATTGGTTCGTTTAAGTATTTCTATGAAGGTAATGGAATATCAAAGATACATTGAAATATCTGGCCTTTGGCGTTGTCATTTAATATAAGCTCTTCTTTTTTGCAAGTCCCTCCATTTAAAAACGTATTCAACAAATGCCTTTTTTTTAATTGTTCAGTTTCTCATACATTGTTAATATATGCTTTTATTTCAAGCTTGATATATATTATATTTGAATTTAATTATTGGATATATGTTAACATGAATGTGTTTATAAATGAAATAAATGAAATCTTGAATCTTGAGTACCAGAACTGCGTGAATGATAGCAACGATGTACTCATCATCATCTTAGCTCACAATTCCCCAAGGTAGTGGTTGATTATTAGCCTTTGACTGACATCTGGATGCACTGAAGATTATTAGCAATGTACCTCAATCCACTAACCTTACAATCTGTATCAAGAATACAAGGAAACTGTGGTATCTTTCTGGTTTGAGTTGTCTTCATGATAGGATCATACTTTTTAAAAATATTAATGTCTTTTGCCTCGTTAATATTGTGTTTTCATGAATTGTACAACTCAATTGTTATTCATTCATATTAATGTAATATGGAAGTTAAATGTATGATTTCCTGTGATTAAAACTCATCTCTCTCTCTCTCTCTCTCTTTCTTTCTCTCTCTCCTCTCCTCAACCCTTCAGGATCGAATAATGCCTGTTTGTGCCGTTGAATGAACCCTTGCAGCTTTCCTTTAGCAATATGACTGCCCTCACACAAGTAGTAAGTTAAAAAAAATTGTTGAATTGGTATTACATGTACCTGACCTAGAATTCATATTAAAGATTGTTATACATGCATCGTTGTTTAAAATTACTGTCGATCATTAACTAACCTTCTTTTAAAAATTTGTTGAAATACTTCAGTCAGGTGTCTCTAATCACTGTAAACCAGAAACATTCGTGACAAAAACTTTTGCGATTGGAGAAGACGTCCTTTTTTGCAGAATAAAACTTTTATTGATTATAGACCATCAATACTTGTACAGTTACAATATTGTACTAGAATTCAGTGCATTGTGTAGACAATACATTTCGCTGGAATTTTTATTTTCGCGAATCTCGCCTCCACACGAGAGTATCATGCAAGCCAAAATGTCTGGTTTTACAGTAACACTAGCCTAACCGTTTAGATGAATGTACATGCATTTGCTCTTGATCCACAACCCCCCCCCCCAAAAAAAAAAAAAAAATTGAAGATAGTTTTGAAGAAAAAAAATCAAGAGATCTTAGCTACCTTTGTATACTAATTCAAGGCCCTTGAAATTCATTGTTTTATTTCATTCAGCTTGGTCATTGACAAGCTCCAAATCTCCGAACAGCAATCTGCCAGCATTTTCTTTCTAGATACTCTGCCGGGATGACACGACAGAGAAACTCTGACAACTAACGTAAACAAACCATCACCCACCCAATGGTTTTCTTGAGTAATACCCATGTTTATTCATATCATTAGTAGTGATAGCTCAGTGG
>CALNVZ010002100.1:655940-667504 GCA_940671915.1 Paracentrotus lividus
TAATAATAAAAAATAAAAAATAAATAAATAATAATAAAATTTTAAAAAAATAAATAAAACATAAAAAATAAATAATAAATAAATAAATAAATAAATAATAATAACAATAATAATAATAATAATATTAAATTAAAAAATAAGAATAAACAATAAAAAAATGAATAAATAAATAAATAAATTTTAAAAAATGTAAAAGAAAGAAAGAAAGAACTAATAAGAAGCAGAAGAAACTTAATCAGGCCCATATGGGGGCGGAGCAGGTTTTATATTTTTTTGCAGGAGCCGAATTGTCGCCGAAGCATTTATCAATTTCGCGAAATGCTGTAATAAGAAGGGTCGAGGGAATGAAAGAAACACCGTTTTTCAAACTGTAGGGGGTGGACCTGCTAGCTGCCCCGGCGCGTAGCGCCGGGTGCAGCTAGTACTGTTTGAGATTCACCGATCTCATCAGAATCATTGTTCATGTCATGAATTTCTCTGACCTGAGCTAGATTCTTTTGAGATTCATCATGCTTTGGATTGAAAGTGCTGTAATGTTGAACACATAAAGTCTTTGTGAGTCGAGAGGTTATGGACTACATCTCAGGGTAGTGTGGTTGTAATGTGAGAATCTATGCTTTGTTCCAAATCCTCCTTGTGGCTCATTATGCACAGGCAGGTGTCCGTTTACGTTATGAACAAGTCTCCTTCTCTCCCCTCTTCCTTTCTTTCTCGCTCACCCCCTTCTCTCTGTCCCTCTCCCTGTCCCTCTCCCCTTCCTTTCTTTCTTGCTCTGTGCCTGCCTCTCTCTCTCTCTCTCTCTCTCTCTCTCCTCCTTACTTGCTTTCTCATTCTGCGTCTGCCACACTCTCTCTCTCTCTCTTTTCTTACTCACTCTGTGCTTGCCTTTTTTTTCTCTCTCTGCTTCTCGCTCTTTCTCCAATTTTCACTCACCCCTCCATTAACTCCCTCGATCTCTCTCCACCTTCACTTCTTTCTTGATTTCTTTTTCTCAGTCATAATGTATGATCGGTGTGGTGGTGATCGTGGATGACAATAAATTTTTTTTTCTTCTGATTTTTCAGGTATAGAGGTTTTAAGTGGAGCGGAGAAATTGCCCGTTTGTAGAGGACTATCATGTCATACTGTGCGGCAAGATGGGAAAAGCCGCTTTGATGTTGGCGCTTTTAACGCAATTTCCAAAATGGATACATGCGTTTGTTGCAGAATCTAATGTCATTCCGAGATCAACATTTCCCCTGTTTAAGGGTGTAGAGATGATAGAAGAATTTTGAAAATTTGTAGATTTGTTTTCCGCAATTATGTTATGTTCTTTCCTGATTGTTGGGTGCTCAGGAAGCAACTTCACAGAATACCGGCGCTCGCGGAAAATTATCGATCTTTTAAGGTTAAATAAACTATAGCAATATAAAAGATTGAATATCTTCCAAGAAAAAACCTCGATCCTACGAAGTCAAAGGAGGGTTTCAAAATCTGATCGTACAAAGTTTCATACACATTTATAATAAATACCAATGTCGTCCGAAACAAAGTCAAGAAGGGGAAACTGCTTTCTCAACACCCGCTACAATGTCCTATAAGACAGAATTTTCAACCATCATGATTATTTGGCAATATATTGAATCCGCTATAAGTTAAAGGCATGTCAATAATGCTATGCATTTAAAGTTAGTTGGTCTCAAAAGTAATTGTCAAGAAAGGGAAAAAATAACCAATACATTGAGATTTTTCTTCACAGTTTAATTATTAAATATGATTGAGTCAATAGATGCCAGATCAATTATGACATTTGCGTACTAAACTAGATGTACTTCGTAGATACGATGCCAGTTCCGGTGCACAATTAAATTGTTCTCTTGTAAAATAACACTGGTTAAGCGTTTGTTTTTGTTTTTGTTTGTTTGGTTGTTTGTTTCTTTTCTTCTCTCATATAAAAGATTTTATATTTTCTGTACTGGGTGTCAATCTTTTTCTCCAAAAACAATTTGAATAAAAAAAGTAATCAGATATTATGATTAATATCAATGGAATTTTATCGCTCTTTAGTGAACTTCAGGGTGTTATCACATGGTGCTCTTTAAAAACGGAGGAGAAAGTGCCAGAGAAATAGAACTGAATCCTTGGAAATAATGCCAATTTGCCTAGGGTATAAGGTATATCATTTAAAAAAAAATGTTATCTGGTTGTGTTCCGAGATTTCGTTTATTTCACTTCGTATGAAATAATAACCAATTTAGATGTTTTATGATTTAGACATCTCTTTATCTGCTCAATGGAAGCCACGACATCTCCTGACAACTCTTGACAGGCTCCTGGAGGCCAAGCGCTACATTGGGTCTAACAACTTTATGTATTTTTCCCACTTAACCTTTAAAACGTTATTGTAGAAAATGCCGCAAATCAAGTTAATGGAAGTTTTCGCAATTATCAATGTTAAATATTATCATATATATTAAGAAAATCCGTTTAATGTTTTAAAGCCGCATAGATAAATTATCGCCGTTATCATTACTTTTTTCTGTTCCCATCTTAGTATCACTTAAAAAAGCTCGAGTAGCCAGCTAGTTAATTGGACGACTGTAAGTAGCAAAATGTGATATAGTGACAACATGCTGTCTAGACTATAGCTAATTAAACAGTAGAGGTTATTGCGGACGTTTGGCTTGCCGATATGGATGATCATTCTATTGGTGAAAATGATTGTGTTCAGAAAGGTTTCATCAGTTGTTCGTCTTATAGCAGTCGTACTTGTTATGATGAGACCCTCTTCATTAGGTTAAACGTAATATTTTCTGGGTATTGGTAACCAAGATCATTCCCTTTTTAAAAGATAAGCATATGCTAATTTTCTTTGCAGTTATGATCCTTTCTTTTTTTGTTCTTTCTAAAATAGATCGTTTTCAAGAGACAGTTATAAAATTACCATTAAAGCCATTATACACTCAAAAACTGAGTGGTTTTAGCTCTTTAAAGGATGAATCAGCCCCTTTTAAGAGCTTGATAGTGAGCACTCAATGTGTTTTAGCACCCGTTCAGTTGAGCTGAATTTTCCAGCCAAAGGCAAAATACCCCGCGTGACTTCGTTGGATCCGAACTGGGTCCCCCTGCATGAGAACTGCTGACCCGAGCACGTTAGACCAATTTCCATATCCCTCACCGATTGCTAGCCAGATCATATTGTTTTATGCGAACCTTTTTCAAAATTTGCCATAATCTCACCCTTGCAGCATGTTAGCCGAGATCTCCGTTGGTCTATGGTAAACGTCAGCAACCTACCATTCGGGAAAACGTGAACCCATACCGACAATGAACAATTTTTAGTTGATAAATCAACTTGGGCCAAAGTGCTAATAGACTACCGGTGCTGAATTAAGGAACCGTCAAGTCAAGTCATAATAGAGGAGACGTAGACTTCTTTTTTAAGAGTGTAAGTATGAGGGAATAGAGGGAGCGCCCGCAGACCGTATCGGGGATTGGGCCGAGTTATTTCAGGTCGAAATTATTTTGGAAACTGAGGAGGATCGAGAACGAATTTGTTTCCTCGAGGTGCGTATTTTAGATTCTGTCATGCCACGCGGTTGTCAAAAAAATTGTCCATTGCCAATATGATTAAAAGTGAGATTTTAGACCTTCCCTCGCAAAAAATAATTATTCAGTTCGTAAAAGCCTTTCATTGCTCTCCATTGCACGGGGTATCTTTTTGCAAAAACTCTCGCCAAGCTCATCGGGGTGCATCACTCTCTACTCGTATTTACTCATCCATATAGAAAGACACACTATGATCAAGAAGATGACAAATCTATACACAATACTGGAAATCGGCGATGATTCCCTCACATAAACCTACACCCTCCAGTACTGTGGGCGAAATATAAATGAAATTAATTTGAACCGTGACCCCCAGCGGAATGTGGAAACATTTGACCGCCGTCGAAGAAGAACATAAGAAGTGAGCTTTGGGGCTGGTTTAAAGACAATAAAGCTGAGCTGAGATGGTGTAGAAGTTAGGGGGTGATTGCATTGTGACTCAGGCACAGCCCCGGGTAATATATAAATTAAAACAGCAAACATACCTGTCTCGTCTGCTGGATTTGATGTTGTTAAACCTACAGTTTATTTCTCCGTCTTGAAAGGATGATTTTCCAGTTTTTGTTTTCCCGGAAATGGTTTTTCCGAAGTTACCTATTTCTATCGATTGTGTAAGTAGAAATATCCATCATACCGGGATATAATTATAGGCTGCAGCTAAAATTGCCACGATTAACACCTTTTTAGATATCATGCGTAGGACTTAAAAAACCTATCAGAAAAACTAAAAATAAAATATAATTCTTCCCTTTCCCAACGATCGAGGTAGTGATTAAGTAGCAAGATACTAACCAATAGAGTAGACTCATGTGCAATGGTAATTCGTTTTCTCAATAAATGATTTTTTTTTTCCCAACAAGACCAAGTTGAATCAAACGTGAAATTCATGGTCGACGTAGAATATTTTTCCCATTTGATTTTAGTTCTTAAAGTCAGTGTCAGATCAAATTAAAAAGTTTAAAATAGACTGAAATTCAAGGAATAGGCATAATGATTTCACGAGTAAACAAAATTGGGTTATCTGATGTGTCACACAAGGAGCGGGTACCTACTGTAATTATGACAAGTGCTTATTCTTGAATGGCTATTGAAAATGCTCTACAGTCGTCCCAGGAAAAGGAAAGTCAAATTTAGTCTCGTATTGAAAGATTATATTCATTGACTCTTATGCTTGTTTCTAGGTAAGAGTAACTTATTCATATCTCTGCAACACAAATGGACTGAAGCACAAAGGCTTAAAAAAAAAAATAAAAAAAATAAACAAAAACTCCGAGTATGCATCAACTTTTGTTTAAAAACAACCATGTATTTCAATAGTCTAAAATATTTTTTTCCATGTGGAATGCGACTCAGGAAGCTTACCTCAAAACAATGAAAGAGTCAGGAAGCTTCCTTGGCTTCCAAATCCTATTTTTCGAACCGAAAATATTACCGTTACGGGTGCGAACCGTTGACGTTAGCGCAGAGAATAATGCACGCTGATGCGCGTGTGTATATTGCTGTGTGAATGTGGTCCGTTGCTGCCGCGCTGTAATATTCAACGATGTTGATGGAGAGCTTCTAGATTGGGTAGCAGATTTCGTTTCATATATTACTGATCTAGGCCAACCTATGAGATGACAGTAAGATTATTAGGAACAGTCATAGGTTGATCATATTCTAAAGTTATGCAAGTTGCATTAGTTTTGCATTTTGAGAAAAAGGATGATACTACCTTTAAAGTTCGCGTTTACTTATTCTGGGACGCACGTATATATAGTAGTAGTAATGTTTGTTTGTTTGTTTTTGTTTTTTTCCTTTTAAATTGCTTTTCCTTTTTTATTTTTTTCTTATTCCGGCTCCCATACAGCCTTCATTGTCTCACTGAAAGCTAAAGTTTAAAAGCATCCTGGATTCCTTATCCAGTTCACCTGGTCACGAGTGGTAATGTACTGTTGGAGGGAATTTGAACCCTTAGCCATGTGTGTCTTTAGCCATTGACATCAGTTATGGACGCAATATAAAAGAATCGTGGAATCTACCATTTAAAACTTGGACAACTAACTGTACAATATATCGGTAATCCAGAGTTTTAATTTTCTTTCGATTTCGTCAACCTCTGATATGAAAAAAAAAGTTTTTTAAAACCAATAGACAAAGAAAATCTAAACTATAGATTTTGCTCGAATCAACCTTTTGAGAAAATCAACTATTGTTATGAGATCTTATATCGGAAAACGATTGATTATTTTCAGCACATGGGTCCGATGTCTGAGATGAGTCGAATGTCTTGTTTTTGTTTTGACTATTTGAGCATCTTATTTCACAGAGGAAGATACCCGTGATACCCGCATTCGTATCCCTCAAAGCTAGTCTAAAGATTGCATTTACCATTATAAATGATTGATTCATTGCAGCCGATGGCAAGAACATGTTGAGATACATACGCGGTAATTTTTAAAATAGCCAAACGTGGGGATAGGGCGTCGGATTGAAAGAATGTTACCCGAAAATGTTCGACTTGTATATCCCGTGCACGGGCAGGCAAAATATTACACCCCAAACCCAAGTACAACTGAACCTTTCACATTCATGATATAAAATTGAAAGTTGATGGCGGGAGAGATAGTATATTTAAAAAAAAATCGAGGAAAGAAAAAGACCAGCTCTTGGAACTCTTTGTGGTAATGGTCTGGCGGTAATGACTCGCATTCAGGCTAGGCGCCGGCTGGAAGACGCGCGCCATATGTTATCTCTAATAGAGAATTGGGATGCGGCGCTTCATCCCGCCTCCACTTAAAATCTCACCATGGATGACGTTCCTAAGGACACGCGAGCAGTTAAACTTTCTTATAATCTTTCTTCTTAACAAGACTTCACTTTCTTTTAACGATACATTTGCTTCTTCACTGAATTAACGTGTCCTTCTCGTGCATTAAACTGTTCCCACTTCGAACTCCTGTTGTAATGTTTGCTAAAGAGATATTCGTTATCTCTCCATCTCAAAACCACTCATCGTCTGTTCCTAATGAATATTGCGCATCTTCCATCCAGTTTTCTGCTTCACTTATCGTTATTGATCAAATCTCACTTTCCCTTCATTGTTTGTTAAACGAATGCCATGTTGAATATTATTTCGATACATATTAAGAACATCTATACTACTTTGATGGAGTTTATATTGATTAGTGATTTATTGGCCAATCGTGGAGAATGAGAAGCGGAAAAAAAGAAGAAGAAGAAGAAAAAAAAAAAAAAGCAACAGCCACTAAAAGTGGTACCGTAGTAGCCTGTATATTTAAGATCTAGTAGTAGTAGTAGTACTTACTACTAGTAGTAGTAGTTGGTAGTAGTAGCAGCAGCAGTAGTCACATCCAAGGAGAGATTCAACCCTTGTCATGTTCTATATGAACCAGTAAAATTGAGAGATAGAAATTAAAATAAGTTTAATCAAATCGTTTATAAAATGAGAGAGTTATGAAAGTTTAAAAAAACGTCACGTTATACTCTCTTTGGGGGTTCTCAAATTGACAAAATGAGGATGGTCTGATTTTTGTTGCAACTTCTCGATTTGACACATTTCTCCTTTCTTTTCATAACTTCTGACCTTGCAAATGATGAAAATTATATATTCATGACCACGTATTGCAAATTTGCCAATTTTGAGGATCCGCAGAAAGTACATCAAAGCATTTCCCAAACCCTTTCATAAACGCTTATATTTATAACCCGATTTTGAGGGGAAATTTCTTTGAATTGCTCTTTTATTTCCACTCTTTCCTTGCAGAGGGATTCCTACTTTGAGTTGATTCTCCCCTCTTTAATGAGTTTTACATGATTAATATTGCGAACAGGAATTGAGAAAGTTGAGGGTATGGAGACTTAGGGCCTCTGAACCTCTCCAGTCCGAGTTGATGAAAAGAATTATGATAAACTGGAATTTATCATTTGTAGCCGTGTAATTTATTACCATTTTCTAATCCTTGCCTTGTAATTAGTAATAGTTCTCCTTGTTTTTTTAGATTTTAAATGTTTATGGATGTGAAGAAGAAGTTGATCCAGGAATCGTTAATCAAAGATTGGATAACAAAAAACAATGGTTAATCAAGATCAGATCGTAAATATAGTGGTTACATGTATATTTAATTTCCAAAAACGGAGTCATAAGTAGAAAGATTTCTTGAAAGGTTAACATATTTACAAAAGTGTTGTTATATCAGATACCCAACCAACATCAACAATCATATGAACTTGCAATCCAATCCAAACAGTCTATCAACCAGAGCAATTCTTACTATTAGTATATCACACATAACATATGGTCAACACCAACAATTGATCTATCAAACCAATCTCAACACAAGTAATAGAAATTAGATGTTTGTTTCTTCATACAAATAATAAAAAGGAACAAATTATGTGGTGTATTATTATATATCAATAATAATGTGATGAACAAGAATAATCGGATAAGATAAGGTGAAGGTTAATGAAGAAACATTGTTAGTTTTTAAGATTTTAAGTCATGGGGACCTAAATTTCTTTTTCGTGAATTAGAGGCGTTGAAGATATGCAAGAGCCCAACAAAAATTTATGCTCCATCCTTATTGCCCACTCAAACAAAAAATTTTGTCTTTTCATTTATTGTTACACTTCAAAGTAGTTTCCATATTAATAAAGTTATTTTGAGAAGTATGGTTATAATTTGCTTGGTGTACCTTCTACAATCTTCCTGAATTAATTTATGGGTATAGAGATGCAGCTGTGTGTTGTATTTGAGCTATTCGTACATGACGTTGGCGTGAACTAGCGCTTTTTTGCTTGATTAGTTTATTTCATTCAGGAATTGAATTGATTCTTTCCTCATTCATTGGCAATAGCTAAGTTAGGCTAAAAATTAGCTCGTGGTGCAGCATTAGAGAGTGCCATCAAAACTTAAATCCCTGAGCCCCAGTGGCAAACCTTCCAGGAATTACGCCAAGTGCCCTAGGCGTGCCTGTTGACATTGACGACAAACCAAATAGTTACTGTGTTACACTTAATATTGCCCAGTAAATCATTTTAACGTCCCTAATTTCCTGACCCTAATTGGTATGGCTTGGGCTCTCTCTTAGTGGTGTGGCGTTTTACTTTTTTATTCTGTTCAACTTGTCTCCTTTTTTTACAGTTTGGACAATTTGGTCTGAGGAGATGAGAACAGCTGTAAGGATGATACACAGAGGGGAAGGGGGAATCCATCTTTAATCTGATTGAAGCAAACCTAAATATAAAGAGCTGTGTAAGGTATGATATAAGAAACACCAATTGTACTGCTTACGCATCTTCTCCTTCCCCTACAATAAGGTGTGCTCAGCGCTCTCTTCTCAATTTCCGAAAGCTGTTTAAGTTAAACGGCCGGTTGGTGAGTGGTGTGAAAGGAGAGTAAACGATATTTAGGTTTATGCCAAGTTTGTAAGCGAGTTTTTATTACCGCAAGGAAAAAAAGGTACGAGAACTAATAAAATTACGTAGGCGGCTCCATACACTTTATTCTATTCTATGTCCTAAACCGAATACGTCTCCCGCTCTCATCGCGACTTTAAAAAATCAAAAATAGACAGGAAATTCAAGTAAAGACGAAGTTGCACAAGCTTTTCTTCTAAGTTAAAAACGGGCTGATAAGGGTAGGTCTCCTAAGCGCGGGAAAAAAAAAAAAGATTGATTAACGGTTGGTACACTTTTAGTCGCTTCCTTCAGCGTGTCGTTTTCGGTCTATTTGAGAAGGTACCGCCAATGGGTAATGTATGACAAGAGAAGAGAGAATTCTGTTGAAAAATTTAAAATATAGAGTAAAGACACTTACTGCATCACACACCCACTTTGAGCCCAAGAAGAAACGAACACAGTCCCTGACATGGTCTAACCCTTAATCGCTTCGTCCCCCCTTCATGTCGTCTCTGAACCCCCTTCCCCTTCGCCATGCAGCCAGCACGCGACATAAGAGTTAACAATAAACTTAATTTAGAGAAGGATGACAGGTGGAAGTCGTACCCGCGGAAGGGTAACGGCGGAGAAAAAACGGAAATTACGTACTCTTTTGACTCACATCTATGAATAGTCCCAGCGCTCAACCCAGAAGAGCGGCAAAACTGCTTACAGTATTCCGCCAATCAAGTGTAGGCTACGCGGAAAAAAAAAATTACATTTCCAGTGTTTTCACTTTTTTGTGCTCTATATCAGGCGGATCCCTGGCCCAAGGGGCAAGCGCTCGAATAGTTACATAAAGACCTAGGTTACGTAAAAAATAATTAGTACTTTAGTTGTCCCGCTCATCTCCCCCTATTCCTCCGATACTATTTGCGCCCAGGGGATCCCCGCGGAGTGAGAAGCCTTTATAAAGCAGTACCTCTAAGTATCTCGAACAAAAATTCGTGTACGGTACACGTAGGATGGGATAGTGTGCCTAATAACCCTCAGCATTCGCGCTTTCTCCCCCCTCACAAAAAAACACCAATACTATAGAGAGAGTTGAATAATAATAATAATAAAATAAGTAAAACATAAACAAATTTATTATAACTATATAACTAAATATTTAAAATATAGATACAATAAAACATTAGATCAATGGTATCTGTAAATAAATATTATTTATATAAATATTAGAGAGATAATAAATATAAATATATATCCTCAAAAATAATAAATAAATCTCAATCTATAATAATAAAAATAATATTATAATTAATATATGAGAGGAATTAAGAATAAAACAATAAAATAAAATGGAATTAAATATAATAAATAAAATTTTAAAAATGTAAAAGTGAACGACACCAGAATGAAACTAATAAGAGCAAGCGAGACACTGAGTGAATTATCAGGATTTGGAGTCCATGATAGGTGGTCGCGAGCCAGTCGTTGTGAAATATATTTTATTCGCAGGCAGCACGAGGTTGTTCGCCGAGGTAGAGTGTATCAATTTCGCAGTAAAATGACTGTTACAATATGAAGCAGAGAGTGTCGAGTGGGAAGGGAAGAAAGGATCATACATCTCGTTTTCGAAACTCGCTAGGGGTGATCCTGCTACTGCCCTCGGCGTCGATACGCGTCGACATGGGGTCGAATATTTTAATTAATACTTTAACTTTTAAGGGCTGTTTAAAGGCATATTGGTGTGCAAAGCTAGTAACTGTTGAGATTCACCGATCTCATCAGAATCATTGTTCAATGTCATGAATTCTCTGACCTGAGGCTAAGTCTTTTGAGATTCATCATCTTTGGATTGAAAGTGCTGTAATCGTTTGAACACATAAACAGTCTTGTAGTAAGTCGAGAGGTTATGGACTACATCTCAGTTGGTAAGGTGGTTGTAATGTGAGAATCTATGCTTGTCTCCAAATCCTTCCTTTGTGGCCTCATTATGCACGTCAGTGTTCCGTTTACTGTTATGAACAAGTCTCCTTCTCTCCTCTCTTCCTTTCTTTCTCGCTCACCCCTTCTCTCTGTCCCTCTCCCTGTTCCTCTCCCCTTCCTTTCTTTCTTTCTCTGTGCCTGCCTCTCTCTCTCCTCATCTTCTCTCTCTCTCTCTTTCCCATCTTATCTTGCTCTTCTCATTCTGCGTCGTGCCACTCATCCTCCTCTCTCATTTTCTTACTCACTCTGATCTTGCCTCTTTTTTATCTCTCTCTGTTCTCGCTCTTCTCCATTTCACTCACCCCTCATAACTCCCTCATCTCTCTAACCTACCTCACTTCTTTCTTGATTTCTTCCTTTTCTCAGTCATAATGTTATGATCGGTGTGTGTGGTGATCAGTGCGTATGACAATATAAATTTTTATTTTCTTCGATCTTTCAGTGTATTTCTTTTCTTCAGATTTTGATATGATTACCCTCCACCCTCCCCCCCCCCCAAAAAAAAAAAAAAACTTAAAGGAGAAAAAATATGAACAAATTAAGAGAAGAAAGGTTTCACCTAAGAATAATCAGAATTAAAAGACATAACCTACGCTAAAAAT
>CALNVZ010002100.1:667529-723304 GCA_940671915.1 Paracentrotus lividus
TTTTTTTTTTTTCAAACAAGTTGGTATCACTTTTGACGTAAGAAGAACATCATATTTGATTGTCCGAATATTATCTATCAGATTGTATCAGGGTTGTATATTGATTGTAAGCATTTACCCCTCATATAAAAAAAAAAAAATTAATGTCCAAATCCATCTCATACAATGTATCTTCCAAGTTTCCATGTTATGAACCCCACCTCTTTACTAGGAATGCACATTGTATCTCATAGGGTCATTGGGTGTAGGTAGCAGAGTGCATAAAGGTGATGGTACCCAGTTGATGATAAGGTGGGATGAACATTGACAGAGACCTTTAACCCATGATATTACAATTGATTGAAATTGCTTGGGCTGCAATATTGATATAAATTGCTCTAGGTAGATTCTAGCTAGGCAGTGTAATCTTAGAGAATCTCATTTAGACCTTGTGCAAAGCCAAGCACTCTTTCTTGTACATGGTAAGATCAGTACGACAAAATCATGTAAGACAGTGTAATGTTCTGGTATATTTCAAAGTTACATGAACTAGGTACATACATATATATTTTTTCAAAAATAATGAAATTGTGAATGGAATGCCTAATGATAACACTCTAATCAAAGCAAATCTATCTTTCATTCCTGGAAAATTGAATATTAATTGTTTCTGTGACTCAAATCATTTCGAATTTCTGGAACCTCTGCTTGCAATAATTTTACCCAGAGAAAAAGAGAAAGCTATGGATTTACATCACTGTATGTTTGGTTAAAGCTCCTTTCACAATTGGTGGTGTGAATGCTTACAACCATTGCGATCGTGTGCAACATATATTGTGACCAAATGATCGCAAACGATCGCAAGAGCAATTCGTCGCTGTTTTTACGAACCATCATAAACCGAATTTTTGGTCAAATTTTCGAAATTGAGTTTTTTCGATATTCTTAAAGCCTGTATTCAACTCTATCGAATGACCAAATTTCAGGTCGAAATCTTAATTATTTTAAAAATAAGAGAAGATTCAAATTTCGTTCAAAACGTCACATCGCTTCCAGTGATTTTACGAAGCGTCCTAAACCATTGTTTCTACAATATAGCAGTCTCCAGAATGGCGCGCAACCCGACCTACATATGGGTGAGCGGTGCGCGTATGCATTAAATGATTTTACGAACCGTTCTATCTCGTGGTTTAGGACGCTAAAAAACATGCGCGTGATACGCATGATTTTACGAAGTGACCTTAACCCCCTGTTTGTCGTAAAAATAATCAGTTTCTAAAAAACTACCTTCCATTTTATTCTAAATATTTAAAATTCAAAATTCAAACCCAGATTGCAAATAATTTCTTTCATATTGTAAAATTATAGAATTTATGCTGTACATTGATATAATTAATTGCCCTGGTTTCCTTCAAAGCGCGAAGTTATGAGCGTCAGAAGAACATCCAAACTTTGAACGCGATTATCTCAAAAGCTGGTTTTGGGAACTCGGCGAGGTGTAGGACGGTTCGTAAAATCACTGACGAATTGTGAAAGCCCCTTTACATGGAGTTGAATTCATTAAATCACATCATTACTTCATAATGAATGTTTTAGTTCAAAGACATTACTTCATCATGAATGTTTTAGTTCAAAGACATTACTTCATCATGAATGTTTTAGTTCAAAGACATTACTTCATCATGAATGTTTTAGTTCAAAGACATTACTTCATCATGAATGTTTTAGTTCAAAGACATTACTTCATCATGAATGTTTTAGGTCAAAGACATTACTTCATCATGAATGTTTTAGTTCAAAGACATTACTTCATCATGAATGTTTTAGTTCAAAGACATTACTTCATCATGAATGTTTTAGTTCAAAGACATTACTTCATCATGAATGTTTTAGTTCATAGACATTACTTCATCATGAATGTTTTAGTTCAAAGACATTACTTCATCATGAATGTTTTGGTTTGAAGAAATTACTTCATTTTGAATGTTTTAGTGTGGAGACATTACTTCATTATAAATGTTTTGGATTGAAGACATTACTTCATTATGAATGTTTTGGTTTGAAGAAATTACTTCATTATGAATGTTTTAGTGTGGAGACATTACTTCATCATGAATGTTTTAGTTCAAAGAAATTACTTCATCATGAATGTTTTAGTTCAAAGACATTACTTCATTTTGAATGTTTTAGTGTGGAGACATTACTTCATTATAAATGTTTTGGATTGAAGACATTACTTCATTATGAATGTCTTACATGGAGTTTGAAGGCATCATTAATTCATAATGATCAAGTTATGGATTCCAGTTATTATTTCTTGTGGTGTTGATTGACACATTAACATCAATTACAATGCAGACTCAGTGGGGTTAGGATTAATTAGACACACAACATATGTACTTCATCTCATTAGCATTATACTGAACTACATTAAATAATTAGGGCCTATATGCTTAGTGTGATGACTTCACGTAGCCTTTATTAGAATTGTTGTGAGCACAAAACATTTATAGACTATTTTAATATTTACTGAGCATAGGCTACTGGTACATAATTTGTGCATGATGATAATGAAATCTCTTGGCACATGTACATGTACACTTCAGCTTTACATGATTTTATAGGCAATGATATTAAAGAAAAGAAATGGATATTAGATGTTATGAAAGTAAAATGGTTGTAAAATTAAACATTAGGATTGATAAAAGATACTGTCTGTTTAAAGGGATGATAAATATTTATTGAAGAAAGGAAAAGAAACATTGCTTGTATCAGTAAACTTGTTTTCTCATGGAACTTGATGGAATACTTACTATCATTATTATTATTATTTTATTCAGCAAAAAATTATACATTGAGAACATATACATGTAAAACAATCAACAGTGTACATAAACAGAAGATAGATATTTAAACACATTTGTGTGCAACAAATGGATGGTGTTGTTACAATTTTGTCATTGGTTCGTTTAATTTCTATGAAGGATAATGGATATCAAAGATACATTGAAATATCTGCCTTTGGCGTGTATTAATATAAGCTCTTCTTTTTTGCAAGTCCCTCCATTTAAAAACGTATTCAACAAATGCCTTTTTTTTTAATTGTTCAGTTCTTGCATACATTGTTTAATATATGCATTTTATTTCAAGCTTGATTATATTATATTTGAATGTATTATTGGATATGTTAACATTGAATGTGTTTATAAATGGAAATAAATTGAATCTTGAATCTTGAGTACCAGAACTGCGTGAATGATAGCAACGATGTCACTCATCATCATCTTAGCTCACATTCCAGAGTAGTGGTTGATTATTAGCCTTTGACTTGACATCTGGGATGCACTGAAGATTATTAGCAAATGTACCTCAATCCACTAACCTTACAATCTGTATCAAGATACAAGGAAACCTTGGTATCTTTCTGGTTTGTAGTTGTCTTCATGATAGGATCATACTTTTTAAAAAATATTAATGTCTTTTGCCTCGTTAATATTGTGTTTTTCATGAATTGTACAACTCAATTGTTATTCATTGAATTAATGTAATATGGAAGTTAAATGTATGATTTCTGTGATTAAAACTCATCTCTCTCTCTCTCTCTCTCTTTCTTTCTCTATCTCTCTCTCAACCCTTCAGGATCAATAATGCCTGTTGTGCCGTTGAATGAAACCCTTGCAGCTCTTCTTAGCAATATGACTGCCCTCACACAAGTAGTAAGTTAAAAAAATTGTTGAATTGTATACATGTACCTAGAATTATATTAAAGATTGTTATACATGCATCGTTGTTTAAAATTACTGTCGATCATTAACTAACCTTCTTTTAAAAATTTGTTGAATACTTCAGTCAGGTGGTCTCTAATCACTGTAAAACCAGAAACATTCGTGACAAAAAACTTTTGCGAATTGGAGAAGACGTCCTTTTTTGCAGAATAAAACTTTATTGAATTATAGACCATCAAATTACTTGTACAGTTAACAATATTGTACTAGAATTCAGTGCATTGTGTAGACATACATTTACGCTGGAATTTTATTTTCGCGAATCTCGCCTCCACACGAGAGTATCATGCAAGCAAAAATGTCTGGTTTTACAGTAACACTAGCCTCAACCTTTAGATGAATGTACATGTTTGCTCTTGATCCAACCCCCCCCCCCCAAAAAAAAAAAAAAAAAAATTGAAGATAGTTATTGAAGAAAAAAAAATCAGAGATCTTCAGCATACCTTTAGCATACTATTCAAGGCCTTGAAAATTCATTTGTTTTATTTTCATTTCAGCTTGGTATTGACAAAGCTCCAATCATCGAAACAGAACTGCCAGATTTCATTCTAGATACTCTGCCGGGTGAAACGACAGAAGAACCTCTGACAACACGTAAACCACCACCCACCATAGGTTTCTTGAGTAACCCAGGTTTATTCATATCATTAGTAGTGATAGCTACAGTGAGTACAATCATCATCATTGTAGGTTTGATCTATCTACTATGTGATAGAAGACGTAGTAGGAGTGGTGAGTATATTACAAACCATACACCACGTAATAGTGATCTAGAGCTTGGCTTCGACAACCCTGTCATGGCAGAAAATGACAAGACTGTGTCGAATGGGAACCATCTTGCTAGCATTAAGGGTGAGTTGGAAGGGGATATGATTGTGCCGTATGATAACTTTACGCAAGAAGAACTTATGAATTATGAGGTGGAGGATACGCATTTGTAGAAGGATTACGATTGGTATGAAATTGAAATTGGGATGGCTCAGAAAAAATGATTTGTTGTGATGCCAAAAATGAATTTTTAAAGCAATGTGTGGTTATGATGAGATGATGGTACATGAATGTGACTTGCCAACTCAAAACCACTGATACTTGAGCAGAAATTACTTTTACATTTAAAAATATTAATTTAGTAGCTCATTACGATAAACTGCATATAGTACTGGAGCTTTTGATGTATAGGTTTTTACTCGTAATGTGATAACGAAGAGATTTTTTTTTTTCTCCAAAAATCACATTCTATGGTTAAATTATAAACTGCTCCCAACATTTGAGATATGGTAAAATTAATTTTTTGAGCAAACAATCTATCTAGCACACAAAACATGAAAAGTTTTAAATACCTACATTGCAAGGTATGGTAGGATGGAATTCTATTACCGATATATATATTTATTTTGATATCTTTACTAGAATTCCATCCTATCGTACCTTGTAATGAAAGCACTGTGAATGTACATCTATTGATGGAACCCACATAAACTTTTTTTTAACAGTTTGCTCCATTTCTAGATTTACGATTCTTTTATTGGTGGTTCAAAGGCAGCAGGTCACATATACATATATCTGGAAGTAATTTTTCTTAAAATTTGTGTTTGCCATTTCATATATAATAAATTTTAACCTGTTGGAGACGAGCTGATTTGGCTATAACACACATTTCCCATAGACCTCAGCCCGAATATATTCGGGCTCAGTCCCCAACGGGTTAAATACCATCAGCAAATGTAACAAGAACCAAAGATCTGTGCTTCTTGAAATCGTGTTATCATAAGAACCTCCTTTGTATGGGATAGTGCTTGACACTTTAAACAACATCCCAAACTGTCTAATGATGAGCTTTATTGTGCAAATATCTTTGAAGAGAAAAGAACAAGATACTGTATACGCTGAATATTTCACTGTGTTTTTCGCGAATTTTGCACAAATTACTGAACACAAATTCCCCATTTTGAAGCAAAGTCGTGAAAAATGTAGCATATATAGTACTCAGTTATATTCTTATCATGCTTCTTAGCTGAAATTCATAAAGGGATTGCGTTGCTGTCGTTAAACCCTCATTAAGCTAGCATGTATCATGAAAACCTGTGCAAGTTTGTATAGATTGTACGTATACAATGTACAGTCAACCTCGTTTACGTCGACTTCGCCAAAGTCGAATTTCGCTTATGAAGGGATTGCGTTGCTGTCGTTAAACGCTCATTAAGCTAGCATGTATCATGAAAACCTGTGCAAGTTTGTATAGATTGTACATATACAATGTACAGTCAACCTCGTTTACGTCGACTTCGCCAAAGTCGAATTTCGCTTATCTCGATGGCGGCAGAAAAGTCCTGATTTTCCTCCTTAGACTTTAATACATGTGATAATTCCTTGCATAAGCCGATATTCGCCCAAGTCAACGCAATTGTTAGGGTCCCAACAAGGTCGACCTAGGTGAGGTTGACTGTACTTTTATAATATTGGCAGTAATATGATTTCCCCTTTTCTTCCTCTGCTCCAACAGATTTCCATCCATGCATTATTATATTGTACTAGCATTCCTTATTGTTATAATCCAAACCTTCCATTATAACCAGATATATATCTGATTGTATATATAGTTTATTCATGTAGTTTGATGTAGATACGTTTCATATTGTTAAAATCTGAAAAATTGTACTAGATAACTGTTCTATTATTTTCACTATATTGTATGTGACTGTAAACAGCATGGATATGCAGTTTATGAACCAAGTTTTGGGTTCTGAAATAGCTTTGCAATGAGTGCAAATGGAATGTACTTAAGAATGATGGGGCCTCAATTTTGTATGTGGCAGGCCCACTTTTTATTATTGTATGAAATAATGTTTTCTTGTACTAATTTATTTTGTTTTTTTAATATACAGTATTGTTAAATTAATTTAGCTCACATAGTTTAATACTATTAAGATTTTTATTCAAATGTGTAAACCACCTACATGTGTAACTACATGTATTTTGATAAAAACATTGTAACAGTGATTAGACAAGATTTGTCATGGCAACTCCCACTTTAGTTTTGTTTGGAAGTGCCCGTCCATATGTCAACCTTGTACTTGCATTAGAATTTGAAACCAAAGTATACTTAACCAACAGTATTGAGTAATTGAAGAGGTTTACAGACTTCATAGTGAGCTTCCAGTAGGTTACATCAAATAACTTAGTTTTTTACTGAAAAAAAAAAATGCCCTGGGAAAGTTTTAAAATGATTTTCTTTGTGTTTTGCTTTATTAGATATTGCAGTCAGTTTTCATTCAGTCATCCAGTTTGCCAGTATTTAAAAGCTATGTATGACACAGCACATCATAACCAAGTGACATGAAATTGATAAACAATGTATTTGTGGATACCAAAGTTTGCCAAATGTATTCGGTTGAATTCTTGCCTAATTGTTCTCTTGCCTACATCTATTGGATTTAACAAAAACATCTAATGAATTAAGCAATAGATTGACGGTTTTTCGGTAAAACTGTTTTATGAGATGAGATCTTCATTGGATTTACTTCATACCACAAAAAAAGAGTCTTTTTTGTTTTCCTAATAATTTTTTTTAGCAATGATCACATTGTATGTATTAGTACATATATTATACTCAGTTGGCCAATTTCTCTTGCCGTGTAATTGTAATAGAATAGCTTGAGATAGGGGTAGCAATGAAATGGCAAAACTATATTTTTGGAAGGTTGATATTTGAGATTTTTAGATCAAAGTAGAGGTGCTGTGGTGTCATGAGAATGTCATGGACCATTGATCACAAGGTCCACAGTTCAAATTACGGCCAGCTCACTGAAGTCCTTTGATGAGGCATTAATCTGTGTTTGCCACACCCGACCCATGTGAGGAGTATTGCTGTAACTGCACTGTGCGTGCGCTGGCCCTACTTTGACAAAGGGAAGCAAGTAAACAAAAGTGACATTTCCTGTCAAAGAGCAAAATGTGTCCCTCATTTACACTGATGTCAATGCAATCTCCTAATGTCTTACCTTAGGTATTTCAAAGATGGGTAAACTTTGAGACATGAAATTTGGACAGCAAAAAGATGGCACCACATGAAATATGAGAACATTAAAAACTCAAATTTGATTAGTATGTCAGTTGCTTCCTTTTGTCAAAGTAGGACTGGTACAAACGGCTAATCTATTTTTTCCCAACTCTCATAAAGGTGTAACATTATAAAGTAGTATGAGCTTTAAGAATTTACAAAATCATTGTGCTTTGTAGTTCTCCTAAATTTTGATTATTCAAGATAAATCCAATCTACACTACTCACTTATTTATTTTTTTAATGAAATAATTTTTAAAAAAATGTTTTTTTAAAGATGGGAACATGATATAATGTTATTGTATTTGGTGGTAATTACCAAATTACTCATTTCAAGAAAGAAAGCCTAATATTGCCAAACTTTTAAGTGCCTAACTGTATCAGTATTTGTAACCAGATTAAGTTGATATTCTAAACATTATATACTACAAATAACAGGTTCTTTAATGTCCACTGATTGTAGGAAAGGCTGTACTGTATATGTTTTGTTCCAGACTAAAAGATGAAACGCTTGATTTACCTTGCTGTGAAGTTTCTGATGATCAGATATTTTAATCTGGTTTTTGATGTTGGATTTGTAGTTCATGAATTTACTTTTACACCATGAACTTGCTGCTAATCTAACTTATTAAAAAGACTGTAATAATTGATCTGGATGTACAGTGTACAAAAAATTGTTTGATATTGGAAGCGAATATAATTGATTTTATGTATTAAAATTAAACTCTAAAGCAATATTTTGGCTGATGTAAGTTTGCATGTGAGACTGAAAAGGATTGTGCTAAATCAGATGATCGCAATTTATGATTTTAGTTTGTTTTTATTGTTTATAAATATAAAACAGTTGAGACAAATAAGGTATGTGACCTGAACTTAATTCTATGACATAAATAACCTATTCTGTGTTTAAAAGAAGAGATTATCTTTGTTTTAAGATATTCAAATCAAGATTTCTGGTTGTTTTCATAGATAATCACCTTTACCCATTGACACGAAAGTACTAAGAAAGATAGATGGTGGATTTAGCAATGATTTAAATTTAAATACAGTCTGTGTCAAATAAAATGGTACAGTTGGAAAACATTTTTTTTTAAGTATGAAAATTAATCACATTCTAAAAATGTTTGATATTTCCATAAAGTGGGAATATCAGGCTTTCATCTTCAATTTTTTTCATCCCATTTGCTGCTGTAGATCTCGAGGTATGACCAGTTTTCTATAATCAAGAAAAAATGTACTTTGCGCATGCTTCTCTATGGGTTTTGCACATAGTAGCCATGAATTCAGCGCACCGAGACAATAGATATGTGTAATTTCGATTAGCTCATCGCCACACACAATTTAGCATAACTTTTTACAAAAGCAAATTATTCAAAACAAAGTGCATCAGCAAGAAGAATCTTTTGGCTTTAAGTTGGTATCACATTCATACATCATTTGAGAAGATTTCATACCTAAATAATTTTTTTCCCGACTGTACCATTTTTTTGACACGACTGTAGATGATCTGTTTATATTTGAATTTTTACTCATATTGAATTTTATCCATGTAGTATATTTTTTGATCTGGACAATACATTTGAGAAACTTATTGTAATGTTGTACAAGCCTAATTATATCTCGTTTATTATCCAGTGGCAGTCTTCTTCTTCTTCTTCTTCTTAAAAAGAACATTTAATGTGAAAAAAAAAAAAAAAAAAAAAAACCATCATGTGTATGTTAACAAAACTGGAGAGGTTTAGTTTTTGATTCTTATGAAAGTTGCTAATTTTGCCATTGATACTTAGTTGTACTATTATGCTGTTGTAAGCTGTAAGAAAGCTGAAATAAGTACTTGTATAGAAAAACATCTACATGTATGTTCCAACTCGTTTTGAATTCTGCTTTGGTGCATATTACGATTGTAGCCACCTTGTCATTTTGTCTTATCATTATCAGTGACTGTTATAGCATTTTTTGATAAGTTATGCACTTTGCTAAATAAAGATATCAGTGAATTTGTGAAATACAATATGTGAAATTTCATTCTTTTCTCAGTCAGTGTTTGAATTTAGGAAGAGGAAATTCAAAATAAAGCATCAACTATTATGAGATCAAATGGATGATCAGAGAAAAACATGCCTGCACCATCTTGAATTTGCCTAGCAAAAGATAATAATTAGTGTTAAAAATATCTTCGCATTGCATAAATTTGCAAATGTTATGTACAGTAGAAAACTCTTTACAACAAGGGGCTTCAGTCCAGAAAATTTTGCTCCTTATATTTGGTATCTTTCAGAAGTTAATAAACAATACAAAACAAATTGATTTTATTTTTACTGGGAAAAATATCTTATATCAATATTTCCTAACATCAGAACTCTTTATCTCGAGTTTCCACTGCATTATTACTGTTTCACTGAATAAGCTATCTAGGTATTTAGGTCAAAGAACTTGACTTAGAATAATGACCTCCATGAAAATCACTCCCAAACGTGAAATATAATAATGATGTGTTTACCTTTATCAATTTCAGCCTTGTGGAAGATGTAGCCTCAATCCATATCATCCTTGTTGGTTGGATTCAAGTCATAAACCCTGTCATAAATTCCGTCAAAAATGCCATTTAAAATTCCACCGAACTTCATTTTTGACCCCAAACTCACAAATACCATTTTGATACAAGATATGAATTATGCCATGAATAATCCCATTATTATACTGAATTAATTTTGATCTTTTCACCCCGAGAATTGATTTTTATTTCACTTTAGAGTTTGAGATGACTTTTATTTGTTTTCATAATTATAGGTGGCAGTCATCCCTTTATGATATTCAGCATTTATAAATCAAATTTTCAACGTGCAGGAATTTGTCATTTTTATAACACAACTGCTCTGA
Organism: Paracentrotus lividus; assembly: GCA_940671915.1. Taxonomy (NCBI): domain Eukaryota; kingdom Metazoa; phylum Echinodermata; class Echinoidea; order Camarodonta; family Echinidae; genus Paracentrotus; species Paracentrotus lividus. The sequence continues at coordinate 678,234 of CALNVZ010002100.1, forward strand.
AAATGATGCCTGTCTGTCTCTGAGATGGAGAGCATGTAGTTGGATCTGATACACTTTCGAAACCGGGAATAATGATACTGCCTTTTAAAATATTTGAATTTTCCCCGAGGAAATGGCCTCTGGGTGGCGAACAGGTTTTTTTTCTCTGGTCAAATATAATTGTTGTTTTCTTCTGAAAAAGTTTGATTGCCAGTCGGCCTTTTCCCAATTATGAAGGAATATACCTCGGTCATTAAAAATGAGGTTATGGCAGTGAAAAAAAATTAAATTTAAACTTTATAAGGGTTCAACTTTGTAATTTATTCAAGGGAAAGGGGAAACAAATAATGTTAGTAACTAATATCGGAAGGTAAATTAATGTCAGATAATGTTGATAACCATTCATTGATAGGTTTTAAACGAATTCAGTATTACTTAGTTTTATCAGGACGATGTGTAGGTGGCAATAATGCTTGCTGGTGATACATGATGATGATGATTATGATGATAAGGATGATGATGATTGTGGTAGTGATTATGAGGATGGTTATCATGTTGATGATGATGATGGTGGTTGGTGGTGATGATGATGGTGGTGGTGGTGGTGGTGGTGATGATGATGATGGTAGTGGTGGTGGTGGTGGTGGTGGTCATGATGATGGTGATGGTGGTGGTGCTGCTGCTGATGATGTTGATGATGATGATATGGTGATGATGATGGTGATGGTGGTGGTGGTGGTGCTGATGATGGTGTGTTGACTGATGATGGTGATAATGCTGCTGCTAATGATGATGTTGGTAGTGAAGATGGTGATGATAATGATGAGGAAGATGTTGATGATGGTGTTAATGCTGCTGCTGCTGGTGATGATGATGTTGATTATGATGGTAATGATGAGGGTGGTGATTGATGATGGTGGTGGTGGTGGTGGTGATGATGAAGGTGGTGGTGGTGGCCGTGATGATGATTATGGAAAATCCCTCGTTTTTCTTAGTTGCCATAAATGCCATTCCAATCATCTTCAAATCAATACTAAAAATGAAATATAAGTGTTCAACTGAACATATCATCAGCTCTCTGTTTGGTTATAAACTTCCAACATCTGTATACCATAAAATGCCATATCAACTAAATTTAATAAGACCAAAAAAGCTCTGCCCTAATGACGGACAAAGTCGTCAATATGTGAACAGTAAGGGGATGGTGACCTGACCTTAATTGACCCTAACATGACCTCAGGTAGGTGACAGATGTGGTCTGGTCTAGGATCAAGGTATTTATGACGCACAAATCGATGTCATGACCTTATCGGTTCAAGGTGATAGTCGAGACACACCAGTGAAACCGACCCCGAACCGATGCCAAACCGAACAGAATATAACATTACCATGAACGGTAAGCTTGTGGTCGGTTTTGGAGTCGAGTTTCATTGGTGTGAGTAGGGGGAGTAGGTTGCTATTCTCAGATCTTACTCCTACATCTAGACGGGAGGAAAGCATCTATCGTACCAAAATAGTTCAAACTCTCTTCATTGTTTATCAAATCACATTGTTCTATCACGGGAGTGTAGTCAGCCAGGCTTTTTTTTTTAAGGTGGTATCTCACTTCGTGGAGACGTCTCCGAGACACTGAGATTCTGAGACGTCTCCGCGACAGCAAATTTCTACTTTGAAAATGTATTTACCAGTCTCAAATTAGTCCCAAATCTGTCTCATGGCATATGAGATATCACGATTTTAATAGTAACCCTGGTAACACAGTAGTCATATTTGCATAAAACTATAGAGAAAAATATTGTTATCAATAATAAATTGCGCTCTAATTACCAACATGAGCTGCAACAACCATCGCAACATAATCCTGAATATTCTTTTGAAATAGTGGCAACATAATACTGGAAAGTGAATTTATATCTGGTATTTATTCACCATCGTAAATTCCATGATATCACAATCATGATGAAGAGGGGAAATATATCATTTTCATCGAGTTGGGTCGGTCTGAGACCTGTATTGATAACTTGAAATAATAAATAGGCCTAAATACATAAATTCAATAATAAATTGAATAGGCAACTACACTTTAGGTTGTTCGTGACAATTTTTCTATTTGTTTGGAGTAAACTTTTCCTGAAAGGAGAGAGAACTTTATTCATGTAGCCTATATATAACCTCAACTCTAGTAATATAATGAGGATATGATGATATTGTGCTGCTTACGTTGGTGATGGTGATGGTATCATATTGGTGATTGCATGTTGGCCCAGTTTGGTATTCCAAGTAATGTAGGAATTATAATAGAAAAATAAGTTTATTAAAATAACTATGAGGAAGTTTATGAATATTCGTTTCAAATGTAGAGGATGGTTCGTCGATCTGTGTTCCTTGTATCCTAATTTCTCCATTGTTATTGTCCCCGCCGAACGAGTTCGAGCAGGGACTATGAAACGGGCTCCGTACGTGTGTATGTGTGTGTGTCCGTCCATCCGTCCGTCCGTCCGTCCGTGCGTCCGTATGTGATCAAAATCTTCAATTTGCTACTCCCTCACCATTTTTCATCCGATTTCGATTCCGTTAGCTTTATATGATAGCACTAAGTGATGGCTTCAAAACTTCTTCACAGAATTTTGACCTTTGACCTTTGACCCTGATTTTTGACCTATATATTGTACATTGGTTACAAAATGCTACTCCTTCGCCATTTTTCATCCGATTTCAATTTTGTTTGCTTTATGATATAGCACTAGGTGAGGACTACAAAAATTCCTCACGGAATTTTGACTTTTGACCCCTTTGACCTTTAACCTTGATTTTTGACCTATATTGTACATTGGTTACAAAATGCTACTCCTTCGCCATTTTTCATCCGATTTCGATTTTGTTTGCTTTATGATATAGCACTAGGTGAGGACTACAAAACTTCCTCACGGAATTTTGACTTTTGACCCCTTTGACCTTCGACCTTGATTTTTGACCTATATTGTACATTGGTTACAAAATGCTACTCCTTCGCACACACACATACACACATACACACGTACGGAGCCCGTATCATAGTCCCCTGCTCGAACTCGTTCCGCGGGGACAACAAAATCGAAATCGGATGAAAAATGGCGAAGGAGTAGCATTTTGTAACCAATGTACAATATAGGTCAAAAATCCGATTTCGATTTTGTTTGCTTTATGATATAGCACTAGGTGAGGACTACAAAACTTCCTCACGGAATTTTGACTTTTGACCCCTTTGACCTTTGACCTTGATTTTTGACCTATATTGTACATTGCTTACAAAATGCTACTCCTTCAACCTTCTCTAGTAATTTTCTTATTATCATTTATTACATAATTTCACATAGCTTGTAAGAAGCATTCTTTTTTTAAATATTATTTGGAACATTTTCTGTAGCTTTTACATATTTTGGTTGTATAATTGTACAGGAATACAGAGAATTGACTTTTCGTTTTTATCTTTCTGATGCGATATAATGGGAATTTTATATTATTGGCGGGGACATATATTCCGCATCGCGTAATATACTAATCCACTTGTTTAACTCTTATATAGAACCAACTTAGGGGGTGAATAACCATGGAGGAATTGGCAAGGAATTAAAAACAGATTGATCAACAGTCAAGACGGTAATAGTTAAATTACCTCCTTGAAACAATCCTCTTACTGTAAGCGAATGTTTCATTTATAGACTTCCTCATACTTGTAGAAACACAGTTCTAGATTCCTTCTTGGCATTGTTAGAAAGAAGAAAAAAAAAATCAGCAAGTGCAGCTAGACGAGAGCGTTTCCATGGTAACCAAACATCTGCGACCTGAATAGTAAAATCCGGTGAACTCTCTGCATTCCAGAGCGGTAGCATAGTGGTAGTCACATCATAAATCCCCCCAACCCCAATCTGATGACCCCACCCATATGTGGGCTGATGGATGAACAGTGTGAAAAGATGGATGGGCTGGGGGAGTTCGTAGTTACAAGGTTTTTATGAAACAAGTAGGTGAGGGCAAGAAGACCGGATCAAGTTCTTCAAAATATTGTGCCACATTTTTTGGTGATGCGTTACTATATTTGGTTAGATTTGGTATGTATTGCGAATGATGCAGGAATGCAAGAGATACATGTTTTTATCTAGAAAGTGATAAATGTGTCCAAAAATAATATAATTCCAATCGCCACAATGACAATATGCTATCAGCATCAATATTTGATATATCTGGCTTGACCTACAGCTATCATTTTTACTAAAAACATTGTTCAATAGATTATTTTGATGAAAATTGCAAATTTGCATCCCTTTGTATCCCTCTTTTGCGTCTTGAGATTCCGAAGCAATCTATTGTTTATATTGTTCATATTTCCATGCGAGCTTGCTACCAATGTTATCATTGCAAAATGTTATCTATCTTCTAGCTTCGGTGTACAAATCGACCTCAACGATGTATTCAATGCCAGATGGAGAGCAATCGGGTCCACGACCTTTGACATATTATCGGGGCGTTCCCCAAGTCGTTATCACCATAAAGTAGTTTTAAATTCCTGCTCTGTGAGCGAGTCTACTGAGTCTGCCGCCAGTACAGGATAATTGGTACATTACGTATGTAACCCACCAGGTATGACAACATACTTCACCAGCACTAGGTTTCTGGGTTTTCCCCAATGTCAAAGGATGTAGACATAATGTATGTTTCATGTTTTTGCCTTTTGAGTTATACTGATCAAGGAGGAGAAAATGCACGGTAACGGTTAAAAAAAAAGGCTTGGACCCCCCCCCCCCCGAACACAATCACATCTAGTAAGTACACACATGCTTACCAGCAAATGTATATGCAAAGCCGTCCTGATTAAAAAAAATAAATAAAAAAAAACAAGCAGACAAACAAACAAAAAAAAAACAACAGTAATGTTTGAAACCCTACCACACTAAGAGAGGGGACCACGTGTTTGTTATAAATGTTTTGTCTTGCGGCTATAGGAAATTCTGCATAAATTAATATTAGCGCGAAGAAGGTATTTTCTCTCTATTATATATATATTAATATACTCATTCTTATTCTTGTACTGGTCAGGATAACTTCTTTATAACCCCATCTTGAAAAAAAAAAGGATGAATAAATTAATGAAATGTTAAATCATTGCCTAATTTTCTAAAGAAAAAGTTACATCTTAAAGGTCATCGGGAAGTTACATTAAACAAAATTAAAGAAAACCAAATACTTAGTTGGAACCAATCTTGTAATTGGACCTTCTATATAAGTACATGGTACTTGATGGTGGATTTTCTTCAAATTTTCACTGATATTTCCCCCCACTTTTTCTAAAGTTCAATTCCAATTCCAATTCTCTCTGTTCTTTTATCTCACACAGCAAACTGTAACATAAAGGGAAAATATAATTACTTCTTATCAGTTCCGTGACCCCATTATTTGCTCTTTCTCTCTTTCCCTCTCAAACACACTTATTTCTCTCTCTTTCTCCCTCCATCTCTCTCTCTTTCTTCCCTCTCTTGATCTTCCTACACCACTCGCTTTTCTTTTCCCCTCTCCACATTTCTCCTCTAAAACTTGTATTAAAAAAAATTGATACATCCTAATCATCCTTTATAAAATTTTCCTCCCTTCCCTTGATTCAAAATACTTTTCTTTCCTCACTCCTCTATCAAATGTCTCTTCTTCTTTCAAACAGCATCCCTTTGATTATTTCTTCTCTTCCCATACAAAATATTCCTCTTTAGCACTCTTTCTTCTATCAAATTTCATCTCTCTTCTTTTTTCCCTCCTCCCTCCATCAAACTTCATACCTCTTTCTTTTTCTTCTACATCAATTGTAAATTTATTTCTCATTCTTCCTCAGAGTAAATCATAGTTGAATACTTAATAGACGATAACAAAAAATAAAATTGTAACACTTTTTTTCTTTAAAACTCGAAAAATATATATTTAATACAAAGCACCTCTTTTGCTTTTTTTTACAGACATGAAGAACATTAGGACTACACATGAAAGATTTCTTTGTCCCAACATAATGTACAAAACATACAAATAAAACTTGCTAATCTCTGCATAACGGACAAGGTCTTACAACTTCTGGAAGACAAATATATATGGTATTTCACACAATTCAAAGTACATTTACTAAGAAAGACAAATGAGAATCACATATAAAATGGTATACATGAAGGTCAAACTTCCATATGTGTAATTCTACTGTTATGTCTATCCTTGAGGCATATCTTTGTTGTGTTTTAGTATGGGGTACATACATTCCTATTATGTGTACATAATATGGTTCATTCAAATGGACATACACTTTATTCTTGTTTTGAAACCTTTATAAGTCAAACTTTTTGTAAATCAAAGTTATTTCTTCAATCCCAACAGATTCATCTTTACAAGGTTGACTGTAAAAAAAAAGGATAGCACAAACATAAGAAACCACTTACCATACATTTATAGTGGTGGCCAAATTATTAGAACACGAAGCATATTTAAATGATTTTAGTTATTTCCATTCAGTTTACTATTTAAATACCTATAAAAGAGTTGGAGTGTCTCCGAAAGTCATCTTTATACTTTAAAAACTAAATAACATAGCCATGCGTTTGGAACTTGCCCCCAACTCGGCCGTTTTTGTGTTACGCCACCAATGGAAAAATCTACAAATCTTGCCCCTATCAGGATCAAAGTGTTGCAATGTTAAACATTTTAAGCCTCTCTCTACATAAGTATATATCTTCCGAAAGGAAATACCCTGAGAATGTCAAAAATGGTATTCATAATAAGGGTAGGGTGAAGTAGTAACATATGTGGGGATTTTAAAACTATTTTTTGGGGGCCACACATTTTTATTTCAGAGCCCCTATTTAAGTCCCCTTTCCAATGACCCTTGATTTTTCACCATATTTCAATTGCCCATGAAATTTCCTTTAATTAAAAATATATTTTTTTACCGGTATAAGTAAATTTCTTCATTTCATGAAAAATAATCTTAATCTTAAATGGGTAGGGTTATTTTGGTTATTTCACGAACAGGGAATGGGGCCAATCCACCCCTCACCATGAGACCAAATTTTCTTAAACTTGGCATCTAATTGGGGCATGTACATGGAAGAATGAATAAGCCTGCAAAGTTTCACACATCTCAAACACTCTTAGAGCTATCTGCATATGTAATTGGCATTTCACGTTTTTGCATTTGATACTACATATTTAACACACGGTGTATGGGGAAACTGAAAGCGCATAGCGCAACGATTTTTAAAGCTGCGCATTACCGGATAGTCGAAACTACATAAATTTGGTATCACAAGATGCATAAGACACTATGCTATAAAGTCATGAAAGCTGTCGGCACCAAAAAGTTATCCTTAAACTTACTTCGGCAAATGTACTAGGGCATTGATATCACATAGACTTGTGTAGCTTCGGGTGTTCTTATCAATTGGGCCACCACTGTACATTGTAAATAAAGACACTAAAAGTAAAATTTATCTTCTTTATGATAAATCTAAACCATTATATTTCTTTTGAATGTCATACACTTGCTCCATACGACAGAAAATTCTAAAGTATTATTTAAGTTTCTCCCATAACAATATCACAAAAGAAGAACTCTTTCTTAATGATCCATCTTGTGGATATATTTCAACATCTGTTTCCCTTTCATTGATTTTATCTACACCTTTGACAAAATATTTCATGTTATGATTGTCATCTTAACTAACAGCCTCATAATCTTTTTTTTAAGTAATAGGCAAGTTCTTTACTGGCATGACAAAATGAATAACTAATAATATAAATCATAATACTTTCTTTTTACATGGACCTATTAAAAAGAAAATTCCACTATATTAGCATGCATTGCTGAACACATAAAGTAGACCAAAACAATTTAACAATAAGGTACACATTAGGCAGTACATTTGGCAAAAATATTAATTACAAAAAAATCAGCTGCACCAAAAAGAGTAACTTTGGCAATTAGAAACATATCAATAAGAAAAGATAAAACACTGAATCAACTTCTATCAGATGAGAACAATAATCTTTTTCTCTATGACAACCGTACAAATAATACTGAAAAAAATACTGGAATTACCATTCCAGTGACTCAAATCGACAGCTGTAAAAGATTGTGCTCATGATCCAAAGAAGAATTCTAACAATACAGTTTTAGAATTAGTTTCAAATGTTTTAAATGAGTTCAAATGGTGGGCAAGAAAATAAAGATTCAATGATATTTGCTTCAGCGGCAATTGCCCCTCCATAAATTCAACGTATGACTAACTTGAACCCTGGACTTAACACTTTACCCTACCCTAAACCTTAGCCTAAAAAATAAAACCCTATAGCAACCCTAACCCTATGTCTTAGATGAAATAAAGCCCAGAGTAATTGTCGCACGAGAAAATGTCTTATCACCCTATACGCTGAAAATATATATAGAGACAAAAGTAAATTGTTTCAAAGCTCACTTTTATGTAACAAGTAAAAGCATATTTGTGACCCTATGGCTCAAAGCCACCATTAAATAATGTGCCAAAATTGCTGAGCATATAGTGGACTATTCTTATCCTAAATTGGACTAATGTTCCAGACATTTTCTCAAAATTTCATTTGAAATCATGGAACATGAACATAATTGGTGTAGGTATACTTATTATCTGGTGACTTATTGGTGAACTTGAGCTGGCAGGTCACAATTTATTTATCAAGGAAAACTTCATTGGTGGAATATAGATCCCATGTCTTTATTGAAATTTGTACATTTAAGACTTTTCAGGCAATTTTAATATTACTTTGCAACTTTATCCTTTGTTTTCAGTGACCATTGGTTGCCTGACACTCAAAACAATGGGCATTTCATGAAAACAGTTTGTTTAAGATAAGATCAATAGGATGATCACTAATGAAAACACTCAACATGTTTCAAAATACATATATGTTTCTAAACCTATAGTTCCAGATCCATTGTTTGTTTGAGTCTCAGTAAATTTGAAGGTAGAAACAAGCATACCACTAGTCTCCTTTCTGAGCAAAGCATTCAGTATTTGTATAGGAATGGCACAATACCGTCATCTGAACTGTAGATCCTTAGAGATGGAATGCTTAGCATACATATGTAGCACACTTTAAGTTGATATAATACAGGTTTGGGAAAGGCACAGATGGAACAGTAAATTTATTCTGTGACAAATAAAGTTCAAAGTAAGTTCAAATAAATATCAAAATAATAGAGAAATACTAGGTTTACTTTCCAGTGAGGCTTTGTCTTGAATGATCTGCTGTCTGATGTGCTTTGGTATGTCTTGCGAAACCAGCATGCACTAGAGCATCTCCAATGTTGAGATGTCTAGAGCTGATTGTATCATATAGCTCCACATGTAGGATATCTGCATTACTGGAAGATAAAAATATAGTAAGCATTAGAAATTTAAAGCTGTACTGATATATGAATTCTCTCAATACCTGAGATTCGCACTACAATATTCAAGAATCCACACTGAATCATTCAAATTGAAATTGACTCAAGTCTTAAAAAAATATTGTACATTTATGTTAGCCATTCCTCTAATCAATCAATATTCCAATTGAAAGCAAATCTATTAGATAAATCACAAATTTTAGGTTTTATATATATAGTAGCATGCATGAGATGATATAGACCAAAGGAGGGGGAAGAGTAAAGGGCCTGTCCGACAGGCGGCGATCGTTGTGGCGACAACCTGATAATTTCATAATTGTAAGGAGTTCGGCTTTAAAAAGGCGATTATAAACCTAAATACGACTATATGTACACTAGGCTACAACAACAACTTGCTACCACACTCACAACAGCAAGATCGCCAGTTGTCGCAACAACGATCGCCTCCAGTGGGACAGGCCCTTAAGTACATCTTAAGCTTTGGTAATTGAATTGCAAATCAAGAGAACTGGCTAGCTTATGGAAACTTGCTAGCAGTCAGGTTTATTCCTGAAAACCTTGTCAGCTCATGTATAGAGGCGAGGAAGTTAACTGGGGTGTGAGTGACCACAAATGGAGAGAGCTGAAAAAGCTAAAAATACGCTGGGTAAAAAAAAAAAACAAAAAAAAAACAACGTATTTCTCACATCCCTGTGGTGTACACCTGTGATGTCGCATCTAATTACATATCTTATTACAGAGACAAACTGGCCAGACAACATGGTTGACTAATAGAAGAGTCAAGATAAGGGAGGTCGGACTGTAGTTGATATGAGAAGAACATTGATCTTTACCTTGACATCACATGTCCAACTAGAACCTTGTTCACTGTCAGCTCCTCAAATAATTTCCTACGATAGAAAGAAAAACCTTTTAATAACTATAATCGTGATATAAAGGTAGCATCAAATTTTGCAGCTTGAAAGGCTTTGAGAGAGGAAGAGAGGGTCTTAAATTAACTTTGAATAGGAGTAACCATTTTGTTTTCATTAGTTCGAATACAAAATGATGAAATATAGGTGATTAGTTTCCACAAATTTTATCTCAGGAAAAAACATTGGTGTGCTTGTCATAGTTGTTAACTTACCTTTTCATAAAACTTTGGATAAATTTTGTTAACAGTTGAATGGAAGAGGCAAATATATGTTTATACTTTTAACATGAACATACCACAATGGGAGAAGTAGTCTCTGCTGAGAATCACACTCTTGAATATAATGACTTACTAACTAGACTTACGGTGAGCTCTAGTGAAATAATTTCTGTTGTGATTTGTTTTGGGTTAATCCATATTTTGACTGGACTATCAGACATATTGGCTTGATTGGTAAGAGCACCCATAGGTAGTTCAACTTGCCTCATGAATGGGAAGTCGTAGGTTTGATTCCCTGCCGACTAATATTAAAGACTTACAAAAGTAATACCTATAGCTGCCTTCTACCTAGACCCTTGGGATAATGATAACATATCATCTTGTGCAGGGCAGCTATGCTAGTAGAACAGTGGCTACCCTCAATAAATAAAATATTATTATTATTACAATTACTTATTCACATCCTAAAACAGACTAACCTGTCAAGAGCTTGTTCATTGCTTGATGTAGGTTTGATGAGTTCTATTCCTAACATAGACTCACCTATCTAGAGATTGATCATTGTTTGAGGTAGGTTTGATGAGTTCTATTCCTAACAGAAACTCACCTATCTAGAGCTTGTTCATTGCTTGATGTAGGTTTGATAAGTTCTATCCCTCCTAAGAAGCATTCCACAGCTTGGAATGGTAGATGAAAGAACTGAGGCATTGCAGGACGAACCTTGGATCTGTACAACCATTCACAGTTACCATAGTCTACGTAGAATACCTGGAAATACAACCAAAAATAGATGTCTCATGCGGTGGTCATAATGCATTGTAGGCTACAAAGCATGTGCGTGCAATGCATTGCATCACTGAAATTTGCCCACAATGGCTGCACGTTGCATGTAGCCGTCGTCGGCCAATTTCGGTGATTCGTGCGTTTCTGTAGGAAAGCTATTTAAAACGATGAATCCTCGACCGCGCGCTGTCGAAATGTATTCCTCTGCCATTGCAGACCAGAAATAAATGAAAAATTCAACTATTTATTTTCCTTTATACAAAGACATCTTTGACCTTGACATTGACCTTGCGAACCCAAACTTATGTGACCCTTGACCTTTAACCTCGGCACTCCATAGTCTACTACCCTTAAGATTGAAGCTTACATCTCAATTCGCTCTTGAGATATCTTGATAATGAACTCCACACATGGAATTTCCCAATTTAACCCATATGACCCTTGACCTTTGACCTACATACTCCAAAATCTAATCAGATCATCTTCCTATGGTAAAAAATACTACCCAAGTTTGAAGTTGATATCTCAAATGGTTCTTGAGATATCGCGATAACGAGCAAACGGGACGTACAGACGGACGTACGGACGGACGGACAACCCGAAAACATGATACCTCCAGCACCACCTTCGGTGGCGGAGTCATAAAAATCCCTCTATGATTGAGTTCATACCTGCAACATGAGTGTCTAAAAAGAAAATTATTAGCAATGCAGAAAATCTGTCATAGAGAGTTGTCGTTTTGTCGACCACATTAGGAATGTGAGAAAGCATGCAAGTTAAATTATGAATGAAGATTACAATGTGGAATATCCTTATCGCTCTAAATATATCCTCATTATATTTGAACAGCATGATGGGAAAGGTCAATGGAATGGCAATTAATAAAAGGTTGTATGGCAAAGAAACTGGGGGGCGTTTCACGGAACCGTCATAAGTCTAACTTCTTGACTAAATCGGAAATAGTGAACAACTTGTCCACAAGCGGGTTCCACGAAGCCCTCTCTGACAAGATCGAGGACAACAAGCTGGCTAAATACTTATGACAGCTCCGAACCTGTCATATCTTTTGGAGAGCGCCGATACGTCAATCAAACGCAATTTATGGCAAGCGATCGGTTTGGGCGAAGTGTATTTGCCGCGACAATCTCGATTTTCTCATTTTTGTTCATACAAAATGTGACAACCTCAGGATTTTGGTCTAATATGCAGTAAATAAATGTTTGTTAACAATTGAGTGTTTTTTTATATCCAATAAAGAAATAATATCTAGTAATATATCCAATCAAGAAATAATATTGAGTAAATTGCAAAGGCATTATTTAGCCTACCATAAAGCTATATAAAGAGACCCGCAGAGACTACGTTGGTAGTTAAAATCGATCTATTAGTCCCAAAATAAGTAATTTTGAATATATATTTTTTAAATTACAATGCACTATTGATTTTTTTTTGTCAGCAAACAGAAAATTTGGGAAAAACCTCAATCTAGCTCCATTTTCAGCTACCATACTTTTTTATAGTCTGATTTACGAAACTATAAAATGAGCGCATCCGGGGGTACCCATCTCATGTTCTGACGTGGTCTTATTAATTTCATGCTTGACACCTTCTAAATATATGCAGTAAGGAACATTGTGCTTTTTAATACACATTATATAAATTATACATAATTTTATGAGATTTCATACTGTTATTGACCGATTTTATCACTTCAATTTTCGATAATATTGAAAATTTTGCTAAACCACAATTTCTAAATATCAGCGAAACCGTGATTAAGGCTATTACTCGATGACATCATCTTCAATAATATCGATATTACAGTTTGTCTATCTTGGAAGAGCTTCGTGTAACCGACTTAGTAAGATTGGAGCTAACTACGTGGTTGGCGGATAAAGATATGACTAACTTGTCCATGGTTTCGTGAAACGCCCCCCTGGTAGATATATAAATGGACAGAACAAAAATATAACAGAAATAAATGATGCATATTGCTACGAGGTGATGTACACTTTAGGGAAAAGATACAAAAAGAAAAAGAAAGTTAAAACATGGAAAGTTGAAAGAAAGCAAAAGCTAATAGAATATCTTAAAATGTACTAGTTCTATATCAGTCAATCATAAATCAATTACTGGAATGTTTGCGAACATTGGAAAGCTTAAAAAAAACCTTTACCTGTACTGTATTAGCCTTTGCATTCACATCAAAAATCCTAGCCCTATACCAATTATCAGTGTTACTAAACTGAGCAAAAAACTCTACCACTGAACATGATTCAACTAAATGTAAATGAAACCCATACCTGTACTGTATTAGCCTCTGCGTCCACATCAACAATCCTAGCTCTATTCCAGTTATTATCGTTACTAAACAGAGCACATACAATCCCCCCACATCGTTACTAAACCAGCTATCGTCATTACTAAACTGAGCAATAATAAACCTAAATGAAACCTTTACCCGTACTGCATTAGCCTCTGCGTCTACATCAACAATCCTAGCTCTATACCAATTATCATCGTTACTAAACTGAGCGCATACAATCTGTATTATAGAATGGCCAGCCAAGCATCCGGTAAATTTGCCATGCCTCAGTAATTACTTATGCATGGTAAATTTACTGGATGCATGGCTAGCCATGCGTTGGTAATTAATTATGCATGGTTGTAAAAAAAAAATTGATTTTTCGCCAAAAGATTCCACCATTCTATAAAACAAATGATACACAGGTTTGTTTGTGCATCAGTAGGACTAGTGAGCATGTGGTAAATATGGAGACTAGTCCAAAACAGTTCCATAGTTACCTTATGTTCACAAAACCTACAGATAAACCCACATCTGTACATCATTTGTATACTAATAAACATAAAAGAAACCCTTACCTGTACTGTATTTTCCTCTGCGTTCACATCAACGATTCTAGCTCTATACCAGTTATCGTCATTACTAAACTGGGCACATACAATCTCCCCCAAGGCGAGTAGAGATAGGTCTTCACGTCGTGTGTATGACTTCTGATAGATAGCACTGTCAAATAAGAAGATATTGTCAGTAATAACAGGATATTTTCTTTAGTAAACTGGAAATACTTTACTTTGGTATTTTGCAAAGATGCTATATATTTGTTGAAGAAAAATGCTGAAAAAGAATATGAATATGGGAGGAATAGGTATCTTTAATAAGAAATGCAAAGTCAATTATAACCAGTCAATGACTAGAATCCCCTAGAATTGTGAGTGATTGGTTTGGAAAAAAATCATGAAGCACGATTTCTTTTTAGAGTTTAGAATAAATCTGCATAAATAGTGCTTGTGACAAGCTTGAAAATTTCTTTGTATATCTTCTGTCCGTCTCAAGTATTTCCTCCAGACACACCCTCATTAGTCAAACAACAAACGCTCCAATGCTCCAGATTTTATCGTCCAAAACAAAAGGGAATGGAAATTCTTTTTGCCCAATTAATCGTGGGACCGGCAGCCACTTAATAACAGCGCCAGATCGACGTTACTCTATCCCCTTCTTGTTGAATGCCAAACAGGGTAGCAGCAACTCTCAAACCCTAAATAAGACCTCTTTAAATGAGTTTTCACATACTTGATAGAATCTTGCAGAGCTGACAATGTTTCACCATCCTCCTTCCTATCCTCTGGGACCTGGTTCAACGGGGTCCACTCTCTCTGGGCCTGGTCTAGTGGTTTAGGACCAAATGGTAACTGAGCCCAGAAATGGACTGATGTATGAACAGCTGTCACCTGTAGGGCTACCCAATGGCCTTCCTTAGGTAAGGCAACGGATGTATTGCACCAGAACACTTCAGTTTGTTCCATATTACGTTGACCTGTAAAGACATCAAATTGTATTGATAAAACTCTTGATTGAGGACAAAATGCTTAACCTGTTGAATACTGTGAAAATTTAACAGTTCTGATTTAATCGTGGTTGTCGAGCATGGTTGCAACAAATTATTTTTCATTTAAAGGTGTAACAAAGATGCCTGTTAATATAACAATGTCTAATCATTTGAATTATACAATGTTTTTATTTATTCATGCAGTAATATGTGAAAAACACAAACCGTCAGCAAGAGAGAATTTCTCTATCTTTCCATCCGGCAGGCTTAGTACACAACAGGTGAAGTATGTTGCTCTAGTATAATAGATGCATATTAACTTTTTTCTCACAAATTTCCTTCATTTTGCTTGAATGCAAGGAAGTGTTGTCTTGTAAGTGACCCATCTTTCACTCTTACTATATGTGTGTTAAATACAAGTCTATCACTACACATCTTTTATAGTGAAATATTTGACATTTTACATATACCACAAAAAGTGTCTCACAAACTTTAAAACAAGGCAATAGCCAAATGTGTCTCTCACCAGGTTGTGGATGTTCAAAGGGGCAGTTAACTCCTTTATAGCAACGCTTTCCTACTGCATAGTACTTGCACACTCTCCCTTCAAGAGTAGATTCTACAAAGAGAAATATAGTTTATGAAGAATATTCAGGGTGATGAAGCAGGATCTGTAAACTAATATCTTACCAATGCTCTTCCAAAATATGCTATATAAATTCTGAGGAGTAAACTTCTTCAAGGAAGCAAGGCCAAAGAGTGAAATCAAATATTTAATTTCAATTTTTTTTTTAAAGTCTATTACTTGGAACTCACAGTAAAATAAAAATTTATACACCTCATTAGCAGAATGTATTTTCAATCAATTATAAAAGAGTACTTCCAAAAGTGAGACCCAGAAGCTTTTGCTCGGGATGCATTATATTCAACTGAGCTTGAATGACACTTAATAGCCAGTGAGTGTCTCCGCTTATATTGTAAAAGTCATACCAATGCATTTAAATTTCATAATTCTATCATTGCTAAGGTGAAAGTGACCAGAAAAGCTGGTCTATTAAAGAAAGACAGAAGTAAAGATCTTACTCATGCCTGTCGTAGCTACTCCCGGGTCATCCATATCAACTCCATAACTATTTATCTCTGAGCTGTGATGTTGAACCATTGGGTTCCAATCATCAGGGATTGCTTCATCTATCATCTCAGTTCCTGGTCCATCATCTGGTCTTTCTTCTGGCTCAGCTTCAGGGCTTGGGCCATCCAACTGGGAAGGATCTAGCATAAAAACAATGTAAAAGACAAAATAAGTTTATCTCTTGTAAATCTCTGAGCTGTGGGTTTGAAACATTTGATTCCAATCATAAGGGATCACTTCTTGTATCATCTCAGTTCCTGGTCTATCTTCTGGTCCATCCTCTGGTCTATCTTCTGGCTCATTTTCAGGTCTTGGGTCTTCTAACTGGGATGGATCTATCATAGAAACAATTAACATGACCACATAGTGTTATCTCTTGCACATTGACAATAATCGGCCAGAGGGAAATCATTTGTCTTCAATGTACTGTGGTCAACAAGGAATTTTGTGATCACTCTTGCAAAATTTTACTAGTTAGATAAACAATTTACATGATCATGTATCCTTGTTATTAATTTCTTTCAATTGTTGGGAAAAGCTTTGTGCTGTCCAAACTTTTATCATTTATAGTCCGGCAGGCTCGCCTGATGAACGAGGTGTAATCTACTTAGTAAACAAGTGTTTTGCAAATCCCATTCTCCCCATGAATTCTCAATTTCAGGCCCCTTTAAATTTAGCACGTGTCGATTTACAGCTCCTTGATTCAAGCCAATCAACAGTTGACATTGTGGTTATTGTTTTGGCATATAACACTTACCCTGTTCTTGAAGACTCTGTGTCTGATAAAATGATGAAGAAGCCAAACCAAGATCAACTAGTCTCTGATTCAGACATATCCCTTGTCCTTCATAATTGTCTTTCACTTCAAGCATGGCACACTTCCTACATAAAAACATGAAAAACAATCAATTATTGGTTAGCTTGTTTACAAATTTCATGTTTCCTTAAAAAAGAAGATCCATATCTGATGCAGCATTGAGCTCTATATTGAATTAATTCATCTGTTTGCATATATTGTAACTGTATTTTTCACTTTCAATTAATTAATGAAATACAAAGATTAAGTTGTTTGCAAATGGAGTACTTAAAACAACCTAATTAAGCTTTTAACTGCCTCCTTTATTGAAAGTTTAGTTACCATGTGAATCCATTTTTAGAAACATTTTTGAAGGAAAGGAATGTGACTTTCAATGGACTCATAAAAAACGAAAAGCACTTTATGTAATCACATATCCCTTTCATATAAACCAAAGAGCCAGATTGCTATTTTACTCTAATGGCCAGCTGTGCAGTCAAAAAAGGCCAAGAAATTGTAAAAAATAATGTTGGACCAAAATTCGGATATCATAATTGATAAACCTGCTTATTTCACAAAAAACTTCCATTTTTATTCCAAAAAGAAAAGAGGACTGGCCGACTTACTTCTGTTTTCCTTCCACACTGATGACCTGTCCAGTCAGTAGCTTCTCAAACTCACTCATTCCAATCAGAGCTCGTTTGCATTCCTCTGACCACTCATTCAATGAACCTGAAATACAAATTTAAAAAAGTGATTGGGTACATGCTATCATCACCATGATACAATCATCATCTTTATTCGTAAAGGAATTTTAAACGCCGTTGGGATGTTAAATAGACAATTAATTCTATTCATTTGTCTCCAACGGTAGAAACCATGCAAATTGGTAGAAACACACGCAACTGCTGTGTGATCACACAGCAGTTGCGTGTTTCTATCAATTTGCATGGTTTCTACCGTTGGAGACAAATGAATAAAATTAATTGTCTATCATCTTTATTGTTTGTTAAATTACGATTTCATTCTTTATGTTTGTTGCCCGATAAGACTTAATGAGTAGGTCTCATAATTAACAGTATTTACTTTAACCCTAATCTGGCCGGGCTTTTTTGGCTCTCCTATGGCCGGGAGGGGGGGGGGGTTGAATCAACCACCCCCCCCAAGATCTCAGCCGCCGATTGCGTGAGCACTAAGAAATTTTTCACAATGGTAGTGGGCGATGTAATCTCCAAAATTTACAAATTTCCTATGTATTACTTTGTTTTTTGGTCAAAATTGATTGCAGTATCTTTTTGAAGCATAATTATGCTAAAATGAAGTGATTTTAGCTAATGAAAGTAAAAATAATCATATCTTTATGAGTTCTGTGAGAAAACTCTATTTGCATTGACTTTGTACACAAATCACGTTTTGAGCGGTTTTCGGTCTGACAGATATTTTTTTTTAATTGTGCAGAGTTGCAACTGTATACCCGATTTTCATGAAAATAGTTTCAAAAGATGCGCAAGACTTGAAAGTAAAAAGTCATGGAGCGCATGGTCAACAAATTTTGCGTGGCAGTATGGTCACGGAAAATGTTGAGAAGGGGTTGATTCAAACCTCCCCCCCCCCCCCGCCGGGCCTTTTTTAGGTTTAAAAAAACAAAAGAAGATGAAAGAAACAAACGCCCTCCACTTTTTTGTAAAGATGATTTTCAAAATAAGTGAGGGGAATGATGTTTGAATTATACCTTATAAAATATATTAATGAGGATCAAATCGATATGCTGAACGTTTTTAATTTCATATAAATTTTACCATGTAACATGCAAATAATTACCTTTGTCGCCTGTATTAGTCTTGTCTGTTTCATCATTCTGAAGAGGCTGGATTCTTGCCATTCCACATCTGAATGCTAGAGGAGCAAGACCGCACAGGTACTTCTCTAGAGGATACAACAGATGTTCTGGTACCCATTCCTCATTACCAAAGTCCACATATCTCACCAAGACATGTCTACCATCCTTCACCCCTCTCATACCCCTGATGTCCTCCACCACGCCCCGATACCATCTCTGATCCTCACCAAACTTGCCACAGCAGATGGCACCGATTGAGAGCCAAGCGAAAGGAGGTCTGTACACGCTAGCTTTCTCAATGTTGGAGTAGACCATGTTGAGTTCTTCCAGGAGGTAATCCATTCTCTTAGCATCTGGCGTGATGAGATGGATGTAGAATTCTTGAGGAGAGATGATGTGAGACATGGCAAACTGAATCTGTTCACCTTCTTGGAGAGTTCTCTGTTCAACGTATCTTCTACCAATAACATCCACCTTCGTGATGATGGGACTTGGTTGAGGTTGGACATCGGATTTAGCAGACTTTGCGACGTCGCGATCAGTGCTGTCTGCTTCACTTACATCTTCTGCGCATGTAAAGAACTGATCAGTTAGGTCCGTGAGTTGGTCACTTGCAGCAAAACCAGCCTTGTGCATTGATGTCTCTTTAGTGGGTTCTTTATCGATTTCAGCTACAGATGGTTTGACTTTGGTGCTTTCTTCATTGTTAAGACACTGAGAACTAGTGATGTTGGTCTCTGCAGGCTTCTTATTGAATGAAATGAGACCAGGAATGGCAGAGTCCTTCAGGTTCTTCTGAGGCAAACACGTTGAACTCCTCGCTGAAGACACACCACTGGTTGAATTAGGGCTGTAACTCCTAGGACTCTCTGATCCACAGCTCATCTCCCGAACCTGACTTTCCTTCTCCATCACCTCCATCTCTCCATTCATCATCACATCATTGGATGTTGGCTGTGCAGTTGTCATGGCAACTGATGATGCCTTCTCTGGAGGTGGTTTGATCTGTCTGTCCTCGGTCTCTGTACAGCTGGTCTCAGGTGTCCTACAAAGACCAGGAACCCTCTTCTCTGTGGTGTACTCGCTCTCGTAGACCGGTGTATCAGAGGTGCTGTCCTTCCTCAAATCTTCCTTATCAAGACATCTTGTATCTCTCCCTACATCTTCATGAGGAGCATCTGTGTCTTCAGTTGAGGGCTCTGGATCATGTTGTCTCTTGCTTCGCTTGGTCTTCTTTTTCTTTTTCTTTTTACCGCTTGATGATCCACTTTCTTTCTTCTCCTGACTCCCCTCTTTACCAGCCTGATCATTGCCTTGCTGTTGAGATGTGACTGGAGCTGTCAACAGAGACAGATCTGAGGTGGAAAAAAAAATATGTATAAGAAATAGATAGGTAAAGCTTTTCTCTTCATCATTGTATCTTTCATAATTATTGAGACTTTGCATGGGAAGATAGCAGTATAGCCATTTCTTTATGTTCAAACAGGCTATTCAATCTCAAGTGGTTCTCCATCAGGCATACACATCTCACACTCTTATGAAATACTTGTAATTATTTTTTTTTTAATGCATACAGGAAATAAAGAATGTGAGCTAATGTTTTCACTCTTGATTTATAAGACTACACAGGTACATGGCTTGAAATCAATGTTGTTGTTTTTGTTTTAATGCTCTACATTTGATAGTCCAAAACAAAGGTAAAACAGAAATTCTTTTTGCCCAGCCACCAAGCAGTAACAGATTGACATTGCTTTATTCCTTTCTTTCTAATCCCTACTATCATAATGACTAATATTAATTTATTTCATTCAACCAAGCATGAAAAAAAATTGTTGCTACCTGGAGTAAACCATGTCATGTTACCCCCATTTGACACAAACATAAGAACCATTGAACACTAAGATTCACTAAGCATTACTATAAATTTGGTTAATATCCTAATTCCTGTTCAAATTGGTTACTTAAGGACTCTTTTGTGATCAGAACATAACAATTTATTGCTGGGAATAAGACAATCTTGGTAAAAGCTCATCATCATCAATTCACCGGTTCACTTGTTGCACATGAGGAGTCGAGTTCTCTGTGCAAGGGGGTGGGGGGGGGGGGGAGGTAGATGCCCTGATACGCTATGCCAGACATACCTGTGGTAGCATTAGGTGACTGGCAGACCTCACTGTCTGTGGTGTGTGTTGTATGTGACTGGTATGAATCTGTAGTAGAGCATTGATCATCCAACAAAGCACGTTTCTGACTCACCATCATCCTAGAAACATCCACCTAATTAGAGGTAAAAAAAAAATAATAAAAAAAAAAGAATTATTTATAATGCACTTTTTCCCATAAGGCTCAAAGCGCTTTTACATTATATTATTACCCTGTTCATTGGATTAAATTCCAACTGCCAGACATTTTACAGGCGCTTTATGGAATTTATCTTCCTGGGTACCCATCTACACCTGGGTGGAGTGAAGCAAATATAGATATAATAATAATAATAATGAAACAATTTCATCTCTAAGCGCTTTACAATTATTATGCCCAGTGCCCAAGGATTTAATTGCCGGTGCAGGGAATCAAAACTTGAATAATGTGACATTCTGCCACAAAACCTTAATAAATTGCAAGAATTTACATTTTGGCTTTAATTTGTTTTCCTTTTAAGCTAAAGATTCTGAGTTTTCA
This sequence comes from Paracentrotus lividus, assembly GCA_940671915.1. Classification (NCBI taxonomy): domain Eukaryota; kingdom Metazoa; phylum Echinodermata; class Echinoidea; order Camarodonta; family Echinidae; genus Paracentrotus; species Paracentrotus lividus. The sequence goes on from CALNVZ010002100.1 coordinate 699,859, forward strand.
AATGATACCAAACAAATACAGTTTACAAAATTAGAACTGAGTTGAAAACAATGTCAGAAGAAGAGTTATCAATGCTTTCCTATTCAGAAATCCTTCTTATCCTACCATTTCAAGTTCTATTTGCAACTTGAGGTTTTGAGGCAGCGGGTCAGATAATTAAGGTTGCAGTATCACTTTCCTTCCTCATATGTTTGATTTTGTGGGGAAAAAAATGGAAAGCTGCCAACAAAATCAGGCATTTTGAAACAATTTTGTGAATTTGAGATTCCCCATAAAGTTACATGATTTTCAAACTTTCAAACTTCTCTCATTCTATAACCAATTTTGATAAAACATTTTTAAATTGCTATTATTCTACTCTTTCCTTTAAGATCGATGCTCTCTTTGGTTTAGGTTTCCTTTAAACGACATGATTGTTCTTACCAATGTAGTTTCCTTCTCATTGATGTAGTGATCAAATAGTAGATTCATAGCTGGTAGATCAAAACTGCTACTGCCTGGCTGACTGACTACGATAGCGGTCAGTTTATGACCATACGTCAGCTGAGTGAAGAAGTCTGTTTCATCTGTTGACCAATGGCTAACTCCCTTCCCTGTTGGCTTCACCTGAATAAGTCAAATTAATTAAATACAAGTGGTGAACCCTCTAGCAGATTTTGATTATTTCTTTTAGGGGATTGTAATGCATACGTACCTTCATGAATCTGTAAAAGAAATTGAGCAAATCATATTCTGTTTAATAACAATAAATTATGCATGCAAATATCTATTGATATTGCATTGCATTGGATGTGCAAGTATCAAGCAATAAATCATGAATATTGCATTTTTTTTGTACATGCACATATCAGTCCATTCATTGAGAATCATGCATTGTATTCTGAACAGAATGAAGGTCTCTCGAGAGGGCTTAAAATGATCACCACAATAATGACAAGAAACATTAATCATACACAATGGTGGAAGCTCATTAGTATATGGCCATGCGTTTAAAGTTGGGCCCATGTTGTGTGACACACTCAAAATTTGTGCTAATCGCGCGCATTTCACTGAAAGTGGCTCTAACTTTTTCAAAATCTATATTTACCCCATAAAAGTATACATTTTCTTCAAGCTGAATGTCTGAGGAGTTCAGAAATGCACTTAAAATCAATTTATTAATTATTCATTGACAATGATTGAGCAAATATAAACAAAATCACTTTTGAGGAGTAGTTGTGAAAACTAAACCTTTTTGTAGGACAATCTCAAGAAGCATGGCCAATTACTGTAATCAAGATAATTAAAATTCCTGGACTGATATAATAAACTATCAAAATCAAGCGATATTGATTATTTCAGCAGGGTGTATTCATTTAAATCCAAAAACACTCTTCCGTGAACTTGAATTAACTCATTACAGCACATTTGCCAAATTTGCTGCGCGGCTCCTCCTGCGCGGCTCCTCCTCCACCCCAGCTATTTGTTTATTACCAGTTAATTAACAGAAAATGATGAATTTTTTTCATGTTTTGATACAAGTATTTTGTTGTCCTACATCAGAGCTTTAATTTAAGACCAATACCAGCAATAAGGGTTGTATAGTTGTTGAGTAAATCTATAAACAACATCATATTTTAGGAGCAGATGTCACAACTCCACCTTTTTAAGGGCCCCAACTCAAAACGCATGGCCATATATAGGTGTGTTCTGACGCTTCTCAGTGATAATGCATGACATTCCCACAAATGAGTGCAGGTGAGCGATTGATGAGCAATTTACCACTATTGTGCAACCAGCTTTTGAGTGAATGTTGCATTCTCAGGATCAATTCATCTCAGTAAAATTACATTATTAAGCTGTATTTGTGAAAATATTTTTATGATACATGTAAATGCACCTCATTCAATAAGTATTAATTGCGCATAAATTTAACATAATACAATACACGACAACTATCCCTGGACAATTACCCCACGGACAACTACTCCCACCAGAAATCTACCACCCAACTCTATATACCTAACCCAATTTCAGGGGGGGGGGTAATTGTCCTGGAGGTAGTTGTCCTGGTATGTGATATTATTACATAATATAACGTCATATGCATTATAATATAGATTTTCCCGGTCAATTTAAAGGATACCTTCCTGGAGCGGGGCTATCGGTAATTTAAGTTAACGTTTAGAGCAATCGATTTCGTTTATGTTCTTTGATAATCGTTAATGACCATTCGTATTCGTTTATGTGTGATCAAAAGTGTTTATGTGCAGCGAACTTTGTCAATGTGCATGAAATCAAATTCGTGCGATCAATTAAAAAAATTCCCAGCTGTAAAAAGTAAGTGGATGTGAGCTTCCAGCAGTCAAATTCGTTTTTAGGCATGCAATTTAAAACGTTTTAGGCCTATCCGTGTGAACACACGAAACAAGGGGGTGGCGCCCATGGTTAACATAAAATAAATTTATAAGCAATAATTTGTATTCAGAGGCTGCGGAACGAATTTGAAAGTGGGGGGGGGGGCACTTTTTTTGTGAAAAGGGGGCCCTTTACCTCAGTGGCATAATGAGCAAAATTTATGGGATAGGGAGGGGCTGGGTATAAAAGTAGCATTTTAATTTACTTATATGCTGTTCAATATATTGATTTTTGACAGATTAAAAGTGCCCCCTTTTAAAAGAAAATGTACATTTTGGAGTTTAAGCAACATTTAAAGTTTAAGCAACATTACAGTTTTATTACAAACTTAAAGCAAAAATTATTGCCCCCATGATAATGAATTATTGCAAATCGATTTACATGTTTTAAATGATTTTTAAAAACAGGAGTGCTAGAAAGGGCATCAAAAATATGTTTAGAGGGATGTAAATAGGAATATGTTCTTCTGACAACACTCTTTTACAATAGTTGCCTCCGGCAGCAGTGTAATTGGTCTCATGAGTATTGCTTGGTATTCCCTTTTTATGCGAGGTCGCAAAAATTTGGGTTTAAAAAAACAGAAACTGTGGAGGAAAAGGGGTTCTTTTTAGTAACAAGAGTGCCCCTTTTTACAAAAAAGTTGTCCATGGGCCTTTCAAGAAGTCTATAAGGTTTTTTTTATAATATGAAAAGTGCACTTTTAGTAACGAAAAGGGACAATTTGTTATTTTTTTTTGCGGCATTCGGTCATCAAGAACGTCATCATGTAACGGTCACAGGGGTACGGTTTATTGGTAAATATGGTCGATCTTTCATCTTTTCTCTCTCTTTTTTTTTTTTTTTTGCTGGCGGATGGGGGCCGCGCCTGTCTACGAGCTATTTGGTCTAATCTGAATTTTATGTAATACATACTTGATCTAATTGTCAATTGGTCTATTGACCATTTCAGGCGTGGACCCAGGGGCCCAGCGGGAAAGCCCCCCACCCCCAGCAAAACAAAAAAAAAAGGAAAAAAAGAGGACAATGGTAGAAAGAAAAAAAATTGATTGCCGACCCGACTGACCAATCTAAACCGCCCCCCCTCCCCATGGCCGTTACATGATGACCTTGTTGATGGCCGAAGGCCAAGAAATTTTAACTCCCCCACTCCCTCATGTTATGCAAGTTTTTAATGAATAGAGTGAGGATGGGGGCTGCAGCCCCTCCTTTGTTTTATACACATTAGATTTGTTTTTATTGTATTTTTTTTGTAAACATTTCGTTTTCGAGCAGACATATAGTTTTTGAATTTATTCTGATAAAAACGCGAACATTATAATCAGCTTATGTGTTTTGTTTTTGTTTTGTTTTGTTTTGTGTGTGTATGTGTGTTTTCCAAGCTCAGGCTCCCCCTTCCCCCATGATCAGCCTCTTTTCAGACGAAAACACTTCACGGCCCCTCCCAAATTTTATTTTCCTACCCGAACCTAGCATTCCTAATTTGTATACAGTTATTTCTAAACTGGATGCCCCAAAACGATGCCCCAAAACGAATTTGAATTCACCAGAAGACAGGAATTTTACGAATGGACGAATTTGAGCGAACATTTACAAATGCGACTGCTCACAACAGCAAATTCGTCGGCGCAACTAGAAATTGGATTGAACGGTGCTTGATTTTGGCTACACATAAACGAATTTCATTGCAGATTTGTAATCGCGATCACATTTCAGACGAAAGAAAGAAATGTCAAATTGATCGGAGATAGTTTAAACTTGACCGGGAAAACCTATATTATACATGGTTGTAAAAATAAACAAATAAGCATACTGGCAATCAGCGTTACAAAATGACAAAAAAGAATTTACTCTTTATTTTAATGAAAGCAAATTGATATTGTAATCAGCTGCTGCTAGCCTTCTTGGATTCTAAATTACTTGTAACATCTTTGGAATTATATGGAAAGTGACAAACATTTTTTTCCTTTTATCTGAAAAAAAGGAAAAAAGAAAGGCTGAACTTTGAAATTATGCATGTATATCAAGATCTACAAATGAAAACAACACCTGAATGTAACAACAAACTTTTCATGCAGTTATGTGCAGCGACATGCAGCAAGCACAGTTCAAGAAACGTGTTAAATAAAGCATTCTTATTGAAAAACTAACTCTGAAGACTCAAAATGTTAGTAACACATGTTTGGTCCACTGGAAATTGACTTTCCTTATAACTACATCTCCCTGACCACTTTAATTTACAATTCATTTTCTTTTCTTTTTTTCAGAGGATAACTAGACCAACTCCAATTCCCAGATATCTCCATATTATTTAAACTTTCAAATCCTATCGGTGATAAACAAATCCTATCGGTTATAAATTATTTTCTGTTTGTTTGTTTGTTTATTGTTTGGTATTATTTTGAGGGGAAGGGGGGTCTGCTCCTAATCTAAAAACTAGGGTTTAAGAAGATGAAGTAAAGTTAATGTCATAAAAGTCCATAGCAAGGTTAAACAAGGGTTATTGAATTTTATTGTCTGATCTAATTGACCTCTAAACTACAAGAACTTACCTGCAATTAGTTTGAAAGATGTTTCAAAATGAGTTTTAAAATTGAAATATTTATTATTTATTCATTACTTAGATTGTGAAATGATGACACATTTAATGTGTCTATAAATCTTATGTATTCTAACTCTATCAGCAAAAAATTCCAGCCAAGTTAAATGTGATTGCTATATCAATAATTCCTTTTCTTTTTGTTATTATTCTAAATAAAGCAAATGTTAGAATTCACACACACAAACCAAAGAAGAAAATCAAAATGAGGAGTAGAGGAAATCAAATTAAAAAGCACGAAAAGAAAAACATAGAGAAAGTAGTGAGAAGAATCGGAAAAGTGAGAATGTACCCATAGTGATTGATAAATTTACCTTCATTGATCATTTTAATGATGGAAGGGGATCTAATAGTCATGGATTTAGGTTTATAGTCAGACAAAAATAAGTTATCCTGTTCATTCTTTCATGCTGTATAGTAGTTTATAATTTATACTTACTTCCAGTAAACAAAGTTTGGTTCTAAAGGTTTAGTAAAACACAAGACAAATGCGACTGCATCTCCTTTAAGCCCTTAAAACCATTAACTTCAGATATTGATCTCTCTAACTTTTTACCCATTACTTATTTCTTCCTTTGGTAATCCAATCAATTGTAAAACTTACAGCCATTTTGAAGCAGTTACTGATACGTCAAGATAGCAAAGCCAATACCTGGAATTCCTTTAAGTTTCCCCAAGTACATGTACATCCCTAACCAAGTATGACGTCACAATAAAGTCTTGCCATCAAACTCTAACATTTGACCTCAAATGACCTTTGACCTCACAATGTGACCTTGGACAGCACCGCAACATGATGGTAACCCTAGAGCATCTATCACCCAGTTTGGTTGCCAATGGATCAGTAGTTACCAAGTTAAGCATCATAAGAGAGTCTTGCAGGTGAAGTGTGACAGACGGACGACGGATAGACGGACGACGGATGGACGACATACAGACGCCATTTGGATCCATAAGTCTCGCTTTCACCTCCGGTGGGCAAGACAACACTGAGTAAAAAACACAACCTTTGACACAGTTTCTGTCTTTAATACAGTACGTTTTCTTTAACATTCTTGTTCGTAATAAAAAAAGGGGAAAAACTGCTCAAGATTGCTGGTAACTTGGAGACATCTAAAAATAACGAGTCTCAATCTATATGATGAGAATCAGTCCCAAATGTTCTAGGAATCCTAGCAATTTCCAGAGGACCCAGCGGACTAAAAGAATAAGAAAAAAAATAACAACAAGGTATAAAGGATACCTACGCTTTTATTCAGGAAGAATATCTTTCCTGCATCACTTGCATCAAGCAACTTTCTATTATTGCTCATAAATGCAATCTGGAACGAGTCTTCATTCTTCGGAACAATCTTCTGGTAAAATCAAATTAATGGATTTGAACATTACATGTAACCTATACAACGTCAAATTGCATGACATCCACTCCCCTACAAGCACACCACACCCATCTAAAAACTTATAGGGAAAGGGTTTTCTTTGCAGTTGCTCCACGTCTTTTGAACTCTCTACACAACTTGAACAGCATCAACACCTTCAAATCCAAACTCAAAACTAAAAAAAAATCTTTTCTGGAAATGTTGTAAATAATGTACATATTTGGGGAGCCAGGTGCCTTTGATTCTTTTGGCAAATAAAAGTTGCAATTGCTGTTCATCATCATCATCATCATCATGCAAGAAATATCTGAGCAATGGGACAAAACTCATCCACACTTTTAAAAGGTAAGCTTTTTTTTGGGGGGGGGGGGTGTGGAGGAATATTAAATTGAAATTACATTGACAACATTTTTACTGAACTTCTACCAAATTCTCATAATTTTTTGGCCAATTGTCCCACTCACACATACATGTATAAAACTGAATGGAGACATAGACACAAATTATCACTGGTTTGGAAGTTTCTACATAAAAACATATATCACGCTCTATCTATATAAAGTACTTTACTTGTCGGCAATGTACTCAAGCCCCTACGAAAAAAGATCAGTTATAATCTGAAAGCAATCACATATATCTGTGAGAGACAACATAAATGAACCATAAATGGCGATGTACACAAAATGACTCATAACGGATTACATGTACCTTTCAAAATAATTCCAAACAGTTATGTTGTGTGTGGAATACAAACATATATCTGGTATAGGAGTATAATCTTCATGGAACAGTATCAGGACATGATTTAGAACAGAATCAGTTCAATTTACTTTTGGTTACAACTGGAGTTGAGCTTCAACACTAAATTTCCATCTATTCCATACAAATACATATAATTCTAACAACTATTGCAAAGAAAAGATTGTGTATTCACTATGGGTTAACACATTTCTGCAAAGTCAGAGACACAGAGAAAGAGAGACAGACTGAAAGAGTGAAATAGATTATGAATGTGTTGGGATACAAAAGAAAAAGTAATGATTAGATCATGAAAATCACATGACACATATGATGAAAAAAAAAAACAGAAAGAAAATTAGGACAAGAAATAGAATAACCATGCTTCTCATCCGTATATTTAGTACTTTCTATAATGCAGCAGTCAAAATAATGCAAAGAAAAGTTCAAAGTAACATGCTATGAACCGTAAAGTGCCTTGAGGGTAAGAAAAAAAAAAAGGTGCCCAGCTAGATCAAATAATAAAATCCACTCCAGATAACTTAACCTGGCACTTTATGGGTTACTTTAAAGGGTTTGAAGAAGTAAGTTGCTTACTTCTATCCATTAACATGTGCCAAACACCTACTAACACAGAAAACTAAACATGTACATATATGAATAAAGAGACTTTGCTAGGTGCCATGCGTCAAGGTTGTAGACATAAACTATTCAATTCTTCAAACTCATTAAAGTAACCCCAGTGCAGGGAAAGTTATTTTTGGAGTTAATTGTATGTGTCCTAGCTGGACACAATATTTCTTTTCATTATTTTACCTCCAGAATCCTGTAATAATAATTATACTTGGTGGGTTGCTCTGAAATAAAACTTTTTCAAGCTTTTTAAAAGCTTTTTTTGGACAAATCAGAACAATAGATGAGAAACAGGGAGGTACGTAACATTCACTGTAGCCTTATATTATTAGTGCCTGAGTAAAATAATAAACATTGCAATATCATGCATAACAGAGACATAACTGGCTGACTGAAGCTTTTATGTCTTCCACTCATTTGAGCTAATGCAAGATAATGATTGCTTACTTTAGTTATGTCGATTGTTCGTTTTGCATTTCAATCTTTGTATTCCTGCATTGGCTCCAATGAGTGCAAGACCAAAAAGCTTCAGTCAGCCAGTTATCTCTCTATTATGTGCAATATTTCAAGTTTGTGATACTAACCACCACAGTTAATAAACATTGCATTAGTTAGAAGCATAATAACGGAATGATGTCTTACTCTAGCCAGCTTGCAGCATACAGCCTGCGCAGGATCCAGCATGAAGCGAGGATGAAGTGGACGCAGACGGGATTCTGGGATACGTTCTCTGTTACCGTAATCAATGTAGATAACATCTACCTGGACACCACCTTCTAACACTGATGTGGGACTAAGGTGTATTGCTACATGGGGAGAGAGAAGTACAATTTCTTATATATACATTCTCTGTTACCATAAACTATGTAGATAACATCTACCTGAACACCACTTTCTAAAACTGATGTGGGACTAAGGTGCCCGTTTTATGCGCGCTATAGTCATGATAATATTGAAAATATGTGATCAAATATGCCAATACTTGTTGTGCATTACCCATGGGATGTGTGTTGTCCGATTCCGCACACAAAAAAGTAGGCCTATGTTTTACAAGTACTTCTTATTGAAACACCCTGATTTAAACACAGCAAAACTCTTTCTGGAAAGAAGTAAGCTGACACTTTTCAAGCAGTCTCTAGGTGCTAAAGGGTTAAGAACATTCTTGACTCCAATCATAATACTGTAAGAATATTAAACAGAGGATTAGGATTAACTTAGGGATTAATCTCACAAACCTATGATTCTTGCTCGATACCAGCAGTCATCGTTAGTAAAGCAAGCACAGGCATACATCCCAACCTTGGGTTGAATAGGGGGTAGCTTCACCACACTAATGTAGTATCGCCTGATAGTAAGAGACAAACATTAAATTTGTTCATCACATAGTTCATCTAGGTAATTTTTATACAACACAGAAATTTCTTTTTATTAATAGAAAAATAGGTTTTTATTAATAGAATAAAGGGCTGACTGCTTGTCCAATCCATATTTGCAGATTATTAGTCTTTTGATCCTTGGATTTTTAATCAAGTTCATCAAGATAGAGGTACAAACTTTCAAATTTAAATTATAACATATTCCATATTACATCTTCAACAACTTTACAAATGCACAGATAAAATGTAAGCAGGTATTTTAATTTTGTCAAAATCCCACAAAAATCTTATACTGTGCAACCCTTTTCAATCTATTTTCCTTTAGATTCTCTAATATGCATTCTTATGACCAAGTAAAGACAGTGTCAAGACTCAAATGAACACATAAAGACGGTATGAACTTATTTCCTGTGTGAATTTAGAAGGACTACTGGCTTCATGATCGATTTCATTACATTTGCTTTGGTAATTATTGCTTCCCTGTGAATTCTCCACCCACGAAATTCAACCCTAGACCTAACACTTTACCTTATCACAAACCATAAACATGAAACTCTTTTGCAAACCTAACCCTAAATGGTATATAAAATGAAGCCGAAGTAATTATCATCGGAACAAATGTCACATGATCATATCTCACCTTATCTCCTCCATCAAGGCTACAATCCTAGATTGCGTGGGTTGAATCCAGAATATAGAAGGTGAGACAACTTCACTAACCACCACCTCAACTTTCACTCCAATGGGAAGAGCGAGGGGAAGAATCTCTTTAGGAATGCTCGATGGTGCCTTCTCCTAACAATCAAACAAAAAATGAATGAATATGAGTGTTCTATTGAATAAAATCAGTGAAATAACTTCACTAACACTGACCTCAACTTTACTCCAATGGGAAAAGCAAGGGAAAGAATCTCTTTGGGAATGCATGATGGTGCCTTCTCCTACCAATACCAAACAAAATCTATAATTAAAGCTTTTTATTTAATAACATAGGTGAAACATCTTCAAAAAGCACGACCTCAACCTTCATACCGATGGGAAGAGCAAGAGGAATATATAGGAATGCATTATGGTGACTTCTCCTACCAGTGGGAAACAAAAATTGATGAATTAAAGGTGTCACAAGGTTTGTTGATTAAAACACATCTATATGTGTTATTCATAAAGCTGCATCACTTTGACGTGAACTCTAACATTTATCCTTAAATTGATATCTATCCTTCCGGTTTATGTCAGGATCAATAGCTTCTGATAGAGCACTTGCTAGCAATCTTGATGTCTCTGGTTTGAATCCTGGTGGAATCCCATTTTCTTTGCTAAATTTTCATTTTCAAATAAAACATATTTACAAACATTATATTGCAAAATTTAATATATGGAAATATGCTTGTATTGCATGTATACATCAATAGAAATTATTCATGCATGATTCAGTAAAATAAACTTAATCAATCAAATCCTATTCAAATCAAGATTAATGAAACTTTAGAATATAATATGCATTACCTGTGTAGTTTCCAGTGGTCCATGCAGTTCCTGTGGTTCATTCATGGCAATAGATGTTTGATTAGTTGTTGGTGAGATGGCCTCTATGTCTGGTGGAACAGCCTCAGACCTTGTTGATGATTTGGACTCTTTATTTGGTTGGGCAGATTGCTCTGAGCTCGTTGAGTTGGACTCTTTGTTTGGGGAAACAGATTGCTGTGAACTGCTAACTGAAGGTGATGATGTACTCCCATGTGACTCACTGTTGATTCTCATGACCTGGAAGAAGAATGATACGCTCATTTATTGCCATTTGCTTTCAACTTTAAATTAGTGCAACATACTTATTCGGTTGTTTGAGACTTATTCGGTTGTTTGAGACAGAGAGCCAGATGAAACACATTCATTTTGTTGTTTGAGCCACAAATTGTTGTAACAGACTCATATCTGATTATTTGAGCCAGAGATTGTTATAACAAACTCATTTGTTTTTTTTTAGGTAGTTTGAGCCAGAAATTGCTGGAAAGACTCATCAGGTTGTTTGAGTCAGAGATTGGTATCACAGACTCATCTGGTTTCTTGAGCCAGAGATTGTTGTAACAGACTCATATGGTTGTTTGAGACAGAGATTGGTGTAACAGACTCACCTGGTTGTTCGAGCCAAAGATTGGTGTAACAGACTAATCTGATTATTTGAACCAAAGTTTTTTTACAGACTCACCAGGTTGTTTGAGTCAGAGATTGTTGCAACAGATGCACAGGTCTTGTTTTTTAAGCCAGAGATTGTTGTAACAGACTGTTCTGATGGTTTGAGTCAGAGATTGGGGTAACAAACTCAGCTGGTTTATTGTGCCGGAAAGTGGCGTAACAGACTCATCTGGTTATTTGAGCAGGAGATTTTTTTAAACAGACTTGCATACATGTATCATTTGAGTCAAGAGTCAGTTGTAACACACTGATTAGTTTGTTAGAGCCAAAGACTCATCTGATTGTTTGAGTCAAAGATGGCTGTAACAGACTGACCTTGTTGATTGAGCCTGAGACTGGTGTAACAGTCTGGAGTGATGGTGATGCAGATTGTTCTACCATCTCAATGGTAGAATCATCAGTCCTCTCCTCCAGGGTGGCAGTATCACCAGTCTCTCCATCAGATGCACAGTCTGTTGAACTCTCATCTAAATATTCCACACAAATATAGCAATACAATAAGAAACCATGAGCAAGAGTTAAGAAGAACATCAGGATATATGTAGACATGAAAGACCAAGCAGAAAGAGGTTCAAAATGTTATTTAATCGGGTTACTACTAAAGAAATTGTCCCCTCCCATATCCAATCTTACAGAAGCATGCAAGATCTCTTACGAGAGAGGAAGTCTCATAACAGGAAATTTCTGGTCAAAATCTAATCAGTGCACTTGTGTTGTTTTGGGAGGCATTTATCCCCAATACCAAATCCCTTGGATAGGACATAAAACAAGACGTCCCACTGACTGATTTGCTTTCTTCAGTTACGAATAAAATAAATAAATTAGTAAATTGAGTACAAGTTAACATAATTCACCAACAATTGTGAAGTAAATGCTCTTAATCAAAGCATTAGGAGACCATAGTTTTCCAAATGAACCTATAAACCTACAAGCCAAATAACTTTCATCACAATAGCCATTGAAAATTGAATGTTTGTAGTAGAAGTCCCAAGAAGTTTTGTTATCTTTCTCAGATGATTCTTGGTGTTATTTTCCCCTCACCTGACTCTAAGCTTGGTAGAGAAGCCTTGATCATCATGAGCGCTGTAAGACTTTTATCCATCTTGATGCTGACACTTGGAAAAGCTTTAAGAAACTTCTTTTTGTCAGTTTCTTTCAGCAGGGAATTCAGCTGCCCCATTGTCTAAGGATCAAACAAAGAACAGCAAAGAATCAAAAGTTATAGATTTATATTTAGAGGCCGTTTGGATGTGTAAAAAGAAACATCAAATTTATACAAGATTTACAAAACAATTAAACTGATTGGCAAAACAAAAAACCTTGGATTGTAAATTTTACAAATGATTTTCAAAGATTAATTAGGAAGGAATCCTTGAATTATAGCATTTTACACCTCAATCAACAGGTAATTTCATTGTAAACACAATAGTGATACTGTTTTATAATGAAATCGAACCATACTGAAGTGAAAATGAGTTTTGAAAATGATCCGATTTTTGAAATTTTCTCAGATTCTTCGGAAGAAAACAACCCCTTTTTTTTACTAAAAGGAGAGATGTCACATGACAAGCCAAAGTTGTTCAGTCAGCCACAATGCATGTATCGGCGCTGCTTGTAACAGCTCTTTGTTTCATTGCTATGGTCAAATGATTTGAATTTTGGAGTATCACCCAATACAAGACAATATGTGATGCATCACATCAAAATCAGACACAAGTCGCCAAACAAATTCAGAACAGTGGCAAGGAAATTGGCAAATTAATAAAAATTGTCTCATTTGGGAGGAAATATTTTTTTGATTTTCTGCATTTTCAACGTTTCTTGTATGCTCTGTAAAAAAAATTGAGTAGAAATGATTAGGGAAAGGCCTTTGAAAATGGATTGTTTTGTTGCAATCTTTGACTCTTTTCTGGCGACTTTGTGTCTGATTTTGATATGATGAGTCACATGCTCAAAGCAGTAACAATGATTTAAACAATCTTACCTCTTCAGAAATGTACTTCACATGTTGTATTATTTCTCTTTCATTGAATTCAAGTTCAGCTTTTCTCTGCTCCATAATCTTCTTCATCTCCGCCACAATGTGTTTCTTTCTTGACGATGACATGATGACGGTTAGGTATGGGCATCTCTTGCTTTTACTTGCAATTACTAACGTTAGTCTTCAGTCAAAGTAGATCTATAGTAACATCATGGATATATATATATCCATGGTAACATAAAGAAAAATCAAAGAACAATGTCAATGGTTTACTAGCAAAACTAAAAAGGCTTAATGCCCCCCATCAACAACACAAAATATTCTAAGTTGACCTCTGTGACCCTAGGCATTTGAAAAACGACCTCAAAGTAAGGGGGACCAAATAGACCTCTAAGTGAAAAGCAATAATTCCTAGAGGAATGGACTGCCTTGCTAGATGAAGGAAATAAGGTTGATGTTGTGTACCTGGACTTCAAAAAAGCTTTTGACAGCGTACCCCACCAACGATTGCTGTCAAAATTAAGTGCATACCAGATCCAAGGGAACGTGAAGGCATGGATATCTGACTTCCTATGTGACCGAACCCAGAGAGTGGTGGTAAACAAAGCTAAATCACAGTGGAGCAAGGTGAAGAGTGGCGTACCACAAGGCAGCGTACTGGGCCCGACATTGTTTGTGCTGTACATAAACGACCTTCCAGAAGTGATAGACTGTACTGCACAGATATACGCAGATGACACGAAGGCGTTCTCTAGTGTCTCCAATCCTGCTCAACACAATCGTCTTCAAGCTAACCTGCACTCTCTGATGGAATGGTCTACAAAGTGGCAGCTTCCTTTCAACTCTAGCAAATGTAGTGTACTGCACCTTGCACCAGGACAACAGCAAGACTCCTACACCCTCGGAAACACAGTTCTAAGTGCTGTAGAGGAGGAAAAAGATCTTGGAGTTATTATCGATGATAAACTGAAGTTCCATAAACAGGTGTCCAATGTGGTCAACAAGGCAAACAGAGTTATGATCAGCATAAGGCGGGCTTTTCAGTGTCACGATATATCTACTATCCCCAAGCTGTACAAAGGACTAGTTCGACCACTACTGAAATATGCAAACACAATCTGGTCTCCAAGGTTTATTGCTGATGTAAAAGCTGTGGAGAAAGTGCAGAAAAGAGCTACAAAGATAATCCTCACTATAAAACACCTACCCTAGAAAGAGAGACTCCAAATCCTGAAGCTACCATCCATGGAATATAGAAGAAGGAGGGGGGATATGATCCAGGTCTACAAGATCATTTATGAGCACGACAGACTTAACCCGGACAACTCTTCCAACTATCTGACACTTCTACAAGGGACACCCATAGGAAAATAGAAAGTCTGCCGCAGATCTGCCGCAGATCTGCGGCAGATCTGCGGCAGACTAAAAGTCTGCGGCAAAGAGTATGCAGAAGTATGCGGCAGAAAGAATCTTTGCTACAGACTTACCGCATACCAGTCTGCGGCAGGAACAGTCTGCAGCAGGTCTGCGGCAGAAAATTGGAAAGTTATAACAGTCTGCAGCAGGTCTGCGGTGGAAAATTGAAAGTTATAGAGTCTGGGCAGGTCTGCGGTGGAAAAGGGGAAATTATATAGTCTGCAGCAGGTCTGCCACAAACTTTCATATCAACCCATAGGAAAATGAAAAAGTATGCGGCAGGTCTGCTGCAGACCTGCCGCAGACCTGCCGCATACTAAAAGTATGCGGCAAAGAGTATGCAGGAGTATGCTGCAGAAATAGAGTTTCTGGCAGACTTGCCGCATACTAGTATGCCACAGAAACAGTCTGCAGCAGACTGTTTTCTGGCATACTAGTATGCGGCAAGTCTGCGGCAAGAAAAAGATGAATCTTTTTTCATTCTGTCAGCTTTAAATGTTTTGAACTGTCTATAATTGTACTTGCAGGAGCTTCTGAATATGTATGTAATTATGCAAATAAAAAAATTAAATAAGAAAGAAATCAGTATAGGTGTTACTTTTAACTAACTGTGACCAAAATGTTTTAGATTTAGGTGGTGTATATAAGCATGGAGTGTTCTGTGATAGAGTGTGGAGGGGATGCGACAGGCAGGGCCAGAGCACAGTCTTGGGGTAAAGGGGGGAAAATAATATATGCTTCAAAATGATAAAAGGGTATGCCGCAGACCTGTCCACAACTTTTTATCATGCTGAAAGAGTATGCGGCAAGTCTGCGACAAGGAAGTAGCATATGAATATTCATGATAAAGGGTATTTCGCAGACTGCCGCAGACTTTTCATCATGCTGAAGAGTATGCGGCAAGTCTGCAACAAGGTAGTAGAAAATGAATATTCATGAAAAGAGTCTGCAGCAGATCTGCCGCAGACTCTCTCTCATACTGAAAAGAGTCTGCGGCAGGGCTGCAGCAATACTAATTTGCATGTGAAAATCTGCGGCAAGTCTGCCACAAGTCTGCGGGAAGTCTACCACAAGAGTCTGCGGCAGGCACAAAACTTTCCTATGGGACACAGGTTCAAACTTACAAAGCCAAGGTGTAGGACGAACGTTCGAGGGGATTCATTTTAATAGTCTCAGAGTGATTAACGACTGGAACTCTCTTCCTGAGCAGGTAGTCGACGCTCCCACCATTGAAACCTTCAAAATCAGGCTTGATAGACACTGGAAGGAACAGCACTACATCTCCCATTACTCTAATTGATGTGTAGTCTCTGACATAGAATCTGATGCAACCTCTTGCCCTATTGTCTCCTTGAAATTGAAACTAAATCTGACAAATAATGTGAAGAGTACAATAATGTACTGAGCTGACAAGAAGATAGACCTGGAAGCTCGACTGCTATCCTGCATTCTTCCAGTATTTGCGGTAAAGGTAAAGGTAAAGGTAATAAACAAAATAGCAAAAATAAAAAAAAAATAAAAAAATGTTTTGTTAAAATATATTTAGGCCTAGGGTCTAACTGTAGTTATAGACCTATGACCTTCTTAACGACTGAAGGTCAAAAAATTTGTAACCCCTACCCTTGTTTTGGTCAATCCATATTTGCAGATTATTAGTCTTTGATTCCTGGATTTTAAATCAACGTTCATCAAGATAGAGGTACAAACTTTCAAATTTAAATTATAACATATTCGCATAATTACATCTTAACAACTTTACAAATGCACAATAAAATGTAAGCAGGTATTTTTTAATTTGTCAAAAATCCCACAAAAATCTTATACTGTGCAACCCTTTTCAATGCTATTTTGCCTTTTAGATTCTTAAATGTTCTTATGACCAAGTAAAGACATGTCAAACGCAATTGAACACATAAAGACGGGTATGACCTATTTCCTGTGTGGAATTAGAAGGACTACTGGCTTCAATGATCGATTTCCATACATTTGCTTGTAATTATTGCTTCCCCTGTGAATCTGCCACCCCAACGGAATTCAACCCTAGACCTAACCTTTACTCTATCAGCAAAACATAAACATGAAACTCTTTGCCAACCTAACGCCAAATGGTTATATAAAAATGAAGCGAAGTATTATCAATCGGAACAAATGTCACATGATCATATCTCACCTTATCTCCTCGCATCAAGGCTTACAATCTAGATGCGTGGGTTGAATCCCAGATTAGAAGGTGAGAACACTCACTAACCACCACCTCACATTCACGTCAATGGGAAGAGGCGAGGGGGAAGAACTCTTTCAGAATGCTCGATGGTGCCTTCTCCTAACAAATCAAACAAAAAATGAATAATATGATGTTCTATTGAATAAAACAGTGAAATAACATACTAACACGACCTCACTTTAACTCCAATGGAAAAGCAAGGGAAAGAATCTCTGGGAACTGATGATGGTGCTTCTCCACCAATACCAAACAAAATTCTATAATTAAAGCTTTTATTTAATAACATAGGTGAACATCTCAAAAAGCACGACCTCACCTTCATACCGAATGGAAAAAGCAAGAGGAATATATACGGAATGCATTATGGTGACTTCTCCACAAGTGGAAACAAAAATTGATGAATTAAAGGTTCACAAAGGTTTGTTGATAAAACAACATCTAATAATGTGTTATCATAAAGCTGCATCACTTTGAACGTGAACTCTAACATTTATCCTTAAATTTGATATCTATCTTCCCGGTTTATGTCAGGATCATATCTTCTGATAGAGCACTTGCTAGCAATCTGATGTCTTGTTTGAATCGCTGGTGAATCCCCATTTTCTTGCTATTTCATTTTCAATAAAACATATTTACAACATTATATTGACAAAATTTAAATATATGGAAATATGCTTGCTATTGCATGTATACATTCAATGAAATTATCATGCAATGATCAGTAAAATAAACTTAATCAATCAAATCCTATTCAATCAAAGATTAAATGAAACTTTAGATATAATATGCATTACCATGTGTAGTTTCCTGAGTGCCATGCAGTTCCTGTGTTCATTCATGGCAGATAGGAATGTTTGGATTAGTTGTTTGTGAGATGGCCTCTATGTCTGGTGGAACAGCCTCAAGACCTGTTGATGATTTGGACTGCTTTATTTGGTTGGGCAGATTGCTTCTGAAGTCTCGTTGAGTTGGACTCTTTGTTTGGGGAAACAGAATTGCTGTGAACTGCTACTGAGTGATGATGTACTCCCATTGACTCACTGTTATTCTCATGAACCTGGAAGAAGAAATGAATACGCTCATTTATTGCCATATTGCTTTCAACTTTAAATTAGTGCAACATACTTTATTCCGGTGTTTGAGACTTATTCGGTTGTTTGAGAAAAGAGAGCAGATAAACACATTTATTTTGTTTGTTGATGCCAACAAAATTGTGTATACAACCATATCTGATATTTGAGCCAGAGATTGTATAACAAAGCTCATTTGTTTTTTTTTAGGTAGTTTGAGCCGAAAATTGCTGGAAAGAACTCATCAGGTTGTTTGAGTCAGAGATTGGTATCACAGACTCATCTGGTTTCTTGAGCCAGAGATTGTTGTAACAGACTCATATGGTTGTTTGAGACAGAGATTGGTGTAACAGACTCACCTGGTTGTTCGAGCCAAAGATTGGTGTAACAGACTAATCTGATTATTTGAACCAAAGTTTTTACAGACTCACCAGGTTTGTTTGAGTCAGAGATTGTTGCAACAGATGCACAGGTCTTGTTTTTAAGCCAGAGATTGTTGTAACAGACTGTTCTGATGGTTTGAGTCAGAGATTGGGGTAACAAACTCAGCTGGTTTATTGTGCCGGAAAGTGGCGTAACAGACTCATCTGGTTATTTGAGGCAGGAGATTTTTTAAAACAGACTTGCATACATGTATCATTTGAGTCAGAGTCAGTTGTAACACACTGATTAGTTTGTTAGAGCCAAAGACTCATCTGATTTTTTGAGTCAAAGATGGCTGTAACAGACTGACCTTGTTGATTGAGCCTGAGACTGGTGTAACAGTCTGGAGTGATGGTGATGCAATTGTTCTACCATCTCAATGGAGAATCATCAAGTCCTCTCCTCCAGGGTGGCAAGTATCACCAGTCTCTCCATCAGATGCACAGTCTGTTGAACTCTCCATCTAAATATTCCACACAAATATAGCAATACAATAAGAAACCATGAGCAAGAGTTAAGAAAGAACATCAGGATATATGTAGACATGAAGACCAAGCAGAAAGAGGTTCAAAATGTTATTTAATGGGTACTAACTAAAGAAATTGTCCCCTCCCATATCCAATCTTACAGAAGCATGCAAGATCTCTTACGAGAGAGGAAGTCTCATAACAGGAAATTTCTGGTCAAAATCTAATCAGTGCACTTGTGTTGTTTTTGGAGGCATTTATCCCCAATACCAAATCCCTTGGATAGGACATAAACAAGACGTCCCACTGACTGAATTTGCTTTCTTCAGTTACGAATAAATAATAAATTAGTAAATTGAGTACAAGTTAACTAATTCACCAACAATTGTGAAGTAAATGCTCTTAATCAAAAGCATTAGGAGACCATATTTTCCAATATGAACCTATAACCTCAGCCAATAACTTTCATCACACATAGCCATTGAAAATTGAATGTTTTGTAGTAGAAGTCCAAGAAGTTTGTTACTTTCTCAGATGATTTCTTGGTGTTATTTTCCCCTCACCTGACTCTAAAGCTTGGTAGAGAAAGCCTTGATCATCATGAGCGCTGTAAGACTTTTATCCATCTTGATGCTGACACTTGAAAAGCTTTAAGAAACTTCTTTTGTCAGTTTCTTTCAGCAGGGAATTCAGCTGCCCATTGTCTAAGGATCAAACAAAGAACAGCAAAGAATCAAAAGTTATAGATTTAATATTTAGAGGCCGTTTGGATGTGTAAAAAGAACATCAAATTTATACAAGATTTAACAACAATTAAATGATTGGCAAACAAAAAACCTTGGATTGTAATTTTACAAATGATTTTCAAAAGATTAATTAGGAAGGAATCCTTGAATTATAGCATTTTACACCTCAATCATCAGGTAATTTCATTGTAAACACAATAGTGGATACTGTTTTATAATGAAATCGAACCATACTGAAGTGAAAATGAAGTTTTGAAAATGATCCGATTTTTGAATTTCTCAGATTCTTCGGAAGAAACAACGCCTTTTTTTTACTAAAAGGAGATGTCACATGACAAGCCAAAGTTGTTCAGTCAGCCACAATGCATGTATCGGCGCTGCTTGTACAGCTCTTTGTTTCATTGCTATGGTCAATGATTTGAATTTTGGAGTATCACCAATACAAGACAATATGTGATGCATCAACATCAAAATCAGACACAAGTCGCCAAACAATTCAGAACAGTGGCAAGGAAATGGCAAATTAATAAAAATTTCTCAATTTGGGAGGAAATATTTTTTTGATTTTCTGCATTTTCAAACGTTTCTTGTATGCTCTTGTAAAAAAAATTGAGTAGAAATGATTAGGGAAAGCCTTTGAAAATGGATTGTTTTGTTGCAATCTTTGACTCTTTTCTGGCGACTTTGTGTTGATTTTGATATGATGAGTCACATGCTCAAAGCAGTACAATGATTTAAACAATCTTTACCTCTTCAGAAATGTACTTCACATGTTGTTTATTTCTCTTTTCATTGAATTCAGTTCAGCTTTTCTCTGCTCCATAATCTTCTTCATCTCCGCCACAATGTGTTTCTTTCTTGACGATGACATGATGACGGTTAGGTATGGGCAATCTCTTTGCTTTTACTTGCAATTATACTAACGTTAGTCTTCAGTCAAAGTAGATCTATAGTACATCATGGATATATATATATCCATGGTAACATAAAGAAAATCAAAGAAACAATGTCAATGGTTTACTAGCAAAACTAAAAAGCTTAATGCCCCCATCAAACAAAAAATATTCTAAGTTTGACTCTGTGACCCTGCATTTGAAAACGACCTCAAAGTAAGGGGGACCAAATAGACATCTAAGTGAAAAGCAATAATTCCTAGAGGAATGGACTGCCTTGCTAGATGAAGGAAAATAAGGTTGATGTTGTGTACCTGGACTTCAAAAAAGCTTTTGACAGCGTACCTCTCACCAACGATTGCTGTCAATTAAGTGCATACCAGATCCAAGGGAACGTGAAGGCATGGATATCTGACTTCCTATGTGACCGACCACCAGAGAGTGGTGGTAAACAAAGCTAAAATCACAGTGGAGCAAGGTGAAGAGTGGCGTACCAACAGGCAGCGTACTGGGCCCGACATTGTTTGTGCTGTACATAAACGACCTTCCAGAAGTGATAAGACTGTTACTGCACAGATATACGCAGATGACACGAAGGCGTTCTCTAGTGTCTCCAATCCTGCTCAACACAATCGTCTTCAAGCTACCTGCACTCTCTGATGGAATGGTCTACAAAGTGGCAGCTTCCTTTCAACTCTAGCAAATGTAGTGTACTGCACCTTGCACCAGGACAACAGCAAGACTCCTACAACCCTCGGAAACACAGTTCTAAGTGCTGTAGAGGAGGAAAAAGATCTTGGAGTTATTAATCGATGATAAACTGAAGTTCCATAAACAGGTGTCCAATGTGGTCAACAAGGCAAACAGAGTTATGATCAGCATAAGGCGGGCTTTTCAGTGTCACGATATATCTACTATCCCAAGCTGTACAAAGGACTAGTTCGACCACTCTGAAATATGCAAACACAATCTGGTCTCCAAGGTTTATTGCTGATGTAAAAGCTGTGGAGAAAGTGCAGAAAAGAGCTACAAAGATAATCCTCACTATAAACCCTACCCTAGAAAGAGAGACTCCAAATCCTGAAGCTACCATCCATGGAATATAGAAGAAGGAGGGGGGATATGATCCAGGTCTACAAGATCATTTATGACACGACAGACTTAACCGGACAACTTCTTCCAACTATCTGACACTTCTACAAGGGCACCCATAGGAAAATAGAAAGTCTGCCGCAGAATCTGCCGGCAGATCTGCGGCAGATCTGCGGCAGACTAAAAGTCTGGGCAAAGAGTATGCAGAAGTATGCGGCAGAAAGAATCTTTGCTACAGACTTACCGCATACCAGTCTGGGCAGGAACAGTCTGCAGCAGGTCTGCGGCAGAAAATTGGAAAGTTATAACAGTCTGCAGCAGGTCTGCGGTGGAAAATTGAAAGTTATAGAGTCTGCGGCAGGTCTGCGGTGGAAAGGGGAAATTATAATAGTCTGCAGCAGGTCTGCCACAAACTTTCATATAACCCATAGGAAAATGAAAAGTATGCGGCAGGTCTGCTGCAGACCTGCCGCAGACCTGCCGCATACTAAAAGTATGGGCAAAGAGTATGCAGGAGTATGCTGCAGAAATAGAGTTTCTGGCAGACTTGCCGCATACTAGTATGCCACAGAAACAGTCTGCAGAGACTGTTTTCTGGCATACTAGTATGCGGCAAGTCTGCGGCAAGAAAAAGATGAATCTTTTTTCATTCTGGTCAGCTTTAAATGTTTTTGAACTGTTCTATAATTGTACTTGCAGGAGCTTCTGAATATGTATGTAATTATGCAAATAAAAAAATTAAATAAGAAAGAAATCAGTATAGGTGTTACTTTTAACTAACTGTGACCAAAATGTTTTAGATTTAGTGGTGTATATAAGCATGGAGTGTTCTGTGATAGAGTGTGGAGGGGATGCGACAGGCAGGGCCAGAGCACAGTCTTGGGGTAAAGGGGGGAAAATAATAATTATGCTTCAAATGATAAAAGGGTATGCCGCAGACTGTCACAAACTTTTTATCATGCTGAAAGAGTATGCGGCAAGTCTGCGACAAGGAAGTAGCATATGAATATTCATGATAAAGGGTATTTCGCAGACCTGCCGCAGACTTTTCATCATGCTGAAAGAGTATGCGGCAAGTCTGCAACAAGGTAGTAGAAAATGAATATTCATGAAAAAGAGTCTGCAGCAGATCTGCCGCAGACTCTCTCTCATACTGAAAAGAGTCTGCGGCAGGGCTGCAGCAATACTAATTTGCATGTGAAAATCTGCGGCAAGTCTGCCACAAGTCTGCGGGAAGTCTACCACAAGAGTCTGCGCAGGCACAAAACTTTCCTATGGGACACAGGTTCAAACTTACAAAGCCAAAGGTGTAGGACGAACGTTCGAGGGATTCATTTTAATAGTCTCAGAGTGATTAACGACTGGAACTCTCTTCCTGAGCAGGTAGTCGACGCTCCCACCATTGAAACCTTAAAATCAGGCTTGATAGACACTGGAAGGAACAGCACTACATCTCCATTACTCTAATTGATGTGTAGTCTCTGACATAGAATCTGATGCAACCTCTTGCCCTATTGTCTCCTTGAAATTGAAACTAAATCTGACAAATAATGTGAAGAGTACAATAATGTACTGAGCTGACAAGAAGATAGACCTGGAAGCTCGACTGCTATCCTGCATTCTTCCAGTATTTGCGGTAAAGTAAAGGTAAAGGTAATAAAACAAAATAGCAAAAAATAAAAAAAATAAAAAAATGTTTTGTTAAATATATTTTAGGCTAGGGTCTAACTGTAGTTATAGACCTATGACCTTCTTAACGACTGAAGGTAAAAAATTTGTAACCCCTACCCCTCCCCCCCCCCCCCGCCACTTATTGCTCGTC
>CALNVZ010002100.1:723329-761299 GCA_940671915.1 Paracentrotus lividus
CAGTGTGACGTGAAAAAATGGCTTGCCCTGTCCGACAGAAAAAATTTTGTGTAACATTTTGGATCCATCACATATCACATGGGGGGCGCCAAACTCAAAATCACATCGCCAAAAGTGCCCCTGCCAAATCCTGGATACGAGGCTGATATCTCAATTGGTTCTTGAGATAATTAACGCAAAACTCAAGTGCTAACTAAGAGCGCAAAGCAGTAAGTTGATTAACGAAGAAAAAATTCAATTCAAATTCATAGATCTACTCACTGCGTAAACACATTCACAGTCACAAGTCACACAAACTCAATCACTGATTGACTGAATCAGTCAATCAAATCATTTTGGGGGGCATCAAAATTTCACCAAGTCCAAGACATCTCTAACTTAATGTTACTCTAAAAGTACTTAGCACTTTTAGTTTTAGGCCTCTGTCTCTGAAAATGATAATTCTAACCTTTTTCTCGGCCTCATCTATTCTAAGTTAGATTTATCTGCTTCCTTTCTTCCACCAAAAACGTCAATCAGGCCTCAACTTGACTTTTGATCAAATGTCTTAGGCCTACGTATGATGCATGCACGAACTTCAATGCAATGTTGATCAATTTCACAACACGCGGTACGTAGGCCTGCCCCGTGTATATTGATTCAGAGTTACACCGCGCGCTAGCTTGCACTCATACGGCGACGCGGCAGTCGCTCGCGCCGGGAGGTCGGGGGCGCGGGAGCTGAGAAGAAGGCATGTGCTCTGGCCGCGATTTTTTTTCCGTACCACTAAACAACAACATTTTGTTAGCCTATTTCAAGTACCGTATCTTGTTTTTCCCTCTTATAACTTTTCCGTTTTTAGTCCCCTTATTTATATTCTTTTTATTTAGGAATATAATCGAACAAAAATTAGCTCACTTTCATGTGTAAAATATATTAATCTAAATCAGTGGCATAAAAAAGTGAATATTTATAAACCTATCTCATGATCAAAATAATAAAATAGACCTAGACCTAGTTTTAGACTAGCTATTTTGCATTTTGTGGAGTTGCTGAAGACACGGCGTTCGAGTTCCAGGCCTGACGTGGGGATTCCCCTGACCTTGGAGTCTTCAAAGAGTTGTTAATGTTTACCCTTCGTAGATGGAGACAAGAGAGTGTATAGCTGAGGAGGTAAGGTCACATACAGATTGGAGTTTGAAAAATGGACATGATGGATGGAACTTTAGGAAAGTTTAGGAACTTTGAACAACAGTGGACACAACAGTAGACTGTCAGTGGCGTTGTGACTGAGTGAGGTCGCGGGTGTGTGTGGCCGTGCATGCTTGTTTGACAGTTTGTTAATGTGGTGCCTGTATGCTGTAGATCTAGATCTATGACTATGAATGATTGATGTGGTTCCAATTTTTATGTTTGCAACCCTGGCAAAGCCAAAACATATTTAAAAGTTGTTATTCTCTGAATGATTTCCCATTCATATGTTTATCATTCTAAGGAGAACAGAAAGTCTCCAATTTAAATCTCGAACAAAATTATAAAACTCAGACTCAGTTTAAATTAAAATACACTAGGTCTACCTTCGGCTTCAGGTCATTAATATAAGCCAAATTTTTCTCTCAAAAAAGCCCATTGACTGATTCCTGGTGTCCCATATAAGTAAAGTTATGTACATTTTTCTGCACGTGCTTCGTGCTCGCAATTTATTTTAGTTTAAATATGGAGGAGATCGTTATCTAGTAGACCCCTAATAGAATTTACTAAAACAAAAAGACATAAGAGGGGAAAGTGGACGTAAGATATAGACCTCTACAGCTTTTTCATCATTGTAAGCCAAAATTTTCAGCTCGCGCTTCACGCTCACAAATTTCTTTCAGAAAGACTGATTCCTAGACGTCCCAAAGCGAAGTGATGGGATGTCAATTTTCAAAATGTGTCTATACTCTACCAGAGTCTACCTTCAGGTCATTATAAGGCAAAATTTTCCCTTCGCCATTGCAAATTTCTCTAAAAAAAAGGTTATTTTACTGATCTGTGCCTTTCCGAATAAGACTGTAATGTTAACTTTTCTGCTCGAGCTTTGCGCTCGCAATTTATTTTTGCTTACACAAAGGGATGTGGTCATCACCTAGGCCTACTAAGTAGAAGAAATATTTAAATTAAAAAAGACGTCAATTTGCATAAAATATACTGCTTTTAGGTCATTATAAGGCAGACTTTTCGGCTCGCGCTTTGCGCTCGTAAATTTTTCTAAAAGAGTTCATTTTACTGATCCCCGACTCCACAAATAAGTAATGCAATGTAAATTTTTCTGCTTGTGCTTAAATACAGACATAAGAGGGAAAATGTGCGTAAAATATTCCCGCTTTCGGGTCATCATGGTCATTATAACTCTTTGGCTCGCACTTCACGTTCGAATGGTTTGCTCATTCAGAAAGGTCCACTTTTTCACAATTCTAATCCCCCCCCCCCCCCCCCCCCGGCTTAATATGCTCACATGAATTCTTTTACAACTTGGCCCCCTCACTGTTACAAACGCTCTGTTTACAAGAATAGTATTAAAGTGAGGGGAACTGACCAGTCAGTAGAGTAATATACATGGGGGTTCTTTTTCACAATACAAAATTAATATTGAAACCATGACCGGTCTGCATAGTTAATCAACAGTGGAAAGATGAATACATGTAGGTCTACATGTGTCCCATGTCTACTGTGAATGTATGTAGGTATACATGAAGGCCTACACGTTAGAGCCCAAGTCTATATGATGAATATATTCAATTTGTGACATCACCTCCGTAGCGGAGCATGCTTCTTCAAGCTAATACGTAATAGCATACTTGTACATAGACAGGGTCTTTATGCGTCTGTTCTGGGGATTTATTTGAAAACTTCTGACATTTGTAATCTATCTCCATAATAAAGGTCTTGAAGTTGTGTTGCTATCTGCTTGGTAAGTTTTCTTCTTTTTTTTTACATTCTTGTAACTACCTGTTCTAGTATCTAGTCAAATTAACGCCAATATATATGGTTCTTCAAGTGACAAGAAATATGATTGTTTATTTTCTAATTTTTGTTAAAATACAATTTTAATATATCTGTTCAAAATTGCACTTTCGAATAGAATAGTTAAGTAACAAATTGGTGAACAAAACCCTAGGACGTTTGACCAGATTTCGAGTATATGTTGCAACTTCATCCTCTAACACTGACTGAATTATTTTATAAGTTTTTGATTTGTTTATTTCTCTACAGATGATGGAAGTACAAGAGATTGTGGAAGTTGATCACAGTAACTGTGATGTTAATCCTCAAGGGACCGCTGCTCGACCATGGGCAGATTTGTCATTTTGGAATGCCATTACAGAAGACGGTCTTTGTGGATGGGTATCAACATTTGATGAAGCATTGGAAGTCAAAAAATACTATGAAGTATTTACTTCACTCTCCTTTGTGTCAGAAAGGCATTTAAACTTTCAAAAAGGTGAGAAAAGCTCAAAGATCAATGATGCATTTTTATGAATACGGTAGTTATTTACAATGTGGATATTTTAGCACTTTTTCCAGTCCTGGCTGTCAGAATAGGGAAGTGAAATGTGATTCGGCAACAATTTCTCTGGGATTTATTTCATCTATTAAAGATGTACAGTGTAGGGTTATAGCAGCACTTCAACCGGAAGAAGAAATGTTGAGGGGTAGGGTTATGGGACGTACTAGGCTGAAGTTAGTTATTTGATTAGAGTTAGGGCATTACAATGGGGCATTTGTCACTGGAGCAAATGTCATAAAAACACAACATTAGGAATTCCAACCTCCTCCTCCCCCACGCAATTATTTTGTAAAATAACTAATATAACTTCAATTTGTTTATTCATTCAGATTCAAATAAGTTAAAAAACAAAATGTATAAATGTTTATACAATGCAAACAATGAAGAGTGCATAAAATAATACAAAATAACATCATATTATAATTAAAGAAAAAATTACCTTAGTTAAATAGTATCATTAAATGCAGAGAACATGAAAAAGCATGTAGGCCTTGTGGGAATAAGTTCTCAAAAAAGAAATTATAATTAATACATTACAGACTGTTTATATTTTGTTTTTAATTTAAGTTCTCGTAATATGTTTTAAAAACCAAATTAATAGTAATAATTCCAGTGGCGGATCCAGGCAGGGGCGCAGGGGACGCCGCCCCCTCTATAATTTTGAAACCACTCATTTATCATACTTGTGAAATTTGGAAAAATTTCTGCGGCTCACCCCCTTTTTGGGCCTGGCACCCCCTCTATTTTCAAATCCTGTATCCGCCACTGAATAATACTATTGATGCTGATAGATGTCATGTACATACCTTAAATTTACAATTTTTCTCCTAGGATGCAAACAAAAGATCCGATTCTCTGGTGCCTACATCGAAGGGGATGGAACTCCGTTCATTCTCAGTCAACGGTGGCAGTATAACTGTATGTTTGGTAGAGACAAACATGCTGCTAGGAATAAGAGAGCCGCTAATACGGGCAACCAAGCACAAGATGAGGTACGTCATGGTCCACTGTAATGAAAATGGCTTTGGATGTCGGGTAAAAAAAAGGGATAAAAAATACAGTTGATCTCATTTATAATATGGCCACTTTGCGACCATTACTCATCCCCGTAATATGGCGGGTTATGAGAGTTATGCAGAGTAATGCATAGCTTACTGGGACACCATATGGCAAAATTTATAGGGGAGGATTTAATAGCCTTTAGGGAAAATATTTATGGGCTGGTTCGATTGTAAATGACCATTATGTCTTTCTGAGTGTAAGGAGATGAAAATAATATGAATAACAGGAGAAAAGTGAAATAGCTGTCAAGACTGGGGGGGGGGCATCATGCCCCCCCCCCCCCTCAAGATCTCGGCTGCTGATTGCGCGAGGGCAAATATTGCATGAATTGAAGATGAGTGCATTATAGGCCCTTACAAGTGGAATATTCTGGTATCCCATAAAGTAAAGCCATTCAATACAATGATTATCATCTTATTTGATCGTACTTCGGAAAACAACAGACGAAAAATTGAATTGTTTGACTTCTCAGCAATTGAAAACAAAGTGCATGGATTAAGATACCCCAGTCATATACATGTATATCACACTGAAACTATGCGAGCAATATACCCACTGCGCATTAGACTGCGCAATGAATATGGCACGACATTGCGTACTTGTAGCCTGTTAAGATTTCACGCTTTTACTGGACCCATAAAACTCCCTACGTGTAGATAAAAATTAAGTATTCATTATAATAATAATTACATAATAATGTATAATATATTTGTTTGTGCAAGAACCAAGAACAGGAAGGTCCTCCACCCAGTAAGAAACCAGCTAAAAAAGAGAAGAAAGAAAAGGCTGTCAAGAAGATGGGTTGTCCAGCAAACCTTCACATGAGGGAGGTTACACGCTTCACAGATTACAAGGTAAGGATTTTGAAAATGTTTTAGGTGACTACTGGGATAAATAGCTTCAAAAGTGCACAGCTTTCCAGTGCCTGTGAAAGTAGAATACTTTCTGTAATGAAATGCAGCTTAGGAGCTCCCATATGATTTGGGTCCCGTTGCATAAAGAGTTACTATTATGGTAACTTTGCCATCAGTGCTAACTTTTATGATATACTGCATTTAATTGGCTGTTGAGCAGTGTTACTATGGGAGTTACCATTGGTGGTAAAGTTAATATAATAGTACATTGTAACTATTTATATCCAGGGGTGTAACACAAAGACTTACGATTAATAAAAAGTTATGATCGATTTATTTCTCGGTAGCCTCATTTGGAAACCAGGTACAGTCATGGATTAGGATTTGGATATGATTAATTAAGATTAGGGCTAGGGCTAGGATGAGGATTAAGATCATAAACTTTGGAGCATCCTGTCCATGATGAGGCTACCGAGAAAAATCAATCGTAACTTTTTATTAACCATCAGTCTTTGTGTTACACCCCACTGGTCTAATAATTTTCCAAGCTGTACACTTCTAAAGACATTCTTGCCATATAATCGTAAATATAAATGATAAATCATTTGCTTATTTGACATGATGAAAACACTTATGTATTTATTAATTGTCTATGACTTGGCAACAATCACTATAGATGATCCTATTTTATGTGAAAAACCAACCTCTTTCTCTCATCTTTCCTCTCTGCAAGTCATCTTCTTGTTACTTAAAAAAATGGAAAAATGTTTTATGTATTAATTGAACTTTTTCTAAGTTACATATATAATTGTAGGCTGCTAGCTAATCAAGCACCATGCTTTTGCCGCAGAGTCTTCCCTTCTGTCACAATCTAATGTATATACTTATTATTCTGTTACATTTCCTCTTTTAAGAATATGAAATTTGCAGGACTCGTTAATAACGTATGTTCATAAAATGTTAATTATGTGAATAATGATGTGGAAAATAAAATCAAATATCATTCCAATTCATTCAAATATTTAGCATATGATGATATCATTATCTCCTGAACTGTATTTAGGAATTTACCTCATTCTTTTGCCAATTTTCTTCGAACGTGTAAATTAATTTCCCTTTGTACACTATTTGGAAAATTTTTGAATTAGGTTTGAAAAAGCAATTCAGCTTTCCAGCAGAGGTTACAAGTAGAAGGTGATGGAAGCCTCCGCATAAAAGGTGATGAAGATAGGAAGAGAGTAATCGGATTGACATCAAGCTTCCAAGGTGATGGAGGACGCATAATGGTATTCACAGCCTTACGTGGCGGAGGTAAAAGTGAGTTGCGTGCTAAATACCTAAATCTACCTTTGAAGCTTCAGAGAAAAAAACATATGTTTACCAAAATTTTGCAGGCATCCATGGGATAGGCAATATGAACAGGTGTATTTTTGGGTTTAAGAATTGTCTCAAAATCTAGATTTATACATTTGTTTGAATCCATATAACTTGTTGTTATTATTGTGCAAATTTGTCTTTATTATGTAGCATGTAGGATGTTTCCAAAATCAAAATTTATTTTCAAATAGATAATCTGATTTTTTTTTCCTTTTTTTTTATATCATAAGATAACAATAAAGTTGCCACCTTGCATTTAATTTTACATTACTACCACTTTCATTATAAAATTTTGAATTTAATTTTCCTTCCAAATCACATGGTACAGCTGGAATTTGTAAGAATTCCATGAAACCAAGAAGTTTTGCTTCAACTCCCAGAGGAATTTGTTTCCCTTGGAGAATAAGCAGTTGTCTGGAAGTAGTTGAAGAGGCAATTGAAGAGATACATGTAGAGATGACTTGTTTCGCCGACCCAGGCCTCAAGACCATGTCTACAGTAATAAAGCCTACCTATCCTTCAGTAGAAAGCTACATCAGCCATCACATCGTATAGAGAAAAGATGCATTCGACGGTCGGGGAACATAGTCTATCAAATAAACATTACCCACTCACATATCTCACCTCACAAACAATGAACCCGTGTTTTCAAATAACACTTTTTAAAGATCGAAAGTAAAGATTTGAAAAGAAAAAACCTTCGTTTATACACATGGAATTCACGAACACCAATCAGAGATGAGTACTTGAACCTAAGATTGGTTTGTGCACTCAAATTTTCTGAGAGAGAATTATTATGTGTATTATGTTTTGCTTTAGATCTAACAATTGTGCATGGATTCAGATAGACTCATGATGTGATGGAGCACAATGTGGACACAGATAGAGCACTCGTGCGAGTAAGAAAACTTTGCATAGCGGTATATGGACACTCATCTTGGGTATTGATAGAAATAGCACTTTTGGTGCCAAGCTATGCAGGAAATGATTTTAGTTTGGGGACTCTCTGTACCAAAACTCTGAAACCAGCACACCCTCAATCGTCGCTAAAAGGTCTGCTGGATGGTGGCCTATTAGGACCTTGCTAAGAAGAACTTTGTGTGCAACTACACATGGGAAGGCAATCAGACACAAGCAATCCTCATCAAAACAAACACATGAAGGTGCATCTGTATAAAAAGATGATATTATAGTGTTTTAAGGTAATGGGTAAAAGGAGTTAACAGTTTGTGGGTGTTTATACAGAGATGGTGTAATGTGGTTTTGGACTTGTTTTGAGGGCTAAAGATTGGGGGATAATAATAAGCCTGTGGATGGTCCAGATGTAGTGGATATAAAAGAGGGAGGAGGGGGTGAGGTACCATGGATCTATCTAAGATGAAGATTTTATAAAATTATGTTAATTGATTAATAGTGCTATGTATTGCTTTGTTTATTCTAAATGATGCTACGGTAAAGAGAATGTGAATAAATCATTTTCCATGTTCTTTGGACAAATAAATGAAATGAAAGTGAAAAAAGTGGTTTGAAACTAAATTTTTTGCAGCATAGTGCTCCATCTTGCTTCTATGTGTGCTCCATTCCAAATAGACTAAAATACGAAGGCATATTTGAAGTACGTCCTGGTGTACTGCATGCGTGTGTGCATCATTTCTGGAGGTGATTTTACAAATGTCATTATTATGAGATTAACCTGCCTTTAAAACAAGGCTACACACATTACTTTTTTGTGCTGCGTTGTCTTTTCTAGGACATCATTTGTAGCTTAATTAAATTTTTAAAAATAAGATGTTGTTGTCAATTTGGGCTCACTTTTGTATCAATATGTAATTCCCTGTGTATAAGTCTGGCATATTTCTCGCTTGTTTTTGGTTTTCTGAATTGTGCAATTATGTAAGCTTTTAACAGACAAGGGTTCTTCACAGACATCGGCACGATATAATATAGTAATTTTGGTGGTGACTCAGTGATGTTGTTAGGACTCCCAGGCTATAGCAATACGGTATAAACATTTATTCCTAGTGAAGCTAATTTATCAATCCCATAAATTGGGGGGCAATGTAACCTAGAGGTACGTTTTTGGTAACGAGCCCTGCTGGTTTGAAATGTGGTCTAAAGCCCATCATCTTATATTCTAAAGTTTTAGTTCTGAGAAAGCTTAAATGCCTTGATGCTGATGTCAACTCTTTCTTTTATTTCAGCTCCGCTGAGATGGCTCAAGCTGAAAATCATGGTCTAATCGTTTATGTGGCAAGATTGTTCAAAGAACGTCATCATTGTATGGGAGGCGTAAGTGCTTTTTGTCATGTTAAGGCCCTGCCCACGGAGCGATCGTGTTGCTAGAACAACTGGCGAATTGCTTTGTGTGTCTGGTAGCAAGTTGTTGTTGTAGCCTAGCGTTGATAATTGCTGTTTTTTTAGCCAGATCTCCTGTTGTCTTTACAATGATCGTCTCCTTTGGGACAGGCCCTTTGGGGAACATGAAGATTGATGAACACAATGAAGCTATGAAAGAGAGGCTTTAGGAAAGCCCATTTCACAATTGGTGGTGCGAATGCTTACAAACCGTTGCAATTGTGTGCAACTATATTGTGACCAAATGATCGCAAAAACGATCGCAGAGCCAATTGTGAAAGCCCCTTAGATGGAAATAGAAATATTTTAATGTTCACGATATATAATAATCATATTGACTATTCATAAAAAGTACAATTTTGACAGACAAATATGCATGTATATGCAGAAGGAATGATAATAATATTTAAATTTGGAGAGGGTGCTTAATACGGCTGGTGGGCGGGCTAACGTACTAGGAATAATATTGGTCTTATAACCATTCCTATCTAGCACCTATCACCAAAAAATGAATTTAAGTATCTATGAAGAACATTGAAAGGGGTATAAGAGTAGCATATAGTTCAGGATGCAAAAAGTATGGCACTTTTGCCTTGAGGGATGTGCACTATCATTTGGAAAGTGCTTTTGAAAAATAATTTGTTAATAACAATTAGAATCCCCCTAAAAGTAAATCTACGTTCCTTGTTATGTACTAGTAGATGAGATTCTATGACGTGTTTATATGTATCTACTTTCAGGGAGAAGAAGTTCACCTACCTACCATTTCTAGTCGGCGAACTCAAGTTGGTATTATTCCGCCTATGATGAAGGAAACGATAACATCTCAACCAGATCTCTTTGAATGAGAGAGAATGAAATTCACCTGTCACACTCACTGGCGACGTATAAAAAGAGAACTGGAAGGGTTGCAAAGTTTCTGGAGAAGTGTCGGCAATCGGGAAACTTTGTCACGCTGAATGGATGGAGAAATGAGGTAAAGATCTTTTGAGATGAATTAATCTTTCTCTTGAATTTCTTTACTCCTTCTCACTTTAAAAATGCAAACTTCTTTTTACAATTGGCCTATGTATGAAAATTTGGTACAATATTGAGTCAAAAGAGGCTGAGCTTTCATCCTAGCAGAATCTTCGTCAGAAAAAATGACAAACATGTACAGAAAACTCCCCAAGATGAAGGGTATTGTTGCCCAAGCTATTCCGTTTATGTGTGCACCTTGTCTCTGACGAAGATTCTGCTAGGATCGAAAGCTCAGCTTCTTTTTCACTCAATTTTAATAACTATATGAAGCTCTCTTCTATTGCATAACAGTTCAGCAGCTTTTTAAAAAATTTTTATGCTTCCGCGACGAAGTCTCGCCGGAGGCATTATGTTTTCGGTTGTCCGTCCGTCCACTTCGTCTCCATACTTATCTTCAGTATCTACACTATAACATAGAAATCGTTCTGTTATGACGGATGATCTTCATTCTTGGTACATGTGTGCATACTGAGGTGACAATGATCTGATTAGATTTTGGGTCACAAGGTCAAAGGTCACAGAGGTCAATAAATAGGTGAAAATAGCTGTTTCTAACAATAACTCAGGAATGTTTTCACTTATCATCTTTTATATTTGGTACATTAGTGCATACAGAAATGACAATGATCTGATCAGATTGGTCATTACTAAGGGTCACAAGGTCAAAGGTCAAAGTCACAGAGGTCAATAAATAGGTGAAAATAGCTTGTTCTCATGATAAGTCAAGAACCGTTTGGCGGATCATCCTCATTCTTGGTTCATGTGTGCATACTGAGGTGACAATGATCTGATTAGATTTTGGGTCACGAGGTCAAAGGTCAAAGGTCACAGAGGTCAATAAATAGGTGAAAATAGCTGTTTCTAACAATAACTCAGGAATTGTTTCACTTATCATCTTTTATATTTGGTACATTAGTGCATACAGAAATGACAATGATCTGATCAGATTTTGGGGTCACAAGGTCAAAGGTCACAGAGGTCAAAATAGGTGAAAATAGCTTGTTCTCATGATAAGTCAAGAACCGTTTGGCGGATCATCCTCATTCTTGGTTCATGTGTGCATACTGAGGTGACAATGATCTGTGATTAGATTGGGGTCACAAGGTCAAAGGTCAAAGGCCACAGAAGTCAATAAATAGGTGAAAATAGCTAATTCTCACAATAACTCAAGAACCGTTTTACTAATCATTTTATTATTTAGTACATGTGTGCATACTGGGTGGCAATGATCAAAGAAGATTTGGGTTCACAAGGTCAAAGGTCAGAGGTCAAATTGGTTTAAAAAGCTTGTTCTTATGATAACTCAAAACCATTTGACAGATCATCTTCATACTTGGATAGTGTGCATACTAGAGGGTGACAATTATCTGATTAGATTTTGTGGTTACATCAGGTCGGCAAGGTCAAAGGTGTCTGTGTATAAATGAAAGGTGAATAGATGAATGTGTCATATATTCTGATCTGGCAATGGCGGAGGCATATATTTCGACGTGCGCGGTCGAGGATTCATCTAGTTTCTTTTGTGTTTGCAAAATTAGGTTTGGTCTTTCAACATTCTTCTTTAATGTAACCTTAGTTTTAGGGGTTTCTTTCTTGCTTACTTATCTCAGTTACAGCATAATCGTCAATTCTGTTAAACATAAAAACTCATCTGTATTTTGTATTTTGTCTACGTAGAACTATGCAGTTAGCAGATTATACCATGACACCCCTCTGTTGGAGATGGAACGGTCAGCTACGTGTATGTCTTTTTCATTATTCTGCAGTGTAAACGTTACTCATTTAAATGAGTTTATGCAAGAATCTGCCCTAGATGTCTTTGTATAACCTTTGTTAAGTCAAGTAGCCATATCAGGACAACTACCCCCAGGACAGCTACCCCCCCCCCCCAAAAAAAAGTATGGGTTAGGTGTTAGAGATTAAGGGGTAGATTCGTTTCGGGTGGTAATTGTCCATGGGGTAGTTGTTCTAGAACCATAAGTTGCACATAGCTTTGTTAAAATCATAGCATAAGCCAATATTTTCGCAATTTTGGACTATAGTTGGGGAAATTCGCGAGAGCAAAATTCGCGATTTTGGTGATGACTTCCTTACTATTAGAGCCTTGTAGTGAAGTGGAAATTTTCATGATGACCGACTCGCGAAATTCGCAAAAATAAAGTCACTGCGAAAATAACCACTTATACAGAACATTTAGATATAGATTACAATTTCGTTTTAGTCTTTCATGATAGCATTATGATGTTATGCAACATATTACAAATTCCAGTAAAATTTGGCAATTCAAATTGATTCCCCCATGAAGGATTTCCATTCTTAATAAATCAACTATTTTTACTTCACAGGTTTGTTCGGGATCAAGCAATATGGCGTCCATGTGAATGGTTACTGTAGACATCCAACAGACGGAATGTGTATGTGGGTTGGAAGGAGATCACCAAACAAACAGACGTACCCAGGAAAGCTTGATCAGATTGTTAGTAGACATGTTATTATAGTAGATCTTTAGTGGATTGTTAGTAGGACTGTTATTACAGTAGAGGTTGGGTGGGTTGGAAGGAGATCACCAAACAAACAGACGTACCCAGGAAAGCTAGATCAGATTGTAAGTAGACATGTTATTATAGTAGATCTTTAGTTGATTGTTAGTAGGTCTGTTATTACAGTAGAGGTTGGGTGGATAGGAAGGAGATCACCAAACAAACAGACGTACCCAGGAAAGCTTGATCAGATTGTTAGTAAACATGTTATTATAGTAGATCTTTAGTTGATTGTTAGTAGGTCTGTTATTACAGTAGAGGTTGGGTGGATAGGAAGGAGATCACCTAAAACAAACAGACTTACCCTGGAAAAGCTAGATCAAGATTGGTAAAGTTAAACATGTTATTATAGTATGATCTTTAGTTGATTGTTAGTGGTCTGTTATTAACAGTAGAGGTTGGGTGGATAGGAAGGAGATCAACCAAACAAACAGACTTATCCCTGGAAGCTAGATGCAGATTTAAGTAAAACATGGTTATTATAGTAGATCTTTAGTGGATTGTTAGTAGGTCTGTTATTACAGTAGAGGTTGGGTGGATAGGAAGAAGATCACCAAACAAACAGACGTACCCAGGAAAGCTAGATCAGATTGTAAGTAGATCAATTCAAGTTACGAATAACTTTATGAACGATTGGTGATCAGTTCTTGCGCTAAATTATAAAACAAGTGATAAGTATAGCACCCAAGAACATGTTTCAGTCATTTGTAGTTGTTCATAACTGTAAGAACGACTTAAACCCTGTTACTATAGTAGAGGTGGAGTGAATTGGGAAGGGATCAATTCAAGAATGGTTTATTGTGAATAAAAGCAGTATACATGATTTACAGCGGAAGGGCTGAAATGGGCATGTTTACAATAAAAAAAATACATAAAGGCATTAACAAATTAAAAATAACAAAACATTACATGTGAAATTGATTTTAAAAAATACTTCGATATAAAAATACATACATTTGCAGAAATTGACACAATTTCCTAACAGCCAAAACAGAAGTACCCAGGAAAGCTGGATCAGGTTGTGAGTAGATCTGTTTTGATTTTGCAATAGTTAATCTGAGCTTTATGTTATCCATGATGTCGGGTTGCAGTAAGGTTTCATGTTAGGTTAAGGGTAAGGTATCTAGACTAATTTGGTTTGGGTGCTGTTTTTTATGCAAATTAGCTAACTGGGGGGCTTCCAGTATGCGTAACAAATGAAAATGTACATAAACGCAGACATACGCACACCTGGCTCACTGCAAAACCCATTGGAAGCCCCCATCTATATGGCAGGCACATAGAGGGCTCGCTTTCATGAAACGCAGCCCAAATTCGTCTATAGTGTTAAATTCAGGATTGAAATTAGTTCAAGTATAGTACTGGTAATCATTTTAATCTGGAGAGCATTAATAATGCTGATTCAACCATTTCAGTTGGAGTAGAAACCTTAACCCTTTAGCACCTTAACCGCCCATCAGTTTACTCACTGAACCGCCTGAGACGACCCTGTTTAAGCACGCTATAGTCATGATAATATGAAAAATGTGTGATCAAACATGTCCATACTTTTTATGCATTACCCATTGGATGTGTGCTGTCCGATTATGTCCCAAAAAATATGTTTTACAAGTTTTTCTCATTGAAACATCCTAATACGAACACATAAAAACCCTTTCCATTAGGGAGTAAGCTGACATTTTTCACACAGTCTCTAGGTGCTAAAGGGTTAAGGTGGTATTACACCTGCCATAAGACGGGTTTGCGACTAGTAAGCAACTTCGAGAAGTACAATCATCTTGAAAAAATCTCCTCTAGAGATATATCATCTTTGTTTAGATAGAACTATGTGGATGATGTTATTTTCTTTGTAGACTGCGGGTGGACTGCCTGGTGGATTGCGTATCAAGGAATGAATAATGAAAGAAATTGAAGATATTGAATGAAAAGTGAGTAAAAAAGAGTGATGAATGGAAATAAAACAATTTGAACAATGTCGTTTTCTATTTCAGGCTGCGGGTGGATTGCCGGCTGGTCTTGGTATCAAAGAATGTATGATGAAAGAATGTGACGAAGAAGCTAATATACCACACAACATCAGTTCCAAAGCAGTATCAGTAGGTGCTATTAGGTAAGAATAGAGTAACAAAGTGTTGACGTCATAAATCATTCTGTGTCCTGGTTACTGTTTTTAAACAAAAGAGCCTGTGCATGAGGTTTAGCCTGAATGCGTTCTAGTATGGGGCTGAACTCTGTCATATACACTTACAGCAGTACTGACAGACAGATTTTGATGTGATCATGTTGCTACTGTTTAAATCTAAATTGTTAACTAGCAACCATATGACAACATCACCAGTATGACATAACACTTCAGTACTGTGTTGGATTCACTGTATTTCTGTTGAACTTCATTTACTACCCCTCAAAGCTTTATTGGATAATGTAATCAATGATTGTTGAATGGGGGAAAAACAGGCAAATGAACAGTTAAAAGCTAAGACCAACTTTTAAAAATTGATAGACTTGCTAAACCTGTCCTTGATCCATTGATTATGCTGATTTATTGGCCTGAATTCACGAAGGCGGTACAACTCTAAAAGAATTAACATTGTCCACTGTTTTCCATGGAGCACCATGTTAAACAGCAGACCATGTTTGTCCACGGTCTCAAATTTAAATAATCCATGGACAGAGATTTTCTGCTGTTTAGCACAATGCTCTCTGGAAAACAGTAGACAATATTAGCATGGACTAACATTGTACTGCATTCAGGATTATGTGTTTCAGTTTTTACTAAATTTTTAACATCAACTACCAGTACAAAAAATGGGATGCACTAAAATTAACTTATTTTGGGGGGAAGTACACTCAGGTATCAAAATAATGATAGTGTCAGAAAACTAGGAGAAAAAGCTCAGAGAAATGAGGAAGATGCTATAACGATAATACAGAGCTATAGTAGAAGGTTTTAATTGATCCCTTGCAAATCAGTAACTATATTTACACCATCGATTTCCATGTCTTTGCCTGTGCAATCGCTTTCTTGTTTCATCTCAAATGAAAATTATTGGAATATTTTCGTTTGACAGCTATTTCTTTGAAGATGAGCGAGGTCTTTTCCCTGAGACACAGTTCGTCTTTGATCTAGAATTACCAACAGACTTTCAACCAACAGTCAAGGATGGAGAAGTCAGTGAATTCTACTTGTGGCCACTCAGTAAGGTAGGCATATTTATCAAACATTAATGTAAAATGTTCTAATTATATATCAAGTACCGGTAGTGATTTCTACAATGGCCACTCAATAAGATAGGCATATTTACAAAACATTAACGTACCTTCTACACACTGAGCAGTGAGTTCTACTTGTGGCCACTAAGAAAAAACTAAACGGTTTGACTGTTCAGTAAAGCAGGTTTGACTTGGTCTTATCTACAATACACCTATGTCTGTATTTAAAACCTTTTTTGGTTTCCATGTGACTAAAAATGGCCTCCATTGGCCCTGTCAAGTTACATTGTAAGCAAATATCACCTGAAAGGTCATTAGACTTAAAGACTTACTTTATTGCAATTCTGTGTATTGGGTCACATACATTGACTTAAAATAACCCCTATTGGTCCTATCAAGTTGTCTCAAATATCTTGCATTAACTTATCTCTGTATTTCTCTTATTTGATTTCTGTGTAATTAGGTGAAAGAAGAGAAAGCCAGTGATGACTTCAAACCCATAAATAGCCCCTATCAGCTCTATCAATTTACATTCTAAGCAAATATCTTTCATGAACTCATCGTTGTATTTTTCTCCTTTTGATTTCCCTGTGATTAGGTGAAAGAAGAGATAGCCAGTGATGACTTCAAACCCAACTGTAGTCTTGTATGTCTGGACTTTCTGATCAGACATGGCTGTATTACTCCTGATGATGGTAAGTTAGACTAATTGCAAATTTAAAACAACTATTCTAATTGGTTCAGAATAAGACTTTAATGAAAGAAGTGCATGTAACAACAGTCATGATTGGCTGTAGCACTCTTGATTGATGGTAAGTATGATAGTTTAGACTAATTGCAAATTTAAAACAACTATTCTGATTGGTTCTGAATATGACTTTTATGCATGTAGTGCTTGCAAAAAGGATCCTGATTGGTTACTATCACTTCCGATGATCTATATAATGAAGGTTGTTCCATTTGCTGGCCTCCCGACAGCAACTTGAAACATCTTTAGAATGATAATGATTGTTTCCACTTCAGTATAACAAGATGTCATATTTTAGCTGCTGACTGGAGCAAAAAATTTCAACTTATTGCAAAGTATGGTCTTGTTGGCTCTCTTGTAATTCTTCAACAGCTGTATAAGTAATGTGTAACTTCCCCCCTTTCTATCCCTATACTACTGAACCTATGTATAAAGGCCACCGCACACCATACGACTTACGACTTGCGACTGACCGACTTTGGATCTGAAATAACGTAGTGCGTATATTTTGCATAGCGCTTTGTTATTTCAGATCCGAAGTCGGGTAAGTCGTATGGTGTGCAGTGGCCTTAACCCTATAGTGGGGTATGTTATGTTATTCCGTAGGACTAGGCTGCCAATTTTAAATTTTCTGATTGTTTTGGCTTCTAAAGGGTCCAACCACGAAAAAATGGAGGGGGTCAAATTTTCAGACCCCGCCTTCACTTTGTATTGGGACTTTTTAGGGGCAACCATTTTTGGCCCAATGTGTAATTTTGTGTTTTCCTACCTAATTCGCAATTTTTTCTCCAATTTGAGTGGCAAGTAGTATAAAATGTCAGAGGAATTCACACTAAATAGTACTGCATCATGAATATTTACTTCCTTTATCGTTTAAGGGTCTCAATTGCACAAGAACTGGGGAAAATGAAGGGCGGATGAATAAAATTCAGAAAAAATATGGCGTTTTTTATTTCCTTTGGGCTAGAATATCAAAGTTAATGAGTAAAGATGATATTAAACATTGGAATGAATGAGAAATAAATGTCACATACCTTTAAATGGTTATTCAAGCCTATTATAGACTTTAAAGGTAAAAATATACCCAATTTAGTATTTTAACAGATTGTATATTTACTTTCGACAACAGAGGGCGACAAACTCATTTTTATAAAATTTTCCAAACCTGTTTTTAAATATCAACTTCAGATCACTATGAATGCATGTATGAATCTAAAATTAAGAGAATTTTAGAAATTAAATACTTTTACAAAGGGAGTTTACTAAAACAGTGCGTTTTTATATTTTTTTTACAAGTGGATTTACCGCCCACTACCGCTTTTTATGCTTCCGCCACGAAGGTGGTGCCGGAGGCATTTTTTCGGGTTGTCCGTCCGTCCGTCGGTCCGTCGTGCGTACGTCCGTAGCCGTCCGTACCGGTACGTCCGTCTCGTACGTCCGTTCCCGTTTTCGTTCTCTTCAGCGATAACTTAAGAACCGTTTGGCGATCACTTTCAAACTTGGATCATGTATGCATATGGTAGGGACAATGATCTGATTAGATTTTAGGGTATGAGGTCAAAGGTCACAGAGGTCATTGTATGCATGAAAATGGCTCGTTCTCGCCATAACTTAAAAACCGTTTGACGGGTCAACTTCAAACTTGGGTAATGTGTGCCTATGGGAGGGGCAATGAACTGATTAGATTTTAGGGTCATGAGGTCAAGGTCAAAGGTCACAGATGTCATTGTATACATGAAATGGTTCGTTCTCGCAATAACTTAAGAACTGTGTGACGGGTCAACTTCAAACTTGAGTAATGTGTGCATATGGGAGGGGCAATGAAACTGATTAGATTTGGGGTCAAAGGCAAAGGTCACAGAAGGTCATTGTATACATAAAAATAGTTTGTTCTCGTGATAACTTAAGACCGTTTGAGGATAAACTTGAAACTTGGGTCATATGTGCATATATGAGGGTCAATAAACTTATTAGATTTTGGGGTCATGAGGTCAAAGGTCACAGGTCATTGTGTACGTGAAATGGCTCTCGTTCTTTGCGATAACTTAAGAACGTTTGAGGGATCAACTTCAAACTTGGATCATATTTACATATGGGAGGGACAATGAACTTATCAGATTTTGGGGTCATGAGGTCAAAGGTCACAGAGGTCATTGTGTACATGAAAATGGCTTGTTCTCGCATAAACTTAACCGTTTGACGGATCAAATTTCAAACTTGGGTCATATGTGCATATGGACGGACAAAATAAACTGATTAGAATTTAGAGTCATGAGGTCAAAGTTCAAAGGCCACAGAAGGACATTGTGTACGTAAAATGGCTTGTTCTTGCGATAAAACTTAAGAACAGTTTGATGGATGAACATCAAACTTGGGTCATGTGTGCATATGGTAGGACAATGAATTTATATATTTTGAGGTCATGAAGTCAAAGGTCAAGGGTCACAGACGTCATTGTATACATGAAAATGGCACGTTCTTGCTTCATAACTTCTGAACCGTTTTATGGATCAACTTCAACTTGGGTCATGTGGGGGGAAAGATGAATGATTAGATTTTTGAGGTTCAGGACATAAAGGTCACTGGTTATTTATGTAAAATGACTCGTTTGTGCAAATTTCTGAAGGACCTTTGACAGATGAACTTAAACATGTTTATCCTTTTTATTACATCAGTAGCCATCCTCCTGAGTTGGAATAATTCTGAATGATACAATTTAATAGATTTGGGGTCAATATCTCAAAGAATGTCATGGTATAAATGGATGTAAAAACTCAACATGCGCATGCCTTTTTTTTTTTCCGATGTGGCAATACGGAGGCATGCCTTCCCGACCGTGGCGCGGTCCGAAGATTCATCTAGTTTTTGTTACAACTCGATTTGCACTAATCGTCTGCTTGAAATAAAAAAAATGGCGCTGTGAATATTTCATGTACAATTTC
Organism: Paracentrotus lividus; assembly: GCA_940671915.1. NCBI lineage: Eukaryota > Metazoa > Echinodermata > Echinoidea > Camarodonta > Echinidae > Paracentrotus > Paracentrotus lividus. Next base: position 742,967 of record CALNVZ010002100.1, read on the forward strand.
ATGTATTTTTTAATGAAATAATCCAATGGAAAAGGAAAAACACATATTTTGTAGTATGATTACAGGGAAAGTCTATAAGACCACCGGGCTGCCGTCTGGATATCAAGTAAGAATACTGATGGCAAATTTTTGTTGGAGTAGCATGACATCAAACTTGGTGCCGGATGCTTACATTTGACTGGAAGAATCGTTCTATTTTCCGAACACCATCCATTTTCAAAGGAGAAAGTAATTTGCAATTAGTCTTGTATATGATATATCCTTATAGATTGTGAGGTGTAAATTATAATTGCAACTTCGAAGTAACTTATGTAAGCCTATCTCACCAGGTTTTTTGATCAACACACAGTTTTCTATCTGAGCGACAGTTTTTTTCTCCTTTTCTCCAATGGTTGTTGGACTTCAGAACAGTATGTGATATATTTAGTTCCTTCAAATTTATAGGGTTTCCACTGTACAATTTTGTTGAAGCGAACCCTTATAACTTCAGAATGGCATCACCATCATCATCACTATCAAGAAGTTTAAGTGTAGGCATTGATCGATCCATGTTCAGTTTAAGTTATTTATGTCTTATTGGAATTCCAAATTAACACCATGAAAATGTTTTAATTTTGTTCAGAGACTTGAACCGTCTTGACCACATCGTGGGGCACTTTTCCAATAAAAAAAAGCACTTGAGATCAGAGACTTAAAAAGAAAAGTGTTCGGTTAGAAGGGGGTGCACAGAAAATTTGCCTTTAAATTTATGCTGTTTAAGAATTATGGCTTTGTAATTCTTTGATGTTAAACAAAATGATTACAAGCGCGAAGCCGCGAACTGGATTTTTTTTTTTTTTTTTTTTTTTTTTTGCCTGAAAATTTGAGTTAATTTTGTATTATATACACATTTAATATCAGCGAAAAATAATGAGCTCAAACTTCCAGTTAATTGTGCATTACAAACCTTTTCAGTATCCGCGAGCGTGAAGCGCGAGCCGAAAAATTGGCGTTTTAAAAGACATACATGGAGTAACAAAGGGGACATTTTAGTATTAAAAGTGCCCCCTTTTTATTACAAAAATGACATTTTATTAGCTAAGAAAGAGAGCACTTTTAAGGTGGATGACAAAGTGGGGTCACAGTGCCCCCCCCCCCCGGTTTCGCGCTCTGAAGTGAGGCTTTCCGTGGTTGACGATGAAGATAACTATATTCTTGATGGGCGATGTGAGCTTCATGTTTTGTATGGACTTGACGTAGTCACTCTCTATTATGGGTCTTGAACTGTAATGACACTGGATACAATTATTACCTACAGCAAATAGTGAAAGAATTGAAAAAAAAAAAGAAAGAAAAAAAAAAGAAATTCACCAGACAATGAAGACAGAGGAATAGAAATAGAGATGGATAATGTTTTTATCTGATAATGCCCATGTGGGGTTAGTTTGGGGTTCTTTTCGTAAGGTAAAGCTTTATATTTGTATTCTGTAATAAGAAAATGTAAAGTTTAAATATAATTTGCATCGGATTATATTATAATTTCATAAACTAAACAAATCAAATAAAAACTCCCTGTTTAAAGATATTAATTGTGAGCTCTATCTTTAGCGTTATATCTAAGGTGCCTGCGCAAATTTCATCGTAATTCATGCTCCAGGTCAAATAAGCTTGTTCAATATTAAACAAAATGTTTTGTTCTGGTTCTGATATTGGTATAATATACAGAGGGGAAAGGAGCACGCCTTTGAAATATGAACAGTGGGTGCAACACAAAGACTTACGATTGATCAAAAGTTACGATTTATTTTTTCTTGGTAACCTCATTTGAAAATCAGGTACAGTCATGGATTAGGATTGGATATGATTAAGAAGAAGGGTTAGGGCTAGGGTTAAGATTAAGAATGATCAACTTTGGGAGCATCCTGTCTATGATGAGGCTACCGAGAAAAAAAAATCAAATCGTACTTTTAAATCAATCGTAAGTTTTTGTGTTACACCCCCAGTGGGGTGTACCACAAAGACTTACGATTGATTAAAAGTTAACGATTGTTTTTTCTCGGCAGCCTCACTTTGGAAACCAGGTACAGTCATAGATTAGGACTTGGATATGATTATAGAGTAGGGTTAGGGCTAGAGTTTAGGATTAAGATCATCACTTTGGAGCATCCTGTCCATGATGGGCTACCAAAGAAAAATCAATCGTAACTTTTTATATCAATCGTAAGTCTTTGTGGTACGCCCACAGATCTGTTAATATTTGGTTGTTTGGGGGAGTTACGGTAGTGTATGTTTTCTTTATGTTTGTACCTGTCTCTTTGTGGTTTGAATATGATGTAACGATTTATTCAATCAGCGTGTTATCTGGGGGGGGGGACATTGTCTTTGTTTCCGTATTTTTTTCACCATTCCCATAATTAAAAACGTTCCTTGCAAGATATATTTAAGTTTTCAGTTCTATTCTTTCTATCTAAATTTTCTTTCGCGGCAACGCGCTCTCAATGTGTTGTACGTTTTAAAATCCCCTTTCCGGCTGCTAAAGATAATCTTGTCTTTATAATAAACTCATGTGTGTGATATTGAAACCGAATTATAACATCCATAGACTTCCCAACCCTTGATAATTGGAACCATTGATTTTATATATATGGTAGCTTTTTGTCGGTTTTTGTTTTTTCTTTTTGTTGTTGTGTAGTTTCTGTTTTTATTTTATTTTGTTCTTCCTTAACCCCCCCCCCCCATTTTTAAAGGTTTTTATTTCCTCAACATCTGCATGCTAACAATGTATACATTTTCAATACATATGAAGGAAACAGTGATACATGCACAACGTATTATAAAAGAATGACTATAATATTACATCTTTGTATAGATATTGGCGAGTGCGACGGGGGGGGGGGGGGGGGGGGGGGGGGGGGGGGGGGGGGTGAAGAATAATATAAATAAAAATGCACGATATTGTCTTAAGAATGTGAAATTCAACTTTCTATTAATTTTTGATCCCTCATGCATTTAGGTTGTCCAAAGATGATTTATTTGAGAGAATTTTAAAAATTTTCACAAACGTGTTTGTGCCAATCTGGTGTTGAAGTACGATTTTCTAGGGATAATCCATGCTTATTTTTATATCTAACAAGCTAGAAATTGTTATATTGATCATGTAAGAGATATTGTGCTCAATTATACAACTTGAACTACAACTGTATTGTAACAAAGTGTCTTTTCAATTCGAATTTAAAGCTCAAAAAAGGAATTGACATCGTTTTCAACATTCATTTCAAAAGGACATTTTTTTTTAAATTTTCTTCACAAAATGACCCCCATAGAGTGAAAATGATAAAAATTTTGATGATGAATGTCACTAAAAATGAAACTAGTATGACATATCTGTAACTTTAGATTTAAAAATTGTATTCAAAATTTGATTTGAAGGAGGAATACAAGGCATTTTATTATTGGGCCAATATGTCGCCCCTAAAGGGCCCCCCAAGGAAAATGATGGAGGGATGTGAAAATTATGACCCCATAAATTTTTTATACCTTGGACCCTAATGAACCTAAAAATGCAAAATATCAATTTTGGCGTGAAAATCGCACAAGAGATGATTAAGTGACATACCATAACACCGCACTACTATTCAGACTGGCATTTTTCAAGAGGAGATTTTGACTGGGGGGGGGGTCAATTTGACGCCCCCCGAAGATCTTGGCCGGGATAGTCCGCTCGCGGCGAAATTTTGCGCGAACGTCGCTGCAACATGTAAAGGGTGTTCGCTGGTTATGTTTTTTTTTTGAAAAAAAATTTCACATATTTATTTCACATATTTAATTATGCTAAATTTATGCATACTTATGTATGCAAATTAGATGCTTTTTTATGGAACGTAATATTTCATTAATAAATATAGTTATAAGCCCAAATTTTTTCTAAAGTTGCTGAGTAGCAAAGACATCAGTATTGAAATAGACAAATTCAGAAATTTCAAATTTGGATTCTTTTTTATTCTATTGTTTTAGTGATTTCTTATGTATTCTATTTCGTTTTTATTTCTTATGTATTTCTTTGTTTTTGGTAATTTTTTATGGCTTGAGAAATGTATTTTGATCAATATAAAGAACAAATTTAATCAATCAAAAGGCTCAGAAGGCACAATTATCAGTGTTAAAAAGAAATTTAGAAAAAAGCAGTATTTGTGTACACAAACGCATGCAAAATGATGATTTTCGTTCATTTAGGCCCGACATGCGATTACGTAATGTTGCGTAACGCGACAACGGAGTATCCGATTTTTTCGAACTTGGTGTCAAAAATTTGCGAGACATTGAATAGAAAAAAGTCATAAAGCGCCGGGTTGCGATTCGCAGCGGTTGCGCGGCAGTCGCGGATTTCGTACAGGGGGGGTCAAATTGACCCCCCCCAGTCTGAATAGGGTTAAGACACAAACCTCTTTCCATTTATTTTTCTGTATTCTACAGGACCTCATTTCTGGTCCTCAGAACCTCATAGATAAATCGTTTCCAATGTATAGAGTACATTATCTCTTTCTCCAATTACTACAGAACCTCGTTACTTAGAAGACTTTCTGTCAAGACTACAATCAAACACACTTCTAAGACACCTTCATCATCCTCCTTCAAGTTTGAAGATTCTTGCAGTAGTACGAGGACAGCAATGGCAATACAAACCAGGTGAAACACCCTTCTCTTTTACGAATAGTGTATTGGCTTTAACTTGCATAGGTTGTGGCTCTCCTATACACGGAACCAAACATTAACATCTTTTCCTCTGGACAGAGTTTTTTCCAACTACATTCACAACCTTACTATGAATAAGCAGCAAGGAATGTATGCATTACACAATGCTGTAGCATCAGTTTATTTTGCAAGACGTCTTTTGGCATGCCTGGGACTCAAAACCATGCGCATGATCATATGTGATGCGTCACGTCGAAAGGAGAGACTAATCACGATTTTTGAAATCTATTTATTTGATATTATTGATCCCTGATTTCATTGCCTTGAATTTGATATATACCCGACTGTAAAGAGTAAATAGAAGTGGAGATATTAGCCTCTGAACGCGAGGAGAATTGTGCTCTTTGGAAATCAAAAAATCAAGAGAAAAAACGTCTGCGAAGTTTGACTTCCGTTTGACTCCGAGCCAGAAAAATAAGACCATTTTTGTCACCGCTCTACTCACCAAAATTGCCCTAGCAACCACATGTTACAAAGGTGAAACGATTGACCAATGAGGAGCTGCATTCAGGTATACAGAGAACAATACTCGTCCGGCACGCATGATCGAGGCAAACGCAGCAAGCGATGTGTCTAAATAACATTCAATCTTCTCAAAAAAAGAAACTAAATTTGGTTAGTTGTTTTATATCTTCATCAAATAAATAAAAAACGTCATGCTCTTTCTAATTGTTTAAGAAAAAGTCCGCTCTTTTAGAAAAGTGTTACCAATCCTGGCGCTAAATTAGTTAGAAACAAAACTATTTTAAAGCCTTTTGGGGGTTTTATTCCGATTGTTTGCGTGCGTTCTTTGAATGTCAATCGCCGTATACTCTTACTCATTATAAAGCGAGTCATTTGATCTGAACTCTGTTGGAAATTTCGAACATAATAATGGTCTATAGACTAAATTATTCTTTACAGGGGCTTATGCATTTTGTTTATATTCTTTGAAAAAAGTATATGATAGAGATAAGCCTCCAAAAATGTTTTAATAAATATTTGCGCCTCACGAATGTATTAGAATTTCTCTGATCACGTTTTATGAGTGGCTAGTTAGCTTAAGACAATGAAAATAAAAACGTTAAATGATTTGCTCGATTCTCGTCTTTTATTGATCAAACTTGCTACCAGTAATAAAAGATATTAATAATTTTTAGAAATGAATTATTTTAAGAGTAAATCGTATTTTTGTTTCGTCGTGTTAGTAAAATGCTACTTCTTAAACACGTTACTTTGTATAAACTGCAGAATACTTTAATTTAAATACTTTATCAGAAGTATTACCACGTTTGTATGCTCTATGTTTCCTGATGAACCAAATTTGTTAATAGGAGGTTTTTAATTTCCCATCAGGACAACAGATATCGCGGCCCTTAAAATAAATGCTGAAATTAATATTCATTTGGATCCAGATAGCTAAGTCAAGCAATAAGTAGCTTTTCCCACATAACCCCCCCCCCTCTCCCCACCCGATTGTAGATTTGACATTCGTTTTGTGTGCTCCGCTATCCCGCGATGAAACAGCTTTATTCACAGCAGGTTGTGGCATCGCACGCAAAATTTCTGAGTGCAGCTAAAGAGAGTTTAGTTCGCTATTTCGCTCACAAAAACGAAACAAAAAAATCCAGTTGAAATCACACATCACATGACAAAGCCATGCGTGCTAAGGGCGGAGCTAAACGGAGAGGGGAAATGAGCGTGGACGTTCGCTTGTATGTCCGGAAAAAAAATTATGACCGAAAAAAACACTCGCCGAAAAACTGCTTTTTTACCACTTTCCCTTTACCATTTTCACTCATTTTTTAACAGAGCAAAGATGAAGCATGGTAGAACCAGAAAATCAAAAAAAAAAATTTCCTCAAAAATTTTGACTTTTTTATTAGTTTGTCGATTTACTCGGATCTTTGATCTGCGACTTCTCTCTCATTTCGACAAGACGTATCACATATGGTCTTATCCAATAACGAGCGCTCTTACAACTGAGCTACATTGCCTTCTACAGAGCCTAAGAAGAAATAAGCTAGCATTATCTGCATTTTGAAAAATAATTCAGCAACTTGGTTATATGTAGTGTTATATAAGCAGAACCCACTATTCTGTGATCTACAAAAATCAGTGCACTCCATAAAAGGACCATCTGTCATATGAAGAGCTTACATGCAAAAGGGACTAAATCCACTTTTGATGAAAACTGAGTTATTGATATCAGGCCATTGTTCAGGTACATAACCCGTCTTTGAACAAAAGGATTTTTCTTAAATGTTGATTGCAACTGGAAGAAAATGTGTTTTGTTAATTTCCCTTTTCCATAGACATGTGTACAAAATCTGGTAAACGAATGCCATTTCCTCTAAAGTTATAAAAGTGGATTTAGTCCTTTTTGCATGTGAGCTCTTCATATACAGGATCTTTTGGAAAAAAATGTCGGTACCAAAGAATAGGAATCATGTTTGACACATGGTTGCCAAGGTAATCTTTTGCAAATATTTTTTTCCAAGTCCTTTTCTTTGTATTTGTTCTTCCATCTCAGCCACTTTACTAATAAGGATCATACCTTTTTTTCTGAGGAACTAAGTGAATTGTATTGATGAATAATCTACTTTAATTTACATTCTACCGATCTGTTGAACCCTTCAAGGATTTAAGCAATTAAAAGTGAAATTTCCCTCTAATGGGTTTACATGTGTCCATTAGGGAACCAAGATCTATGTATTGGTATTTGATTTTTTAATAAATATTGTGTTTCATGTTCCATATATATATATATATAAGATACATGATTGATTCTATATATTGAAGCATAGAGCTGTTTCTATTATGTTTTCAGGGGACTCACAACCTGCTGCTATGACCCCTTAAAATATATACAAACAAACAGTGCCTTACCAATAGCAGTCAATATCTTTATTAAAGCCATAGGGCTTGAGCTTCTTTGGGAGTGGATCAAAATTTGCTGGACCCCAGACTTTGGGAAAAAGAACATGTGGAACCCTGTCTTGAAGGTAAATCCTTGACCACAGCAACACAAGCTGTCCACGCATGGACAGCTTTGGGCATCATCAGGCTAGGGAAATGGGATTTAATGAGTTTACTAGAAGGAGCGAGGGTGGAATAATACAAGGGATTTACATAAGGTTTGGCCACAGTGATGAAAATCAGGAGTATCTGAAACACACCTGTTACTGGGTAAACATCTATGGTGCAACAATTACCCATGGAAGCTCGAATTCACCTTCTTTAATACCAGTTTAACCTGGTACATGTACCTATATTGCTATTAATACCTGCAGCTTAATAATTCACCATCACAAATTATTACACATTGAAAACATAAATGATTCTGAACTCATTTTATTATGTCTTAAAGGTCTTCCAAGAATATGGTTCTAAAGGCATAAACTATGGCCCAAATTCATGAAAAAATACAAATCTAGAGAGGCCAATATTGTCCCCCGTTTCCATACGGGCATGTGTTAAACAGCAAACAATCTCCCATGGGTAATTATTCATAATCGTGGACAAAGACAGGCTGCTTAACCCTGGCGCCTCGTTGAAAAAACAAATGACAATGTTAGCCTGTCATTAGTTACCCCTTCATGAATTGGACCTATGCTGGTACATCTCTATCGTCATGTAAATAATAAGAGAACGTGTTAATAAAACTATTTGAAAAGTACAAATGTCTTGCCTGTCATTTATAGCCGTGTATTGCCTTGGGCACATTAGTCATGCTTTTTTATTTCAAGTGCGTGTTCTTTAGCCTGTGTAGCGATGGTTACCAACTACTTACCATCCGTCCAGTGTTAGAAATAGGCTGGTGTAAGTCCTAACTTTGTCCTTTGTGTTATCAAAGAATAATTTACCAATAATTAATTATGAAATTATTCATCTCATCAAAAAATAATTGAGATGCACTTTTAAATTAATTTATTGTAAATTAATTCATACATTAGGTAACACACAGGACAATACTATATACTAACATTAAGATTGTGTAAGATGAAAGTTAGTCGACTCAGAATTTTGCCACCTTTTGTCATTCAAATTTAGAAACACCCATTCATTTGTTCTATGAATGTGATGTTATTTCAAAGCTGCGACAGGAGTTTGTTTGTAGAATTGGCAAGAAATTTTAATGTTAAGTCTGAAGACTTAGTAGGAAAAGATTGATGTTTGGATTCATTTATGGACTGGAAAGGCCCCCCAAATCACTGTTAAACCATTTGGTACTAATGTTTAAAAGATATGTTTATATAGAAAAATGTAAAAACACACAACCACATTTAAAGGGACTAATATCTTCATTTCTTAATACGAAACTAATTGAACTTTAACATTGCAAAACTGAAGAATATTGAAGGATTGCATTATAAAAAATGGACCCCTGTTGAAAAATTATTTTGATTACATTCTTGACGTAAACTTGATAAAGATAACAAATTTATTTACCACTCTTCATGTATTGTTATATAGGTTTTGTATATTGTTTTTGTATTTTAACAATTATAAATGCTTGAATTTATTATGTGATTAATGTTTGTACATACAGATTAATCTGAGCAATAAAAAGTTTCAAAAGATAAGAAAAAAAAAAAAACACACAGGACAAAAAGTTGCTATTGCTTGGGACTTGTCCGCCCACTTACTCCGATTTTTTTGTAAAAAAGGGTTTTTTCTATGAAATCTGACGCAAACTGAAGCAGACAGGCGCACAACTGACCCCCAACTTGTTGCAACGCGGGCACAAGGAATGCAAATAACTTTGCAAATAAAATCCAAGTATACTAAAAATACTATGCAGCTATGTACATGTCTTACTATAACTTATATTCTGAATGTAATTTCCTTATTCATCCAAAGCAAAATTATTGAAAAGTTATTTTTAAGTATTTAAAGATACTTCTTCAGGTCCATACAATGATATTTTAAGGTAACAAATTAGAGAGTTTCTCAAAAAAGTATTAATCTTGATTGAAATATGAACAATGTAAATTGGTTTGCAGGATGATATTTAATAGATATTTAGGTTTTCATGATTAAAACAATTTCTTTTTTACATTAACATATACCCAAAAAAAAGTATTGTATTACAACATTTTACCATAAACTTTATAGTACATTTATACATATTTTTTGTAGGATCATGATTCAATTAAAACATTTTGAGATAATTCTCTTCCCCCTGCACGTTTTATCTAAAGAAGACAAATATATAATGTTACAAGTACAAATGTCCTCAGTGAATATAGATGTTTAAAACTCTTTATATATACATATATTTGGTTGTATTTTCAGACTGCTTAGGCATTTTCAAATACATGATAAAAAATGGCATGCAAGTATATAATTAAAAAAGAAATTTAAACCTACTCGGTTTAACAAAGTAACTAACCATTGGCATCTTCTTGATATAAAAACACAAGACTAAAACCAATTTTCAAAGAAACTTTGAATATATTATTTTCAAACTTTACACTTTAATTACTTTAAGAGAAAAGAAATAATTTTGTCTCCTTCCTGGAAGTTCAAATATCCTCTTAACATTGTACGGGTATCAGACCGAATTCACCATAAAGCAAAAGTAAAACTTTAGATATATCTTGACAAAATAATGTAGAGTTTACCACTGCATCCTCTTCTAGAATATAATAGTCTGTCTCAGTTTGTTTCTTTTCAGAGACTGTTAAGCTCACACACATCTTTAAGTTGACATCTACACATTTCATCTACATTCTTAGAACTTGGATTGTCAGAAAGATGTGTAAACAAATTGTTACATTTAATAAATTAATTATAATAAATGTAAACAAACTAAACAAACAAAATTGATGTCACACCGATAAGTGTTTTGGAAAATAAGAACTTTCTCATAATTTATATAATGAACCCCTCTCCCTTAAGAAAATGGAATATGAGACGAGGAAAAAGAAATTAAGCAGTGCAGATCCAGGTGGGGTGCAATCAGAAAAAAATTTGGGCGAACCTCCCTATCAGGCCACCCCCCCCCCCTTTTTTTTAAATCCTGAATCTGGCACTGATCAAGTGCATTTTTTTGTGTTTGAGAGAGAGAGAAGAGAGAGAGAGAGAGAGAGAGAGGAAGTAGAAAAGAGAAGAGAAGAGAGAGATGCAGAGAGAGAAGATTAGAGAGAGAGAAAGAAAGAAGAACGAGAGAGACGAGAAGAGAGAGAGAGAGAGAGACGAGAGATTAGAGAGCATAAGGAAAGAAAGAGAGAGAGAGAAAGAGAGAGAGAGAGATATATATTATAGAAAGAAAGAAAGAAAGAGAGAGAGAGAGGGAGAGAGAGAGGGAGTGAGAGAGAGAGAGAGAGAGAGAGGAAAGCAAACACAGAGAAAGACAGATGGAGGTAAGGTTATTAAGAAGGCGAAGCCAGTTGATGGTATAAAAGTTACTGGAAGCATATGAGAGAGTGAAACCATATATATGTTGAAGTAGATATATGTTGCAGTCCTCTTACATATCTTCAATCTCTATTCGGATTGTTTCTTGGCACATCAGCTGGAATACACTCTTCCAGTTTGGATGGATCAAGCTAAAGAAATAAAAAGAATAGAAATAGAAATATGATTAAATCATTATCAGTCTATAACAACAATTGTTTAGGGGAAAATTTAATCAATTGCATCACAATTCACTTCAAGATCAGATTCTTTGTAAACAAAAATCCCCTCTACATATAAAGACTCAAAATACAGGCAATTAGTTTCAATCAGAATTACTTCCAAAGAACAAATAGAAGGTGGTTTTGTCTAAATGAAAGTATTTTGTTCTGTTGCACTCTAAAAATGCGAAAGAGTGACAACGTTTACAACCCTTTTTGAAAAAGCTCTCACACCTTGCCCCTTTAATTACCGCTTTCCACACTTTTATTTCTTACACTGTATAGTATTTTAGTTTCTTAAAGGATTTTCATTTTGAAAGAACTTTGGTACCTAATCTGCTCAATGCACCTAAAGAGATTTTTCTCTAGTTCTGCAGTTTATTTCTATAAGGTCATAAATGTATATATCCTCCAAATATAGATTGATTGCATTGTCTGCATAACAGCACTGGAAAGATGAATATTTTTTAGTTATTATTTTTATTTGTTTCTTTATTTGTGATTTTCATTTTCATATTTATTTTTTTTATTTATTTATTTATTTATTTATTTTTTTTTTTTTTTTTTTTTGGGGGGGGGGGGTGGGGTCGTAGGGGAGGGGGTAATTAGAATACACATGACATGATTTTCTTACCTGTCTAACACTATGGTATAAATTAGAGAGTAGCATGTATACACAGAGGCTGCAATATGTTACCAAATCCTCTGTGAGGAGGTACGTCTGGCCCAGAAGTTAGGAATTACCCTACCAATCATCTTCTCACATTCTTCTTGACTTTAAACAGTCATCCTCTTCACCACCGATTCCACAAAAGGGTCCTGGAATCCAATCACGCGAGGTCAGGAGTCTAGATCCAGCAAACCTCGGGTGCAACTGGTTCTCCGATGACCACGTATCGATCTTAAAAAAACGGATGGATTGGTGTTTAATCAATAGTATTAATTGTATGCTAAGATACAGTTAAAATTCCAAATTACAAACGTCTCTGGGGGATGTGAGCGATGAGGTTTATTTTGTGGAACATGTACTTTATGTGTTAACAGACGTCTGCTTGTTAACAATGGGCACCAACATGTCCTTACCACCAGATCTAGAACGCGCAATAGTGCATGTTTACCCAGTCCGCCCCCCAAGAATAAATTGTCCTCAGCCAAATATTTTTTTAAATATTTTTAAAATGGTTATTCTAATCAAGTAATTCTGTGGAGGAGCTTAATTATAAATTCACAAAAGTAGCAGAATAATAATGCAAAATTGACATACTGTAATTATTGAAAAGTTGCTCTGAAGTTATCTAAAAACAACAAAAAAGGAAAGGAAATAATAAATAAAAGAATGTGATGTACATGTATACTGTTTAGGAAATTTGAAAAAATTATCGGACGAGCGTGATAATAAGTGCCGAAGTATAATCTCAGAATGTATCTTGAATATCCCTTGGATTGGACAGTCTTCAGAAAACTAAAGGGCCGTCAACCACAGTGCGATCGTCTTGTGCGACAACTATGCATGTTAAACCTGCCAGGAATCCGTGTAGACATCGTAGTGAGCCGGAAGGATCATAAAGTACGTCTACGGACTGCTGTGATACGATACCTAGCGGACAGACGGAGCTTGTAGCTTCCACGCAAACATAGAGGCTAACAGTAGCTTGTTATCCGTAATACAATAAGCCTCGACGCGTTCGCGCATCTCGCAGAGCTCGCGACTTCTCTCTCGGGTCAGCTTAACAATCAACAAAAATATGAACTTGCGTATTGTGGCGGATGCCCTGCTCGACTTGACAGCGAGGCGATCGGGAGTGTTTTGCTGACCATGATGCCGGCCCGTCGCCTTTATGGTCTGATAGTGCCGTCTCAGGTCGCGATTATAAATTTGGTCGTGAGTCGTTTTTGAAAATTTCAAAAATAGCGCGAGCTGTACAGATCTGATGGGAGGCCATCCTGAGTTGGTGAATTAAGCGTGCGACAAAGGGCTAGCGGCTAATATCACTGAGCCGTATCGGGTCGCATGCGTGCAACGACGCATGGAGCGCGACAACCCTACACTGAGCACCGTTCCCGCTTTCTGCTAAACATTTTCTATCATGGAGACAATCTACGATAGCTACCTAGTGTCATCGACAAGAGAGACAGGCTTATCATTAAGTCAACACTAACGACGCGACCAGTCTTATTGTCTTAACTTCGTGAAGAAACCAGCGGCGAACCATAATTTTGCTACGCTATTCGTTGGCGACAGATCCGCGATATATCGCCAATCTTACAGCGATTGACCTGCGCCATGGTGGCGTATGGGTACTAAAAAGTAGTTTCGCAGGTTGTCGCCACAACGATCCCTTCTGTGGGTACAGACCCTTTAAGGGCCTGTCGCCACAGAAGGCGATCTGTGGCAGCAACCTGCGAACTAGTTTTTTAGTACCATCGCCACTCATGCGCAAGATCCAATCGCACTATAAGATACGTTGAATTGAATCGCGTCTGTCGCCAATAAATATGTAGCAAATTCTGTTCCCGCTGGTTTTCTACAACAAGTTAACAATTAGCCGGGCGTCTAGAAGTTGCGGTTGACGTCAATCACCGTAGCGTCTTCCTTGTCAGCGACAATGTGCTATCGTAGATTTGTCGCCAGATAAAAACTTTTTAGCACAGCGGAAACGGCGGTCATTTGTAGGTTACCGCGCTCCAGCGTACGTGCATGCATCCTTGAGACGTAACGCCCAGTGAATTTAAGCCGCTCACGTCTATTGTCGCCACCCTACATTCACCAAACATCAGGATTCGGCCTCCCATTCAGATACTGCTACAGTCGCCGTACTGATTTTTAAAATTTTAAAATTCACTCACGACCAAATTATAATGCGCGACTGAGAGGACTATAACGAACATTAACGCGACAGGCCGCCATCAGGTAGAAAACACTCGATCGCCTAGTGTCATCCGCAAGATTGCCGCACCAGTGCTCAATCATATTTTGAGAATTGATTTTACAGCTGCGACGTAGAGAAGTCGGAGCCGCGAGATGGCGCGAAGGTCGAAGGCTTATGTGTACGCGATAACAAGCTATCGTTTAGTCCATTGTTTGGCGTTTGTAATGTCAAGTCGTTGCTTGTAGCTATTGATAGACGACAAGTAGTAATACTCGTATAATGATCTCCGTCACCTACGATTCTGACACGAGATTTTACATAGTTTGTATCTACAGTCTCGAACATGCATAAGTTGTCCGCCACAACGATCGCCTCCTGTGGGACAGGCCCCTTTACTCAAGATCGAATGACGCAGGTAAGTATAATAATTTGAAAGCCGTCCTTAGAGATGAAATTGCTTTCATATTAGGCGGGCTTATTAAAGAAGCTTTTATTTATTATTACTTATTATTATTATATTTATTAATCATCATGCTTAACATACACAACAAATTGTTCAAAGTGAATGTTTGTTTACAGCTAAAACAATTAGGAGAATCACATGGTTCGTGTTGATTGTTTTATTGATTTGTTTGATTTGATTTATTTAACCAACAACAACATAAAAACAGTACAATACATTTTATATAGCAATAATAACATGACTTGGGTAAAAGGAGTCAGATAAATAGCACAAGTGCTAGCGAGCCTGGCCCTTTACAACAACTATTTATACTCTACTTCTTTTTTTTTCTTTCTTTTTTTCACCTCTTGTTTTAAAACAAACAAAAAAACAACAATTGTTGAATAATAGATCACCCGAGTATTCAAATACATTGGTCAGTGCTATACCAAACTGATGATAGAGGAGAGCTATCCTTCCTGCAGTCATGAATGCAACTACACAATTAAAATAAATATTGTTAGATCGGGGGAAAAAAACATCCACTCGTTGTCTCATAAATTATTTACGAAAAAATGAGAGAGAAAAAATGGGATTCCTCTGGATTTGAACCATTCCTTCGGCTTATGCTAGTTTATAGCGTATTATTCACTGAGTATTGAAAGCACCATGGATTTCTTGGGACGGATATACAACATAAGGCTTTCACACGTCAGTGTGTATGAGCAGCCTTCTACCAATCAGGAAGCTCGATTTCGAATGGAATCCATTTTCTAGGCTCATTTTTTTCATATCATATTCATTTCTGTCAAGTTTCGCTGTTTTTAAAATGAATATCTTTAACGTTACACTTCGTTTTATTTATGTTATAGATTAAGTGTATGGGTGGTATATCTTCTAAGTTTAATAGTTATGACACACAATGAACAGTGGGAGTTTTTAGCGGTAAATGCTTTAACTAAATCCATAAAATATAATTTCTTTAAGATGAACATAAAGTATCAATCTTCTCTTGAAGTAAAAAAATGATAACCTATGAAAAGTATTCAGGACAACTACCACTTAGACCAATTACCAACTACCCCACCTTCCAGGAATAGGTTAGGTGCCATAGATCAATAATTCACGTCCTCCAGTTGTCTAGGAGTAATTGTCCAAGGGGGTAATTTTTTCCTACAAATCCTAAATACTATGACATTTTTATAGTGCTACTCGCTATTAACCTATATATTTTATTGTGATTACTGATATTTCAGAAGTTAATAACCTTGCACCCGAAGCTGGTCCATTGGTGCTACAAATGTAGAAATTTTCATATCCAAGGAATATTTGTTACTTCATAGACGCTTCACTTTCCAAGGAATTCCGGACAGAAGACCATCTTTGAAATAGAGAGAGGACATCACACTACATCAAACAAGATAACCTGCCTTTCCATTGTATATATCTGACTGGGTCAACGACCAGTTCTTACTAAATTGACAGAGACATAGATAGTATATTCGTTACTTTCCACTGCGCAAAGCGAACAGTTTAAATATGATAAAGTCTAGAGAGAATTCGCATCATCAAACAAGTAAACTGCTTCCATTGTTAAATACTGAACAGAGTCAAACGACCAGTCTACCTAAATACAACTAATAATCATAATACATTACATCATAGACGCGCTTTAATACAAATGTTTTTGAGCACTATATATCAACATTAGTTGATAAAGAGCGTACTCCCTCATCCTACTACTTGAACTAATTCGCACGTCCTTACCTATAAAACAAAGTCATAGAAATTATATTATTCCTCAATTTAGCTAGAGAGATATATTTATTCCTGCTTAATAAATGTAGTGCCACATTATCTGAACTAGGCGTCACATTTGACAGTCTTACCTATTTCAACAACTTCATTATTAATTTTATTCCGGTCCGAAATTTAAGAAAAGTAGCTTATATAGTTAATCTAGATCAACTGTCAATTCTTCTTCCTTTATTGCCCTATTTGTGTCTTTAACATAGCCTTTCTTCATTGCAAAAATCACTATCTAACATCAATGAATATAATATTTATTTTCTGCATATCAAAACAGAAACTTGAATCAAACCGTACTTATATTTTTGAACGCTCTAGCATGCAGAAAATACATCCCATATATTTAGGTCACTCTATGAAGGAGGCAGAAGATGCGAGTGGCGTAATATTAGATTAATAAAAACATTTCAAGATTCGCTTACTAGTAAAGTCAATGACCAGTAGTGTCTTCCCTAATAAAATTAATAAAAGATTTTTAAACATTAACAAAACATCCTGATATAACATTTTATAAGCTACCGAATCTACTTCATAGACACTACTTTAATATTGAAATGAAAAATACAAACATCCTAAATTGCTTTCACAATTAGCCCTTGACGATCATTTTGTCACAATTATTGATGTTGCCATCACAATCAGCCCAACGGGTTGAAAGCAGTGCACATCACATAGCCACATTTATCTGAACTACGGTCAACTGACCAGTTCTTATCTATTCAACAAAGTCATATTATTTATTGGTCCGAAATTTTAATAAGTAGACGGGCTATATATGTTATGCATCGCAACGGTTGAAAGCAGTCCACACACCACCTAATGTGAAAGGGGCTTTAGTAAACTTACTCCAGAAAACATCCGTTGCACAATCCAAAGCAACCACTAAGCCGGATTCGAACCGCAAAAGAATGCAGTTTCTCACTCCTCTACTAGTAGAGTTGTAAGAACCGCCATAGCCATCCCTGACTGAACGGATTATACGTACTGCAACTCAGTGGGTAAAATATCCTTGTGTATTGCGGATCACTAAAAAAGAGAACAAAACAAAATGATAAACATCAATTACCCAACTAGAAACTGTTTAAAACAATGGAAATAAATTAACTTTTTGGAGTATAATGATAATTTAAAAAAAAAAAAAAGTCAGCATATGGATTTAATAAAGACAAATTAAAGATTTCCCTTAGAAAATATATTTTTTAGAAAATAAAAGGAAAAATGATTCGTAATTCGTTTCAAACAGCTAGATTTTACTATTCCTAACTCCGCTCTGTATCAATTTTCACTACTCATCATTGTAATTGCACTTAATAGCAAACCTCAAGAAAATCAGTATGAAATGGAAATTTTAGAAGAAGTCGAGGAGATTACTGCACAGCCAAAAGTTAAAATTTGGGCTCCTAGAGTAATATTCCCTTACAATCTATCACAATTAAAATACGATGAGAAATACTTTGAACGGATAGTAAATAAATATAGGGAGAGCGGGTGTTATATGAGACATTTTTCACAAAAATGGCCGATAAACAAAAGCAGATTATTTCAAGAAACAATAAATGATCAGTTAAGTGTTATATACTGTATTGCCTACACAAATGTACCCCATAGAAAATTTCTTAAGCTTCAGTGTGATGGTTTCGGAAAAAATCAATCTTCCAACAAACCATGTCAAGTTTCCAACTACCCCATACACGGGGTTAAGTTCGAACATCCGGTGTCGGGTAAGTTTGAAACATTGTGCGTGTATTCTAAAAATTATATTTAAACTATCTACAGACATATTGCATGTTTTACAGCTAACTTGGCTTTAATTATTCCAATGAAAATATTAAAGTATTGGTGTTCATTTTTTTTTTTACTTCAAATGTTATTATTACCA
>CALNVZ010002100.1:761324-781488 GCA_940671915.1 Paracentrotus lividus
ATCGATCTCTTCACCAACCATCTCACAAAGGTCCTGGAATCCAATCCGAGGTCTAGGTCTAGATCCAGCAACCTGGCACTGGTTCTCGAGGACCACGTATGCGATCTACAAAAAACGGATGGATTGTTTAATCAATAGTATTAATTGGTATGCTAAGATACAAGATTTAAGATTCCAAAACAAGAACGTCTCTGGGGGATAGCGTAGGTTCTATTTTGTGAACTGTACTTATGTTAACACGTCTGTTGTTTAACAATGGGACCAACATTCTACACCAGATCTAGAACGCAATATGCATGTTTCCCAGTCCGCCCCCCAAAAAAACTTTTCTCACCAAATATTTTTTTAAATATTTTTAAAATGGTTTTCGGTAATCAATATTCTGTGGAAGGAGCTTTATTATAAATTCACAAAGTAGCAGGAATAATAATGCAAATTACAGTACTGGTAATTATTTGAAAGTTGCCTGAAGTTATTAAAACAAACAAAAAAGGAAAGGAAATCAAAATAAAAAATGTGATGTACATGTATATGTTTGGATAATTATGAAAAAATTATCGGAACGGGATGATAGATAAGCCGAATATAATCTCAGATATGTATCTGAATGATCCCTTTGGGATTGGACAGCTGTCAGAAAGACTAAAGGGCCTGTCCCACAGAAGGCGATCGTTGTGGCGACAACCTATGCATGTTAGAACCTGCCAGAATCGTGTCAGAATCGTAGGTGACCGAAGATCATATACGTATCTACGACTCTGTTTACGATAGCCTACGACAACGACTTGCTTCCACGCAAACAATAGACTAACAGTAGCTTGTATCCGATAATACAATAGCCTCGACCTTCGCGCATCTCGCAGCTCGACTTCTCTCGTCGCAGCTTAAAATCAACCAAAATATGAACTTGCGTATTGTGGCGATCCCTGCGACTGACACAGGCGATCGAGTGTTTTCTACCTGATGGCGGCCCGTCGCCTTTATGTCCGTGATAGTCCTCTCAGTCGCGCATTATAATTTGGGTCGTGAGTGATTTTTGAAAATTTCAAAAATCACTGCGAGCTGCTACAGATCTGAATGGGAGGCGATCCTGAGTTTGGTGAATGTAAGCTGGCGACAAAGCGGCGTACGGCTAAATATCTATGACCGTATACGGGTCAGCGATGCGTGCAACGACGCATGAGCGCGACAACCTACAACTGACCAGCCGTTCCGCTCGCTAAACATTTTCTATCATGGAGCATCTAACGATAGCACCGTTGTCTCGACAAGAGAGACAGGCTATCGATTGAAGTCAACACACTGACCAGCCTATTGTTAACTTCGTGAGAAAACCAGCGGCAACATAATTGCTACGCTATTCGTTGGCGACAGACGCGATATAGTCGCATCTTACAGGCGATTGGACCTGCGCCATGGTGGCGAGGTACTAAAAAGTAGTTTCGCAGGTTGTCGCCACAACGATCGCCTTCTGTGGGTACAGCCCTTTAAGGCCTGTCCCACAGAAGGCGATCGTGTGGCAGGCAACCTGCGAACTAGTTTTTTAGTACCAGTCGGCCATCATGCGACAGATCCAATCGCTATATAAGTACGTGAATTCTGAATCGCGTCTGCTCCCAATAAATATGTAGCAAATTCTGTTCCGCTGTTTTCTACAACAAGTTAACACAATTAGCCGGCGTCACGAATGCGTGACGTCAATGACCGTAGCCTGTCTTCTCTTGTCGCGACAATGTGCTATCGTAGATTGTCGCCAGATAAAACATGTTTAGCACAGCGGAACGGCGGCCAGTTGTAGGTTACCGCGCTCCAGCGTACGTTGCATGCATCGCTGAACCGAACGCCCAGTGAAATTTAAGCCGCTACGGTCTTTGTCGCCACCTACATTCACCAAAATCAGGATCGGCCTCCCATTCAGATACTGTACAGTCGCCGCTGATTTTTAAAATTTTCAAAATTCACTCACGACCCAAATTATAATGCGCGACTGAGAGGACTATAACGAACATAAACGCGACAGGCCGCCATCAGGTAGAAAACACTCGATCGCCTGTGTCAGTCGCAAGGATCGCCACAGTGCTCAAGTTCATATTTTGGTTGATTTTAAGCTGCGACGAGAGAAGTCGAGCCGCGAGATGCGCGAAGGTCGAGGCTATTGTAGTACCGGATACAAGCTATCGTTAGTCCATTGTTTGCGTGTAAGCAAGTCGTTGTCGTAGCTTATTGTAGACAGAGTAGTATACGTATTATGATCTCCGGTCACCTACGATTCTGACACGAATCTGGCAGTTTCTAACATGCATAAGTTGTCGCCACAACGATCGCCTCCTGTGGGACAGGCCCTTTACAAGCATCCGATGACCAGGGTAATAATAATTGTAAAGCGCTTAGAGATGAAATTGTTTCATATTAGGCGCTATATAAGAAGCTCTTATTATTATTATTATTATTATTATTATTATTATCATCATCTTACACATACACAACAAATTTGTTCAAAGTGCATGTATGTTTAAGCTAAAACAATTATGGATGAATACATGGGTTCTGTGTTGATTGTTTGATTTGATTTGATTTGATTTGATTTATTTACCAACAACAACATAAAAAACAGTACAATACATTTTATATAGCAATAATAACATTGACTGGTAAAAGGAGTCAGATAATAGCACAAGTGCTAGTCGAGCCTGGCCCTTTACAACAATATTGTATATCTTACTTCTTTTTTTTTCTTTCTTTTTTTTCACTCTTGTTTAAACAACAAAAAAAACAACATATTGTTGAATAATAGACTCACCGAGGTATCAAATACATTGGTCAGTGCTATACCAAACTGATGATAGAGGGCAGAGCTATCCTTCCTGCAGTCATGAATCACCTACCAATAGAAATAAATATTGTTAGGATCGGGGGAAAAAAACATCCACTCGTGTCTCATAAATCTTTTACGAAAAAATGAGAGAAGAAAATGGGATTCCATCTGGATTCGAACCCTATCCTTCGGGCTTATGCCAGGTTTTATAGCGTATGATCACTCGAGTATTGAAAGCACATGGATTCTCTGGGACGGGATATCAACATAAGGGTTTGCCACAGCTCAGTTGGTAGAGCACCTGTCTACCAATCAGGAAGTCTCGATTTCGAATGGAATCCATTTTCTTAGCTCATTTTTTCATATCATATATTTCTGGTCAGTTTCACTGTTTGTTAAAATGAATATTTTACGTTACACTTCGTGTTATATTTATGTTTATAGATAAGTGTATGGGTGGTATATCTTCTAAAAGGTTTAATAGTTATGACACACAATGAGAAGTGGGTTTTTTGGGGTAAATGCTTAATCAAATCATAAAATATAATTTCTTTAGATGAACAAAAGTTCATTTCTCTTGAAGTAAAAAATGAAACCTATGATAAAGTATCAGGACAACTACCACTAGACAATTACCCAACTACCCCCTTCCAGGAATAGGGTTAGGTGCTAGATAATAATTACCTCCTCCAGTTGTCTGGAGGTAATTGTCCAGGGGGTAATTTTTTCCTACAATCCCTAAATACTATGACTTTTTTATAGTGCTACTCGCTTGTAACCTATATATTTTCATTTGGATACTGATATTTTCAGAAAGTTAATAACTTGCAGAAGCATGGTCCATGTGCTACAGAATGAGAAATTTCATCTCAAGGAATATTTGTTACCTTCATGACAGCTTCACTTTCCAGGAATTCCGCAAGAAGACCATCTTGAAATAGAGGAGGACATCTACACACATCAAACAAGTAAACCTGGCCTTCCATTGTAGATATCTGAACTAGGGTCAACCGACCAGTCTTACCTAAATAGGACAGAGACATAGAGAGTATATCTGTTACTTCCACTGCTGCAAACGAACAGTCTTATAAATATGATAAAGTCAGAGAGAATATGACATCAAACAAGTAAACCTGGCCTTCCATTGTAGATATCTGAACCAGAGTCAAACGACCAGTCTTACCTAAATACAACATAATAATCATAATACATTACATCATAAAGCGCTTAATACAAATGTTTTTGAGCACTATATATCAACATAGTGATAAAGAGCGTACTCCCTCAATCCTAGCTACTTGAACTAATTCCAGTCTTACCTATAAAACAAAGTCATAGAGAATATATTTATTCCTTCAATTGTAGCTAGAGAATATATTTATTCCTTCAATAAATTGTAGCCACATTTATCTGAACTAGGGTCAATTGACCAGTCTTACCTATTCAACAACGTCATATTATTTATTGGTCCGAAATTTAAAAAGTAGGCGTTAATATAGTTAATGCATGGCAACTGTCAATTCTTCCTTTTATGCCCTATTTGTGTCTTTAACATGCCCTTTCTTCATTGCAATACACATATCTAACATCAATGAATATAAATTTATTTTCTGCATATCAAAACAGAACTTGAATCAAACTTTACTTATATTTTGAACCCTCTATCATGCAGAAAATACATCCCATATATTTAGTCACTCTATGAAGGAGCAGAGAGATTGCAGAGTGGCGTAATATTAGATTAAAAACATTTCAAGATCGTCTTACTGAAGTCAATGACCAGTAGGTCCCTATAATAAATTAAAAAAGATTTTTAAACATTAACGAAAACATCCTTATAACATTTTAAAGCTACCAATCTCATTATAGACCTACTTTAATATTGAAATGAAAAATACAAACATTCCTAAAGCTTCTTTCACAATTGCCCTTGCGATCATTTGGTCACAATTATTATGTTGCACACAATCGCAACGGTTGAAAGCAGTCACATCACCAATAGCCACATTTATCTGAACTACGGTCAACTGACCAGTCTTATCTATTCAACAAAGTCATATTATTTATTGGTCCGAAATTTTAAAAGTAGGCGTGGCTATATAGTTTATGCATCGCAACGGTTGAAAGCAGTCACACCACCAATTGTGAAAGGGGCTTTAGTAAACTTACTCAGAGAACATCCTTCACAATCCAAAGCAACCACTAAGCCGGGATTCGAACCGCTAAGATGCAGTTTCTCAGCTCTCTCTAGTAGAGGTTGTAGAACCGCATAGCCATCCCTGACTGACTGGATTATACGTACTGCACTCAGTGGGTAAGATCTTGTGTATTGCGGGATCGACTAAAAAGAGAAACAAAACAAATGATTAAACATCATTACCCAATGAAACTGTTTCAAAACAATGGAAATAAATTAACTTTTTGGGGTATAATGATAATTTTAAAAAAGAAAAAAAGTCAGCATATGGATTTAATAAAGACAAATTAAAGATTCCCTTAGAAATATATTTTTTAGAAATAAAAGGGAAAAATGATTTCGTAATTCGTTCAAACAGCTAGATTTTGTACTTTATTCCTATCCGTCTGTTAAATTTTCCACTACTCATCATTGTAATTTTCCAACTTAATGCAAACCTCACAGGAAAATCAGTATTGAATTGGAAATGTTTTGAGAACGTGAGGAGGATTATGCACAGCCAAAAGTAAATTTGGCCTCCTAGAGTATTTCCCTTACATATCTTCACAATTAAAAACGATGAGAAATACTTTGATACATAGGGGAGAGCGGGGTTATATGGAACATTTTTCACAAAAATGGCCGTAAAACAAAAGCAGATTTATTTCAAGAAACAATAAATGATCAGCTTAAGTGTATATCTGTATGCTACAAATGTACCCCATAAAATTCTTAAACTTAGTGATGGTTCCGGAAAAAATCAATCTTCAACAAGACCATGTCAAGTGTTCCAACTAACCCCATACACGGGGTTAGTTGGAACATGGTGTGGGGTAAGTTGAAACATTGTGCGTGGTATCTTAAAAATTATATTTAAACTATCTACAACATTATTGCATGTTTTCAGCTAACTTGCTTTATTGATTCCAATGAAAATATTAAAGATTGGTGTTCATTTTTTTTTTTACTTCATGTTTTATTACACTTGATAGCATCCACTCACATACAGATATTCTTAAGTCCTGTGAAGTAGCATTCTGCATAAAAATTGTCCAATTTGCACTAATATACATGTATAAGAATATTTCAGAACACGTCACTGAATTATATGATTTTTATTTTTTTGTTCAGCTGAAACCTATTTACTTAGTACATGTTCCAACTAACCCCGTTCAAAATGTTCCAACTAACCCCAGAGGCCCATTTGACATTTGTAAGCTTACAGCACAAAAGAGGGACAACAACATGCCATATATTTAACCTTGTTTTGTAGCTTGGTATAACTGTTTGTTATACTAAAAAACAGGCCAACTTAATTTGTGAACTTCTTTGAGATAATAAAAAATTTGTAAAAGTCACAAAATTTACTCAGAAGGTGAAAAAACAAACATTGCTTTCTAACTTTAAGAGGCTTGAAGCACGTGTGCTGTCTGAAATGTGGTGGATGGCAGTTGCTAATAGCAACAACCTGAGGGTAGATTTGCATAAATATATTTATAGCCGTTAAAGAAAATTACAATGTTTCAACTAACCCCGTGTTCCAACTAACCCCACTCTCCCCTACTTATCTTCTTACAATATACCGGTATACCAAAGCGAAAGAAAGAGAGCAGTGAGCATACTTTTAAAACGACTTCAATTATTAAGTAGAGGTTTGCCTAATAACGACAGCAATGTTGTTCTAAAATAGTCAAGACTCGAAATTTAGAGTGTTCAAACTTTTTTGTAGATTTTTTTGTTGTTGTATTTTTTAAAACACTTTTGTGATATTTGAAGTTCAATATTTAACATTACTCTCTCATTTCTTAATTCAACCGTTGCTTAATTCGTACCAGACAAGTACGAACATATACCGTATAGGGCCTACATGCCGTAACACTTTCGGTAACCAGGATAAAGAATATTAACATGTTCAAATTTCATCAATTGTTTTTCATCTATTTTATGCACGCCTATTATTTTATATTATTTTAGAGAAAAATACAATGTTCACGGCGGTGCTGAAATGTTCTGGATTTTAAATTGTCTTGAAAAAGTTATTTCGCAATGTGCCATGATTCATGAGAAACTTCCGGAGTATGTTAGCTAATGTATTTCCAGGGTCGGAAGGATGTCCAAAATCTAACATAATGAACTTTTTAAAACATTTATTTTTTAGTTACGTTGAGCAAGATTTTTAATAGACAATACAACATAATTTATGAATTATTCTTTATTCTCACAATGCACGGATTTAAAAGAAGCCGAGCCCTCAAACATTGCCCAAAATTCGATCTGACCTTCTGAAACAATGGGCCCTATTACTGCTGATTTGAATTCATTTAAATTCAATACTCATTTAATCTGTTCCAAATGATAGAATAAACAATTATATCGTATAACAAGAGCGATATAAAATTTAAAAATATGATACGTGGGCAAAGATGTATTGTTTACCTTATACGACCCAGTGAATATGAGCCTAACATACCAGAAACAAACCCCAAACCAAATGAAATTACCGCGAATGACATGTTATCTTTTGGGTAGAGGGAAGGTGTGGCAATGCGACTGGGTGTAATATATTCCTGCTTCATACAGTCTGTTTGAATACAATTTTAATCGTAGAAAAAAAAAAAGATTAAGGAAAAACAATATTTTGATCGGAAACTGAATTTGGGAATATTATATTCGTGCTTCATACTTTTTGTCATACATTTCTGAGAGAGGATACATTTAATTGGTATATTCTTTAAAAAAGTTAAAACAAGATTAAGAGAAACAATGTTTTGATCGGAAACACAGTTTTGTATAATTATCTTTTAAAGATAATATTTTGATAAAGACTTTGCGATCATCTGAGAAATATGTATATTGGGTCAATTAACCTAAAATTAAATCATATCTTTGCTAGAACCTTTGCGAGGAGTTTAGAAACAGATGAAAGCAACACACATGTTAATTAAGATGGTGAAAGTATAATTATCTAAAACGTTGTATCCTTTTTAAGCATGACATTTTTTCAGACTAATGTTTTAAAAACTAATGGGATAATTAAAAAAAATCTTGGAAAATGGAAAGCGCTATATATTAGATTTGAAAAACAACACCACAAAAAAAAAATAAATAAATAAACAAACAAATAACAAAAAAGAAAACAAATCACATAATAATTATTTGAAGATAAATCAAACATTTAGCAGGGAAGCCGCAGTTTATAAGTATCTGCAGGGTTCTTGTCATTTGTTTGATCTTTGTTTTGACTTGATTTGACTTGATTTTATTTGATTTCATTTATTCACCAAGAACAACATGAAATACAGTACAATACATTACATATAGCAATGATAACATTGGCTGGTTAAGGGAGTCGGATAATACCACAAGTGCTATTCGAGCCTGACCCCTTATAACAAAATTGTATATCTTATATTTTTTCTTGAATTAAAAAATAAATCAATGAAAGTAAGTTTGTCACATGTGATACAAAATAACATCATAAATGTAAAACAATTTACATAATAGCAATTTGAAAAGATTTTGTCCTTAATTCTTTACCAACAAATGTGTTGTGAGAGAATTCCTGAAAATGTTTTATCTTTAACACAAAGACATAAACCATATTCGATTATTTAAAAAAAAAATATCATATCTTACCCAGCATCTTTCTTCAAACGCTGTCTTGAAGAGTTGATTATCGAATCCCTGGTACATACAAACTCTATCATCAACATCCATGTAGAAATACTGAGGAACAGTTCGAATAAAACTCTTCAATGCTTTCTCAGTCTTGATATAGGATTCAAACACCCCTCCAAGATCATCACAATACTCGTCAATGACATCGTGAATGAGCTCGATGGGGATCTTGCACCATCGCTGTAAGACTTCCATCATGAGGGAGACGATCTCCCCGGCGCGAGCAGGGGGCACGTGACAATTTGCTTGTCTCCTCGGCCATCGCGATGGACCCTTTTTTCTATTCTCGAGGTAATCATTGACGACGTCGTAGGGTGGTTGTCGATGATCAGGGCAAAGTCTCACTTTTGTCACCTTCCACTGATTTTCTTTTGGCTTGGACTGTTTGATATTGACTACGACGTCATCATCTACGACTAGGAAATCGTCGATGTCATTGACCACCTGTTTGAAACCAGTAGACTTGCGGAGAATGCTAATACTTTGAATCTTTGCTTCGTGTTTCCCCCGTGTCGGTTGATTCACAAGAATAATTGCAGATTTTTCACTGACGCTTGTTACACGACCCTTCAGGTCTTGAAAAACCTCTGTGTCTTGTTTTGTAGATTGCGATGCCATGATGATCAAGAATTCACGATAGAACCGAAGAGAAAGACATCCAATCAGTGTGATATGACAAGTCTATTGTACCTCCTCGAATTTTATACACTCTTATTTGTGCGCTCAAAGGGCATCTATAACCACTTATCTCTTGTGATATTGACACTGACTACACGGTGGATAAATACAAACCGTCCAAGGTCTCCCTATTATTGCGCAATATATTATACGAATCCAGATTTCATATCGAAATAACGGATGGAGAAACTTCGAACCCTGCCGCAATCCTGTAATTTTAGAATGAGTTTGGTTATTAGTCGATCAACGGTTAGCAAAGGCAGAATCCAGTCACGTCCCGAAAGGAAACAGGTTGATGTTATGAAAACCACAAAAGCTACAGTAGCGGACGCAGACCGGAGTCACACAATGAACTTACCGGGCCCATGCGTAAACATAACAGAGCCGCTTTTGTCCCCAGACAATTAGACCCCCGAAATGCATTCAATTCGATTTTCTTGGATCCGCGCCTGAGCTATTCCACCAATGTAGCAGAGCATAAAGAAGACGTCGTGTTTTTATGATGCATGATGTTATTAATCAAAATGCCTTGTTACGCTTGACACGCGCGCGTGCTAAAACAGTAGTTTTAATTCCAGGCTTCAAAATCTATGATGAATCATATTACCCCACATGCAGCGTGTTTATTTAAGCACTAACAGTACATGGATTTCAACGAATGGGAATTGATTGGTCTATACACATAGACTACAGGCCTACGCTTGTACCGTATATACCCTCGGGGAAAACCCAAACGGGGATTCCCCGATATCCCCAGTACGAAGTTCACGGGCCGTGCGCAAAATAATCTGTTGACTAATGACGTCACCGAATAGGTGATGGTAGCCACTTGAGATGTAAATCGTGTAAATGGCAAAGGTGGTCTTTATGTGGGGATTTGTATATTGTATCATAGTCAATCTATGCTTCTCAAGACAATTACGTGATGCTTGTTAATTGTAGACATAATTGAGTATAGTTTCATTAATTGATTAGATTATCAATCAACAATATTTCTTTTGTCAAATGCCAATATTCTTATGGTGTGAATACAAAGGAGTATTATACTAAAATGGATTTGTATATTTTGAGTGAATAGACATTTTTCCGCTAATCATCGTTCTAATTCATAAAATAATTGATGAATAAATTCCATAATACACAAGAAGTTACTAGCCTAGTAATGATGTTAGGACAAACAAAATGTGATAAAGTAATGCAGTTGACGCATGCATGAGGGTGTAAACACTATTTTAGTGAAGGGACAAACAGATCACCGTTCTCTCAATGATTTTTTTTTAATTCATTTTTTGAATAAATTTTATACAGTTTGACTGATTCCTATGTTTCGATTTTCCATTAACAAATCTCTGTTCTACTTCTCCATTTAACTCTCGCTTCTTATCCCTTGATTCTAACATACAGTTACTAAATACCAACCCTTGTAGTGATTATAACTGCTCGCAGCGCTTTGCAGTGTATTTGTGAATGAAGTTAATTGAAAATTAAAATATCAGTTTACCAATTACCAGTAGTATGTTTTCATTGATATACTTGATGAACCTATATTCACATGGACACAAAAAACGATATCTCACAAAGTTTTGTCGTCTTTTTGATTCACCATTTTATTTTAGACTCAAATTCCAGAGTTTTACAAAGAAAAAGAATGAATTGTAATATGTATGTTGATCAACATCTCAAGTCTTTTTAATAAAATGTACTGAAAACAAAATAAAAATTCTTTTTATTGTTATAAAACGAAAATTTTCAAATTCAAACAAATAAAATATGCGCACTTCGGCTTAGAATCTTAACCTTTTCAGATCTTTAGGCGATTTCTTTCTTCATATAAACGAGTGTAATATAAGCACTTTCATATACTTTTTCAATCATTTTTGTCTTTACTCAAGAGATCTACAACATTATTTCTTTTTGTTCAAACATTGAATAGTACAGTTGCATAGATTATCTGAGCCATTGTACAGTGCGTCAGAAGGAAAAGTTAGCCCCGATTTCGAGAGCCTCATATTATAAATTTATAACGTGTTACATTACTTTTTAAGACACGTTTAAAACTCGTATCATGTTTAGTGATACCAAACTTATGGACAAATGAGCCATTTAGGCTATCAAAGAAACCTTTCTCAAAATCATCTTGTATGAAGTTTGGACAAAAACAACCCATGATATTCCAGATCATTTAATCATTGTTTGAGGTAAGCCTGCACAAGGGGCGACTATCAATGGTTGCTTCGGCCTAAACTTGGTACAAGGCGAGTTTGACACACGTTTTATAAAGCCTAATGTTAAAGTTATCAATGGCAGAAAAGTTAATTTTATTATCATTGAATATTATGACTGACGCCTTCCCTTTAACATGAAGTAAATAATGAAGGGTGCATAAGTTATACATTATTAATACGAGGCTTTCAATGTTTGGTAATCTTTTTCTGGGACATACTTTAAAAGGGTCATGTTCTAAGTTGAAATAAGGTTCGAAACACGCTTTATTGTGTAATAACACAAAGAATTCCGCATATTATTTTCAAAGTTAGCTTTGCATTTCCTCATATATTAAAGACAATTATAAATTGCAATTGTGTCCTGTGACAATATTATCTCAAACTCGATAACTAAAAACAAAATTAGTTTTAAACATTCACCTTTCTTGAACCAAACTTACAAAAAACAAACTCTGCTCCATTCTCTTTGTTTTTCAAAGCATCGAACTGAACATGAATTTTCAGTGTCAACTTAGGTGACACCACATATCAGTGGCTTTGTGTCAGATTTGTGTACACCAAATAATAATCATTCATAACTCTGAATTTTAACAAAGCTCATCAATAAAGGTTACCTCGAATATTTTGAGATAGGTTTAAACCAAGAAGTG
The DNA here is from genome assembly GCA_940671915.1 of Paracentrotus lividus. Classification (NCBI taxonomy): domain Eukaryota; kingdom Metazoa; phylum Echinodermata; class Echinoidea; order Camarodonta; family Echinidae; genus Paracentrotus; species Paracentrotus lividus. Next base: position 773,547 of record CALNVZ010002100.1, read on the forward strand.
CAAATAAAATGTGGACACTTCTTTTAATGATGCATCACTTGTGAATGATTTGTTTCAGGGGCGTTCTTCTTGATGATAGAATGTTGTCCAGTGAACATGATGTGATGTTCTTTTACTTGGTAGTCTGAGCTTGGCATGCTTGATGAAGGGTTTCCTCGCACATCCAATCAAAGTATTGCTGCCAAGCTGGGTGAATCAAACTAAATAAAGAAACAAAACAGAATCCATCAATAAAATCATAAGACATCAGTTGTTATGTAACAATGATAAGCGCGATTCATTTATCATAATATCAGTACAGGGAAATAAAATCAATATAATTCTCTCCTGAAAGATTTTAGAATTTTACTGGAATAAAATCTTATGTTACAGAAATCTTGGAAATCTAATGGTGGTATCTAACTTGCCATAAGACTAGTTTGGGACGGGTTTGAGATGGATTTGAGACGGGTTTGAGATGGATTTGAGACGGGTCTGAGATGGCTTTGAGACGGGTCTGATACTAGTCACGAAGACGTATCGGAGACGTATCAAATACATCTCAGAGAAGTCCACTGAGTCTCCGCCATGTCTCCTGATTTTCCCCGTCGCGACGTCTCATGAGCCGAGGGAAAATAGAAATGTTATATCAATGATCTTTTTTTCCGTCGCGGAGATGTCTCTGAGACATCTCCAAGACGTTTCCGCGACGACAGAGAAAAAGAAATATCGGAGACCCATGTCCCATGTCGAAGAGACGTCTCCGAGAAGTGAGATACCACCTTTAGAGTTTCTATTACTAATAGTATTTTGAATGTAGCTTAATAAATCGTAAGTATAATTACGTTTTCAAGAGCTATACATGTTTATCTGAATTCCATTGAAGCAATTACCGATCAAGTTTGTTGAAGACACGAGGCACCAGAGACCTGACTGTACCAGCAGCGTACTTCACTAGATCCTCAGACAATGGACGATCTTTCCACATGTGAGGATTGTTCTTAAGAACCTCAGACATCTTATCTTCTTCGTGTTTCTCTCCCACCATCTCAAGGAGAGTGTGCACATCGATGTGATGACGTGTGATCTCACGCTCAACAGGGAAGATGTTGCATTGGTTCAGTATGGTTTCATAAGCCAGCTATAACAAGATAACATTATTATTACAAAAACATTATTATAGTTAGGCCTACAGATCGTTAGTCCAAAGATTCGTCTGAAGGTCGATTATACGATGATGAAATCGGATCCGTTACCCAGACAGTAAAGTAAGGTTCGGTTATCCAAAAATGAGATACACTGATCGATAATCGGAAAATAAAATATGGCTCGTTAGTCTGAAAATGAAACAAGGTTGCAAAACGAAATGGTGTTTAATGGTCTGAAAACCAGCTTTAAAAAGCCCTATTATGCCATTTCTGATGAACGTGCCTTATTTCACTTTCGCTATAGACGAGTATTATTTCATTACAGACATGTATACATTCCGGTATAGATGTTTTTGGATGCAAATTATTATAAGTCAAGTGGGTTTTGCCTTTTGTTTTAAAGAGGAAGATTTCATGCATAGTACTTACTGTTGTATCAAAGACGTTGCACATCTTGACGTCAAACTGACGGTAGAGATTGGTCGCATTGCTCTGACAATCATGCATCACCTATAAACAAAATCAAATGAAAAGAATGCGATACGGAAAACGGCGAATAAGGAGTCAACTGAATTGTTACAAAAAATATATACTAAAAGACGCAATGTGTTAGTGATTATTCATGACATTCCGTGAAAATTGCTCCGGTGACAATTGCTCCGCTACAAATCCCATACACTTATCGAATGGCTACCTTCAATTCTGAACTTAACACTATACCCTACCCTACACCTAACCCTAAACTTAGCATTAAGGCTATTGCAAGCCCGGATCAATACAGGAGCAAATACCGTGTCACCAATGAACACAGCTACCTCAAATATCTTCATGATCTTAGATACTCCCAGAATTTATATTTTATAAACGCATTTAATATCAGCCAAAACAGCATAATGATAACTGAAGCATCAGCAAGAGGGCACGTGATGCTGAGGAATAATTTGATAGTAAGGGGGGGGGGGAGTTTTAACGGGACTTCCAATTGTTTTGCGAAGGTCGAATCCAACGATCGTTTTTTAAACTTTAGCCTAATGAAAGGAGCTCGTGGTGTATAAAAACGAATTTCGGACTTAAATATTCTATCGTTATTTCGCGAAACGTTCGCGTGGCTATCGAAAACCTCCCCTAAAGCCCGCATCACACTATCCCGATGTTCAGCCAGGATGGACAAACGATCATGGAAAATTTCAAATTTTGCTCTGATCACGAAAGCATCGGGACATTCGTGTATGTTTTCGAGTGCCACCGCGTAACCTTCTGTAGGCATCGTTCTCGTTTTGGCTCTTGTTTGGCTGTTAACTACCCTCAAACCTTAAGACCCATATTCTGCTATGAAGACTGAGTTTGTATGCGTCGCAAGTTCGTACAAAGCTATTGTGCGATCATTGGGATCATTTTGTCTGATGCGGATCGCACAATAGCTTCTTCTTCTTCTTCTTCTTCCCGTAGTGTGCATAAACCTCCATGGAATATCATCGCACAACAATTGGTTGCTTTGTACGAACTGGCGACGCATACAAGTCTTCATAGCAGCATATGAGCCTAACATTTCACATTTCTTGTGTCCATCTGTTCTCAACTTTGGGACAAAGTTGCGATTGTGTGCAACATAATATTATGACCAAATGATCGCAAGCGATCGCAAGAGCAATTGTGAAAGCCCCCTTAAAGAGATTGCGGTCTGTCTTACTTTCATGACACATTCTGCTTCGAGGAGTTCCTTGAGGCGTCCTTCTTTCATCAAAGACGTCTTGCCCTCTGTCTCGGTGACATCAAAGATCCAAACCTCACCCTGCAGAGTGGACAGCTGGACAATGGAAACCTCCATTGTATCATCCTCTTAGAAGATGGAATAAATCATGGAAAGTAGTTGAATAGCTTGAACAGAGACATTAAGGGGGCACTAGCGTAAATGGGTGCTCACTGTTGACTTTGTATAGTTAGCCTTAACATAATGTATCCCTTATTATACATCAGCAATACTCAACAATACTATGTTTCATAATAATATAAAATAGTGTTATTGGTATTGCAATTGAACACATCTTTTTAGAATTACTTATCACACAAAATTAAAGTTTTTTATTTTGTGTAATGAAAAGAAGGATACATGAATCTTTCAACATTTTTCTTCGACTTATTTTTTTGATCATCAATTATTATGGAGGTTGTTAAAGGGTCAGTAACAAAACTCTTTGAGTCAAAGATAAAGCAATAGAAAAGGGACAAAGAGAGAAAGAAAGAGAAAGAGAAAGGAAGAGGGAGAGAGAGAGAGAGAGAGAGAGAGAGGGAGAGAGAGGAAGGGAGAGAGAGAGAGAGAGAGAGAGAGAGAGAGAGAGAGATGGAAATATATAAAAATCTGATGTTGGTGAAATCAGTAGAAATATTGTACCTTGAATGGGTCCCTTGCAGTCTAGGCTGATGACGAGCATGCCTGCTTTAGCAGCATCCTTGAACAATGTATCGACCACCACAGAGCATTTAGCAGACTCGCTGATGACGGGTACTCGACCGCTACTTGGTGTTACCATTTCTTCTTCTTCGATGACTGACACATCACCGTCACTGATCTCGCTCCCAACGCTACGACTGCGACTACGGTTACGTCTTCTGCTGCGTCGCTTGAAGAGAAGAAGGGCGCGACGTCGTATCTCCTTCTGAATATCGGCTTCGACGAATCCAGGATGGAGTGAGATCATGGTGGAGCCTTCCTCCTTTATGATTGGGGAGTGGGGGGGGGGGGCAAATAGAAAGGTTGGTACTTTAATGGTCCTTGTAAGAGATTTTACACGATTTTTTTAGTATCATAAAATCAAAGGTTCTTGATTTTTCACATATTATATGTGACAAATTCTTTTTTACAAAATCAAAATCACTACTGTAAGAGTAAGTAAAATATTATATTAACAAGTAATAGGGCCTTTGGAAGTAAATTCTTATTTTCTTTTTTAATTCTTTCATTCCTTATTTGTTTTTAGTGTCAAGAAAATATTTTGTAGGCCTACTGGTATTTTTCTCGGAAAAGTTAATGACAAGAAATCTACACTATTTCTCATGTCAGAGGTAAACTAAATTGTATTTTGAACTTCTTTTTATAAATTGTATAAGGATACAAAATTTTGAACTTTGAACTTACTTTGCCCCATCTGAGAGTGAAATAGAGCGGGATAGTCATAAACCATCGTCTGAATCTCTGACCAAGAGATTTACTTTCACCATGTATGACAGGTAGCTCACTCTTACTGAAACGACCTTTCAGTTTCTCCAACATCACCTTGACATCGATGCTAGCGACGTCCATTTCGGCGAAGATACTCCAGATCGCCTCGACGACGATGCCCGTCATTTCAGGTCTGATACAAGGCCTGGAGCGCTTGAAAGGAATCGGTACATTCCGTCTTCCCATGAAGTAAGCAGCTGGGTTAGCAAACAAGGTGGATGCCTTATCGACAGGCTCCCCGTTGGCGAGACGGATGTTGACGACGTTCCATGGAGCGCTGCTTCGCTGGAATATACGAGGGGCGTCTTTCATCGGCATCAAGTCGACGTGGACATGAGCACTGCGACGAAGCACATCCCGGAGATCGTTCACGCCTATTCCTAAGATACGACGAAGTATGGCGATATCGACTCGGGCTTCTTCATTATCGAGATCGAGGAGTCGGACACGTGCGCATGTTTTCTTGATGCGGTACAAGCGACCGTGGATGTCTGTCTTTGTAGCTTCCATTCTAGAACGGGGAGACTTGGGTGGAGACGCCGCCATGATCAGTGCATGTGCCTCGTGTAATGTGATATGCACTGAAACTGTATCAAACCTGCATGTTCACAGCCTTAAATTCCGTTCTTTAAGAAAAGCGAAGTAGGCTACATTGCATTCAATAAGGAAAGTCGTTAATGTATTCAAATATGTGAGTGTACATTTCTATACGGACGCCTTTCGTAATGAGCTATTTAAAACACCTGTTTGAATGTTCTGAAGTCGTTGAACCATTCATGATGATCGCTGCATAGAACAAAATAAATACGTTTAATGATAAGAATTCTTACCATGATGTAAAGAGATACAATAGGTGTAATGAAATGAATACAACTTATTATTCTACTTGTCCTTATATAGTTTGTCTGTTCCTCTTTAAAATTTACTCTTTTTTTCATTTCATTTCACATAAACGTTTATTTCCATATTCAAATATTAAATGAGCACAAGCCTCTCTTATGAATTGGAAACAAAGTGATTGTCAACACAATCTCCAGACTCGCGCACAAATTATTCTCTCTCTCTCTCTCTCTCTCTCTCTCTCTCTCTCTCTCTCTCTCTTTCTCCCTCCCTCTTAATTCTTATGCTACAGTCACACAGACACTTACGTTGAGTTACGTCCGGTTGCGTCCAAAAATTATTTTCTTTACTGCGGATCCCCACGGATGCCTACCCGTCATAGTCAACAGTGGAAATATTGATAATTTCATTAATCCAGTCAAACAAAGAAATACATAGGAAATGATAGAATAGAAGATGAAATAAGATTACAACAACACAAACGTATCTATACGTAAGTGTCTGTGTGACTGTAGCATTACGTTGCGTTACGTCCGGTTGCGTCCAAAAATTAATTTCTTTACTGCGGATCCCCACGGATGCCTACCCGTCATAGTCAACAGTGGAAATATTGATAATTTCATTTATCCAGTCAAACAAAGAAATACATAAGAAATGATAGAATAGAAGATGAAATAAGATTAAAACAACACAAACGTATATATACGTAAGTGTCTGTGTGACTGCAGCATGATGGATGGATAGGCCGAGGACAATGATTCAACTACGTCATCGTAATTAAAATCTCGAACTCGAGTAGTGAGTGATGAAAACCTGACTACGATTGACTGTAAACATCAAGCACTTTTGATAAACTGATATGATCTTAGAGTGAACGGTCATATTGTAAATTTGCTGTGGGAAACTCACGCATTTTTTTTCTTTATACGGCATTCGAAATCAACACATTTGGGAAGAATATGAGGAACGTCGGTCTTCTTTTATTCTTCGGTATCAATACGGCTTGTAAGTATCTTTATTTTTTATAATTCACGAATATTATACACATGAACAATTTATGTATTATAAAAATTAACATCATTATAATAGTTATTACAATCATCATACAATCATGGATTGTAAGGGGAAAAAAAAGACAGCCCCTTATAAAATATAGTGTAATAGTCAATATTTCGAAAACTCACTTCTCTCTCCAAATTTTTCGTAAAATATTACAGATCATCGAAATTCAAAACAAATTTACTTAATCTTCCTTTTTTAGTTACATTGCCTCTTCGAGACGTGTAGGACTACTTTCTTATTCGTGGATGGGTTCCTCTGTAACTATATTATATACAAATTTATGTTTATTATTATTATTATTTTATTATCTATTTCCCGTTTATATTTATTATTACGTAGGCGGCCTAACTACCCATTAATATGACCATTAAGGCACGACCCTGCCTTGAGCGACCTTCCCCTTCGCGAACGAGCTTCTGCTTGATATAAAGAAGCCAACTTGGCTTTGTCCAAGACCATCATTGTCTAAAGAAATATTATAGAGAAATGTTAAGTAAGGGAGCAGATAAGACCCAGGAGGGGCACAGCGAGTGCGCCCTCCCAGACTGAATTTTTAGACACTGGTCTCTGTCCATGTCAGTGAAGTATCCAGGGGAATGTGCAGTCTGTGGTTTCGAAAACATGAGCTTGATATACACTGTTCGTCATAAAGGTGGAATATTTTTTTGCCGCTATAGCGACATGATTTTGCTCTGACTTCAATTTCTTGAATATGTTTGTCCCTGCTTTTACTTTTTGGGACCCTGGCTATATCTTGGACATTTCTCCCAACCCTTAACGTGGACCTTTTTCCAACATTTTTCCCATTTTTGTCATTTTTTTCTCATTTTTGGGGCCCCTTTTTGTTTTCCGGCCGATCAAGCCCCTCAGTCCTACCCCCAGGAAACGCGACTGAGAGGTGTACTGTTTAATATTGTTCTTTAAGTTAAATCTATATTTCTGGGGAAAGGCTAAGGTCTCTTGTCTAGGGGAGAGGTTGAAGTAAAATACGAGATTGGTGAAAATTCGGAATATTTTATTCCATCTTTATGCTGAAAACAAAAGAATGAAAAACCACCTTTTAACCTTAAATATCATCATTTTCCCCTTAAATTTTGCTTAGCCTTGATGACAAGGCTGTAAATAGTCATTATTGATAATATTTTATTTTGATTTATGTTTGGTTGAGATTTTTACAATACAATTTAGGGAAGATAGAAATTTCCATGGTGTAAAATGAATAAAATGTAATGTTGAACCCAATCAAAATAAATTTTGACCCCTCCCCTAGACAAAAGAGTCGAGCCTGTAACCATAAATCTAGATTTAAATTTAAAGAACAATAACAAAATCTCCACCTCAGACGTGTTTCTTTGGGTAGGACTGAGGGGGCCTTGGTGGGTTGCGTGAACAAAAAAGGGGCCCAAAAATAAGAAAAAATGACAAAAATGGCCATCCTCGGGGGGGGGGGGGAACAAAACTTTTTTGAAAGAACAAAATCCCGGAAGAGCTGACGGGAACGTCCAAGATATACCCAGGATCCCAGAAAGTGAAAGCGGTGACAAACACATTCAAGAAATTAATAACGGAAAAAAATATTCAACCTTTATGACGAACAGTGTAACTACGTTTTCTGCTGTCCCCCCCCCTCCCCTTTCTCAAACTTTCGTCGTATTATACACACTCCCTCCCATGAGGGCGGGAGGGGGGGGGG
>CALNVZ010002100.1:788411-903141 GCA_940671915.1 Paracentrotus lividus
TTTTTCACCTATCGTGTTTTCATATCACTCACTGACTGTGCAGGACAATTTCCAGACGATTTGAGTATGTGATTGGAGAGTTTTCTGTGATATTTTCCATCGTGTTTCATATCACTCACTGACTGTGCAGGACAATTTCCAGACGAATTTGAGTATGTGATTGGAGAGTTTTCTGTGATATTTCAGTGATTTGGGTGACTTCGTTTACAGTGAGTAGCATATTACAAGTCTACTCTTTGAAGCTGATTTAAGCCTTCTCATCAATAGCCTTGTTATTGTTATTTACTAATCTGCTAGACTTGACAATGGGTTGGAACGTGCATCGTCGAACTCTTCTATTCATGTTTGATGTGCACTTTTGTATGCTACTTCACAAGAGGGATACAACTGTGGTGTATTGGAGCTGTACAGATGTAATGTTGATGGAAAGCAATGCCACATCAAATTTGTTGGATCGAATATCCAGTATTATACAAACTCAACAGCAACATTTCGACTGGCTCCTCATTGCTGGAGACATCAATCCAAACCCTGGCCCACTTCTTCGTTTGACGAGTCCTCTGACCCGAAGAATGGCAATCCTGCTTCTTCTACTACTCCTTCCCATCATGCATCATCACACCGATTGACATACAGCGCTGCATATATGTACGAACTGGAAGACGTTCAGCCCGATCCAGTCTTCAACATATTCTCAAGGGATACTGGAAGACGATTGGATGACCTGAAAATAGCCCGCAAGCGTAAACCCACCGCGGCAGACGAGCGAGACGAGCGAGTTTCAGATGTCCATGGATCACTAAGGAAATAAGACAACTGTTGTTAAAGAAAAATCAGTTTTATTTTAAGCGAGCTAGGGCATGTAAGAAAATAGTGGCGGTAGTCATGATTTGTGGTCTAGGTACAAAGAAGTTAGAAATAGAGCGAAGATAACGCTTTAGTAAGGCTTACTGGAAATATGTGAATGATTTATTTTCCTTCCCAGACAACCGGAAGCGTTTCTTTGGGTATGTAAGATCACAGAAACGTAACCCCCCTCCTAAGTCATTACAACTTGTGAATGGGAAACTGACGGAACAGGTCCGAAGAGAATTGCTCAGTGTTTCTCCAACTATTTTGTCTCTGTCTTCAACCCGAGCAATGCAATTCCGGAAGCACCAAGTTCATGTGATATACTATTACTCCGTTAACCTCAATTGCCAATTCATTTGAAAGAAATTGAAGAACTCATCAAAAACTTGCCTCTTAATAAGTCTCCCGGACCTGATGGAAATTACAGCAGCAATGCTGAAATCAGCAATTGCTCCAATCACACCCGTTCTGCAAAAGCTATTTAACACATCCATTAGATTAGGTAAATTGCCTTCGCAATGGAAGGAGTCGATCGTAATTCCCATTCACAAGTCGGGGAATGCCTCCCATGTTTCCAACTACCGCCCAGTAAGCATTGACCTCAATTGTATTGAAGATGATGGAAACCTTGGTTGACCGGAGGATAAGAGATCATTTAGATACTATTGGCTTGATCAACCCGGTCCAGCATGGTTTTTGTCAAAAGAGGTCATGTGTAACACAAGCTGATCAATGTAACACACAATGGTATACTGCCCTTGATAGTACCCCACCCCTATCATTGACACAATATGTCTTGATTTTAGTAAAGCGTTCGACCGAATGCCTCATAGTATTCTTTTTGAACGAAGCTCTCGGGTAGGTACAATATCCAAGGGAACATGTGGCATTGGTTAAGTCGTGTTATATGTGACCGCCAGCAGAAGGGTCAATATCGTGGCTCATATCAGACTTAACACATTGTTACCTCAGGAATTCCCCAGGGTAGTGTCCTGGGCCCCGATTGTTTAACATTTTCATAAATGACATTTAGACATTGTCAATCCTCTTGTGTTCTTTTGCGGATGATACCTTGATCTACCGTATTATCAAAGATCCAACGTGAGACCGATCTGCTTCAAGAAGATTGATCAGGGTAAGAATCATGTGCAATAATAACAAGATGGAATTAAATGCGGGCAAAACCAAAGTCATGAGAATCGCTCCCGTAAAAAGAATGTTGGTAACCCACAGTGATGTACTCAACAGTGTAATGATTGAACAGGTTAGTTCCATTAGATACCTGGGAGTGGTTCTCAATTCACAATTAAACTGGATGATCATTGTCAATTATGTTGTTTCTAAATGTAATCGCATGCTCGGACTTTATAACACGTTTTTCTTCTGGATGGTGTCTCTTCTCGAGCCGCTGCTGCATTGTACAAGTCACTCGTGTTGCCATCCTTGATTATGGTGTACCAGCTGGATGGTTTTATTCCAGGAAAACACAGTGATATGTTAGAAAGTGTAACAACGACGGGCAACACGAGTGTGGATACCAGACAGCGACGACAGGAATGCCATCGATCAGCGTTTACAGCATCTAAACTGGTACACGCTTAAAAGATAGAAGAACATTTCTCATGGTTATCTTTCTTTGGCCAAGAATTTGTATAGCATGTATTAGATGTGAGGAGTAGAGGAAAACGTTTGTCATTCGTGAACGGCATTCGAGAGGATATGTCAGATTTGGCACTTAAGAGCAAGAACGGAGAGGCTCCACCAAACCGGCTGTACATAGGTTCCCAATAGTTTGGGAAGTTTAGTCCTGAATGCAGGGGAAATCGTGTTCGGAAATATAAGGCAAATTCTAAACGTTCTTAGAAAAGAGAAGATTTTGAAGTAGTTTAAGGCTTTCTGTATAGAGAATCCAATCAAATAAGAAATATCTCTGAAATTGCACCATGAATCTTTTGAACAAACCGAACTATAATAATTTATTTAATGATTAACCCGAACACCACTATTACTATATAATGTTATACAAACTGTACTCGACGTCATACATTTTGATATAGATGCCAGACACTCGTTCACATATTAATTATCTGGATTATTGTAAATGTAACAGTCTTATCTGATTTTTCCTCTCACCTATATTTCCAATTTTCTCGTTTTATTTTTCCTTTTAAATCTTTTAATTGTTGTTTTATTGTTAATTACATTTTTTTAGTGTGGCATTATTGCATTCGATGATATATGGGAAGGAAGGCCTGTGGGCCATGGAAATTCAGTTATCCTATTCCTTTCCAGGCAGCCTTATCGGGTGCATAAGTGCCTACAGAACTAATGTGTCAATTCCTTTTCAATTGTATGTATATCAATTATATTTCATTGCCATTATATTGTATCATGTATTTCATGTATGAAAGTGCCGAAAATAAAATAATAATAATAATATAATAATAAACCTATATAATCTGTCATTTTTTTTTTTCATTTCATGTTTGAGCCCACCCATCCCTAAAAAATAAAGACATTGTTGTGTCGCACTCTTTAATGATATCAACAGTCCCACTCCCCCCCCCTCCCGCCCTCATGGGAGGGAGTGTGTATAATACGACGAAAGTTGAGAAAGGGGAGGGGGGACGACAGCAGAAAACGTACGTACACTGTCGTCATAAAGAGTTGAATATTATTATTACCTGATATTAATTCTTGAGAATGTGTTTGTCACCGCTTCACTTTCTGGGAGCAGATCAAAACCCCTAAGAGGATATAATCACTGACAAGTCACCAAAACTAAAACCAACCTTCCCTAAGGGCATTTAACAATTCAATTCAGAACAAAAAAAATTAATTAAGAGTATCCCGCCAACCCAAGCCCACCCCCGAGGACGTATGGCCACATTTGTACTTATATCTTATCTTTTGAAGAGCCCACTTTTTTTTGTTCCAAACCAGAACAACCCAAAACCCAACAAGACCCACCCCCTCAGTACTAGAGGATACAACACAAACCTCCACCAAGAAACGACAAGTATCATCACCATGGAGACCATTTAGAGATCCATATCATGTCCTTTTCTGATAAAAGATTAAATGCCTTTAAGATCATCCTGATGAGGTAGCGAAAGAAACAAAATGAACCTCTTATCACTAATTTGCTCACCCGAGCGAAACGAAAAAACCAAACTAAACAAATGACAAAAAGAAAAAACACAAAGGTCCAATAAATATCTAAGTTATTGATATGAGCGACAGGCAGTATCCAACTAATCTGCAAACATCGATTTCTAATAGCCTCTCTTATTTTACACCGATGGAAATTTCTATCTTCCCAAATTACCTCTATTGTAAAAATCCTTCCAAAACCAAAACCACTAAATTAAACATAACAGATGTTGTTAAGAAACAGAATAAAAACAGTTTCAAGAGGAGCTGAAGTACAGTGGCCACTACCAAGAGCGCTCACTTATTTGATAATTCCCGCTCAATTTCATCTTTCATTCACTCAATTTCACATTTGGATCAAACGATTTAACGCAAGTTGCGATCGCGCTTACGCATCGTCAATCAAATTCATTTTTATTCGCTCAAATTCCCTATATTTGCAAACGATTCTACATATCATCAGTACGAATTCACATTAGGAGCATACAATTTCATGTATGTGCACTCATTTTAATTTATAGCTGGCTTCGGCATAATTTGTCTTCTTTCGTTCAAACAAATTCACGAATAGGTAATCGAATTGTAAATAAGTGCATACAATTTCAAATTTTAGTGATACTTCTGTGAAAGCTTATGATGGTATCTCACTTATCATGAGGACAGTTTTGAGACGGTTTCGAGACAGTTATGCAGAGAGACGTTTCGGGGACGTCTCAGAGATGTATGGCCGAGTCTCAGCGCCGTTTCATGAAAAATCGAACATTATCGGGGACGTCCAGTCGCAGAGACGTCTCCGAGAAGTGAGATCCTTATCATTTCGAGGTTCTTACAGTCGTGTAAAAAGCATTTTTGTTTATTTTTGTTTTTTGTTTACAAGTCTTTATGCCAAGATGCCTTCCTTGTTAGGAGATTGATGGCTAGAAATTATCAACCATAATGATCAGAGGGATTTTCAAGAACAAAGTATTTATTGTTCTTGTAATGAACTGTCGTATTCATCTGTATTGCGTAAGATACAACATTAATGCACATCCAGAAATTTACAAACTCTGTCTTGTCTGACGATTTCATATTTTATAATTCGTATGCTGCATGACTGAGTCATATTTGGTTTTGAGTGCTAGTTTGTGTGTTCAATTTCAAAATTAAAGATAGACAAATCCAATACAAGGCATTTAAAAATAGAAAATCGATTGAACATGGAGAATTTTGTACATGATATAAGATCACGAAATGGGAGATTATATCCCTCCACAATCTCAAAAATTGAGGTGCGTATATGGTCATATTCCTGATTATTAAAGAGTTCAATTAAATTAAGTGCACAAAGTAGGAAATAGAATTCCTAGTAATGAAATTGTTTGCCCCAAAGCACGCCCATCTCCGTTTGGTTTTAAATTGAATGAAGGAATCGGGAAATTGGTGCATGAAATTGACAATTGAATGAAAATATAGTGAATAAGTTTGCATCGAACAAAAATGTTAGTGCCGATAAATGAAATTGAGTACACCAAATGAAAATTTGCGTGCACGTAAATGAAATGCCTTGCTCGAATTGAAAATTTATATGATCCAACCGGCACGAAAGCGGCAGCTGCGTGAATTTGAATGAACATAAATGAAATAGAGAGAGGAAATGATGAACTTGAGCGGGAAAACCTATATTACAGAAGCTCCTCGTACTCAACCGATATTCTCCACCCAAAAACCTGGCTTGGAAACAAATCTTTATTTTGCCTGCTGGTGCACCTGCCACCTGCCGATCGATCCGTTCACATCTTTCTGTTTTTCTGTCTTCCTCATCCTCTATATTATACCTGTATCTCCCCCCCCCCCTCTCTCTCTCTCTCGTTCTCTTTGTCGCTACTTTATTATTCATAGTTTCTACTTTTATGTAGCCATACAAGTTACTAAATCATAGGTGCTTGCGTCTTCCAAGCTCTTTTTTATATTATTATTATTTTTTTATTGGCAAGTCCAGCCGCTTGAATTTAATATAAAAATGTCATTTCTTATTTCCCAGTTTATGCTTTCTCACAATCTTTCGTATTGCCTAAATATGACATTATATATCATATTTAAATTTAAGGCTGCCATGATTCGAAAATGATCCCTGTGGCAGGTGTCAGAAAGACTTACACGCATCCGATGACCGGGGTAATACTAATTGTGAAAAACTTAAATATTGTTTCATAATAGGTACTATCGCAACCATTGTAATTATTATTTAAGCTGAAAGCTAAGGACCGTATTAAATTTTCTTGTATGCCGCGACTCGAATGATCGAATCATAATACATGTATTTGCACTTCGGCAATACAAACTAATGAACAGGCATGTTGTAGGTGCACGGGGGGGGGGGCGGTTGCTGCTGGTATGTCATAACTACACTGTTAAAAAAAACAAAGATTTTACAGACAGAAAAATACAGAACGCTTCTGTATTATGAATGATAATATAGTTCTGTGTACTTTTATTACGGGAAATTTTCTGAAATTAACAGAACAGGTCTGTTTTAAAAAGGAAAACGGCCTTTATTACAGGAAAATTTGTAAATTTACATACCCCATATACCATTTTCTGTAATTGTACTGTTATTTTACTGTAAATTGTGTTACAAATGTGCAGTAAGATTACTGGTGTTCTCGAGACTCTGCACGGAACTTTCTGTTTTTCTAGGAGAAAAAAAAATACAGAATTATTCTGTATATGTTATACAGAATCATTCTGTAAATTTATATAACGGGAAATTTTCTGCAAATTAACAGAACAAGTCTGTTTGAAAAAAGAAAATTGGTAAATTTTCACTCCTCGTATACCAATTTTCTGTAATTTCACTGCAAATTTGTACAGTAAGATTACTGATGTTCTCGAGACTCTGCTGCAGGAACTTTCTTGTTTTTTAAGGAGAAATTTTCTAACAGTGTAGGGATTGCATTGTTACATTATACTCTAAACAGTACTTAGTTTGCACAACCATGACAAAACTCGTTATAAAGTTGAATGATCATGCCGCTAGACTGACTTCACGGCTATGATTAATCATGTTAATTGCCAGCAGTAAAATTGATTCAACGACCCTCAACAATCTCCTTGATCATGTTGATACAACGGCTGACAAACTCGATGCCTTCTTTTTTCATTATGTTTCTGAATTATTTTCGTTGTTTCATCATTTCCTTGACTTCTTCCAGTTTCATTATGATATTCCATCGCATTTCATAAGTTATTCAGTACCATAATTAATCTTCTAATAGCTATTAAAGTCTAATAATAATTACCACCCTATTTCTTTTGAAAGCCATGGCCATAGTATCTTTGTTATTTTTTCTTTGGGGTCGTCACTCTTTTGTTAAATGATAATACACAATTGACAGCAAGTTGATGCAGAGAGGGGAAGCTTGGGAAAATTAAACAAATTTTTCGAATGATTGGATATTCTGATGAATTATATAATAACCAAAGCAAGTTCTTACATTAATCAACGATAGCGGTTTAGGGTGGACGCGGATGGGGCGAAATCAACCTTGAAAGAATTAAATAAGAAGATTGTATCCACTTGGTCTAATAGCAGTTGGTCCCATTACCTGATTGTCTAATACCGCTTGAGCTAAACCTGTTTGGTCTACTAACAATTTGGTCTAATTTATTTTGGTCTAATACATATTTGGTTTACTGACCTATTGGTCTGATTTCCAATTCTTCTAATATCTAAGCGGTCTAACTGTATTTTCGTCGACTTCCCGAATGTATATTTACATGTAGTATATTACCAGTTTGTTGCAGGAATTGACCAAGTGGTGTTAGACCATGTGCCCATTAGATGAAGTGAACATTACACTAAATGGAAATTAGACAAATAGTAAATGGGCGAAGAGGTAATTAGACCAAAAGGTAATTAGACGAAATAGAATTAGACAATGCCGGTAGAGATCAAACGTCCATTATTCAAATCGGTTTCAGACCAAATGAGAATGGTCAATAAATCAAAGGGGTTGTAAAAACGTTTTTATTTCGATGTTTCTTGGGATACTAAAATTGATATTTGTTTTAAAAAGACCCCATGCATCTTTTTGTAGAGATAGGGGTATTCATCATTTTTCGACATATTTCAAATAAATTACAAAATTTTGTCTGTCATAACAGCCACTGAGAGTCATTTCAATCATTTATGAAAACTCGCACGAATTCAATAACCTGGCCATATTCATTCAATATGTCTTGTCCATCAAATTTACGATTTAATTTTGTTGTTTGATTTAACAAATCTTGATAAAATGAAAACGCTGTTAAAAGAAGTGGATGGAGCTGGAAAGCGATCAAATACAAAGAGAGATTTTAAAAGCATATTCAAAAGGAAGATTTTCATAAATAGAGTGACTGACAGAAACAAATATTTGATTGTTTCGTAATTTTTCGCTCTCCTTTTTATTGAGTTCGGTTTTTTTTTCATCGATAATAAAAAGATAAATGTATATATTCATCATTGAAAAGTTTAATACTTATTCACGTGTATTGACATTTGACTTAGTTTTTGCATAATATTCTGTTAAAATTTAAAACCCATTCATCTCAGGCCTATTTATTTCTTGTAGCGCTATATAAATTAATTATTAATAGGCCTAACTCCTCTCGGTCCTATAACACCTCTCCCCAATTTGAAGTGTTGAAACACTTTTTATGCATTCTGATATAGCAACATCCTTTATTTAGTTGTTTTTTTTGTTTTTGTTTTTTTTTGGTGTTTTGTGTTTTGTGTTTTTTTTTATAGATAAAGCTGTCGTCTAAGGTAACAGTTGTTTAAATACATATCTTTACAATATTATTGAAATATAATAATTATTCTAACATTCATATTTTACATTCAATAGTTGCCTCCATTGACACGTGTACACATGACTCCCCTCGTGAATGCATTCCTTTAACCAGTGTGTTGTTAGAGAATGGGAGATCGGTCAACCTGGTGAAGAAATGGGTCCAGGGGCCCAAAAAGAGCAAGTTTGCAGCTTCATTCTGCAGAAGACAAGTCAAGACTGGATTCTACACATGCAGGCGACCGGGTAAATATGAACTATTTTTCTATTTCTGATGAGGTAAACATTTTTAGTACATCATGAAAGCAGTCGACCACATACACTTAAATAATAATAACAATAATAGTGGCTACTCCTATAGCTCACAGGTCCGCCTTTCGTCGCTCATGACGCTCGAAAATTTAAATGAAGAATTAAAATTAAAAAAAAACCTAATAGTGGTATCTCACTTGCCATGAGACGGATTTGAGACTAGTCGCGGAGACTCAGGAGACGTCTCAGAGAAATCTCCTGAGTCTCCGCGAAGTTTTACGTATTTCGGTGACATCTCATTAGTAGCGGGAATATCAAAGCATGTTCATATTAAATGGTATTTTATCTTGACTCTGAGACGTCTCGGCAATGAGCTTATATTCACTTTGTTGTCTCACAAGATTGTATTTTACCTAACTGGTTGCCTCGGCCATGCAACATGGCTAAAATGCATGTTTTTTTTTTACTTTCTGTTTATTGCTATATTTCTTTCATGTCATGTCGACCATTACTAGTCTTGACAGGGAAAATCCAGATTCCTTTTCATTTCGGACTCTAAAGACATTTTACAACCACACCATGATTCAAAGGGGATGACAATCCTATCCCTATATATCTTTCTCTTTTTGGGCTAATATCACGTCTCCATCCTCCCTTCTCTTTGTCTTTCAGCGTATTTCTATGCTTTAAACGCAAGCGTAATTAAAACGTCATGGTACTCGTATTACACGTGTATTGTCTGAGTAGTAGATTTTACTGATCTGTATACATTTCCCGTACGTCATATTATTACCCACGCCGATGAAATCGGCAGGGTATTGTAAAGGGTTCCGTATGTTTGTTTGTTTGTTTGTTTGTTTGTTTGTTTGTTTGTTTGTTTGTGTACAAGATAACTAGAGAACGGGTGAACGGATTTGCACCAAATTTTCAGGGATTGTTTGGATAGTGAAAGGAAAGAATCGATTAGATTTAGGTGATGATTGGTTGATCCCTGCAGATTCTGTGTGACTTTTTTGTTTTTACTCTGGACCGTCTAGATTTTCCTATCCGCGATGAGGGCCTTAGTGGCGATAGCTCAGTGGCGATAGCGCAAACAAACCCACCAAAAGTCCAAGTGCGCAGTAGCTCTTAAATTGGTCTTTTCCAAAGGTAAAGCGCAGTACTAGATATCATGCTAGGATCTAGGAGTTCGCTTTAATACTGCGGCAGCCATATCCCCAGCCCATATCCCATGCGCACACAAACGTAACACTAACATTATTGAATTTCGAAACAAGGTGTATAAAGCACATCTTCTCGCCAGGTCATAAGGTAGGAGGTTTTGCAGACTATTTTTATGATCAGTACATTAATATTCATCTTCCTTAACTGCTGGGACACGCTACCACAGTGTAGTGCGGCAAGGATCCCAAGCGATTTTTTAGGAAGCTCCAATGCCGGTGACCTGGCCTTGAGCAGGGTTAACGAACGTGCGGTCACACATAGGCCGGGGACAGGTCAGCGTGGAGACGATTGGGTCGTTCGCTAACATTCGCTGACATAGGGGTCATGTTTTTTCAGTACATAAATTTCGAGTTGTGTAAAGCCATGTGTTAAGACAAAATCATCCGGGGTTAGTACACATAATGTAGATTTCAGTTTTGACCCCATAGTAGTAGCGCCACCAAGGCGTGGGTCTGCCGCCTTTGACGGCCCCTCTAGTGATGTTATTATGATTTGATCAAAACATCTTCGGTGATCTTTATTATTTTCTTGACATTAGATTATTTATTAAAAAAAACAATATGGCTTGTTATTAGACAAAGAACAAAACGCAACAAAAAGACAAACATCAAATATTAAGACATCTTTCTGAAAATGGGTCAAATGTGTTGAGAGATGTTAGGAAGAGAGGGAGAGATATAAAGAGAGGGAGAGAGACAGAGAGACAGATAAAGAGAAAGAAGAAAAGAAAGGCAGACAGAAAGAGAGAGAAAGAGAAAGAGAGACAGACAAACAGAGAAAAAGAGATAGAGGTTGGATAAAAAGAAAGGAAAAGAGAAAGAGAGGGAGAGATAAGAAAGAGAAAGAAAGGGGGAGATAAATGGGAACCAAACAATGTCATATGTTAATGAGAGGGCAAGGAAATAGAGTATTCCTTTTTCCTTCTCTATTTGATACCAAACTTACTCTCTTTAACCCTTCATCCCGAGCCTTTGTACTTTTGGTTTCCATTGAAAGCCTTCCGGAAAGTAAATTATTGGGAAATGGAGCAGGACCATTACTTCCATTAGTAATTAGCTTTGCGTTTTCCTCACGTTCATCTCATGCTGCTACCAATTAATAAACAAATAAAAACAAAAACTTACAAATGATGCACTTATGAGTGAATATAATGTTAGTAGTTCTATGTGTACTGTAGATGCGTGAATGCATGTTATTCGGTAGTTATATATCTACTGTAGATGAGTGAATGTATGTTAGTCAGTAGTTCTATATATCTACTGTAGATAAGTGAATGTATGTTAGTCAGTAGTTCTATATCTACTATAGATGAGTGAATGCATGTTAGTCAGTAGTTCTATATCTACTGTAGATGGGTGAATGTATGTTAGTCAGTAGTTCTACATCTACTGTAGATAAGTGAATGTATGTTAGTCAGTAGTTCTATATCTACTGTAGATGAGTGACTGTATGTCAGTCAGTAGTTCTATATCTACAGTAGATAAGTGAATGTATGTTAGTCAGTAGTTCTATATCTAGTGTAGATGAGTGAATGTATGTTAGTCAGTAGTTCTATATATCTACTGTAGATAAGTGAATGTATTTTAGTCAGTAGTTCTATATCTACTATAGATGAGTGAATGCATGTTAGTCAGTAGTTCTATATCTACTGTAGATGGGTGAATGTATGTTAGGTGCAGTAGTGTCTGTACTATCGTACCTGTAATAAGATGAGGATGTATGTTAAGGTTCAGTAGTTCTATATCTACTGTAGATGAGTGACTGTATGTCAGTCAGTAGTTCTATATCTACAGTATGATAGTGAATGTTATGTTAGTCAGTAGTTCTATATCTACTATAGATGAGTGAATGCATGTTAGTCAGGTAGTTTTATATCTACTCGATAGATGAGTGAATGTAGTTAGTCAGATAGTTTATATCTACTGTAGATGCGTGAAAGCATGTTAGTCAGTAGTTCTATATCACTTACAGTAGTGAGTGAATGTATGTTAGTCAATAGTTTAATAACTCTATGGTAGGTTAGAGTGAATGTATGTTAGTCAGTAGTTCTATATCTACAGTAGATGAGTGAATGTATGTTAGTCAGTAGTTCTATATCTACAGTAGATGAGTGAATGTATGCTAGTCAGTAGTTCTATATCTACAGTAGATGAGTGAATGTATGTTAGTCAATAGTTCTATATCTACTGTAGATGAGTGAATGTATGTCAGTCAGTAGTTCTATATCTACAGCAGATGAGTGAATGTATGTTAGTCAATAGTTCTATATCTACTATAGATGAGTGAATGTAAGTTAGTCAGTAGTTCTATATCTACTGTAGATGCGTGAATGCATGTTAGTCAGTAGTTCTATATCTACTATAGATGAGTGAATGTATGTTAGTCAGTAGTTCTATATCTACTGTAGATGAGTGAAAGTATGTTAGTCAGTAGTTCTATATCTATTGTAGATGAGTGAAAGTATACTATGACGAGGTATATGACGAGGACTGTTTTAGAGAGTAGAAAATCGATAGTCAAGAAAGATATTAGAGATTAGATTTCAAAGTATTATTTTCTTGATTTAGTCCTGAAAAGGATTGTAAACCGGATAATAAGACGAGATGTGAGGAAGGCTTGTAGTGGTAGTAGAGAGTGCTCGACGTTTCGGACAGGTCTATTGTAAGACAGTAGTTTTATATCTACTGTAGATGAGTGGATGTATGCTAGTCAGAATTAAGTGGAGACGAGCGAATGTTACCGCCACCATCAACACCATCACTATCATCATTATTATCATCTGCATCCTCATGATCCTCATCATCATCACCATCACGATCATCACCACCACCATCATCACCACCACCATCATCATCATTATTACCAACATTATTTCCATTACCAGTATCATTATCCTCCTCCTCTCATCATCATCATTACCATTAACATCACTAACATCATCGAGACGAGTTCATAGCACCATCACCTCCGCTTTTTCATCCGTGTCAATGCTTAATTTGAAAGCATGTCTATCACACGCACTATTGAATATTGACAATGAAACAATCTCAAATTCTCAGCGAAGCTGAATATAATAATGATATCCTCTGTGATATTATCAAATTGGTAAGGCAATGATCGCTATCGCGTTAAAATCATTTTATGTTGAATAAATGAAGGCCAGTAAACTTCGATATTAATTGCAATTACTCATACAATATTTGTGTGAATACTATTTCATTTATTAGATCAGGCATGAATACAACCAATTAACCTTCATTTACCAATGTCTCTTCATTTTGTCCTTGCCCTTGCTCTCTCTCTCTCTCTCTCTCTTACTCTCTATCTCTTTATAGTAAATAGTGGTAGTATTTTAAGAGTTGTGATTGGTTGAAATGATGTCACGTGTCATTCACGTTTTTGTTATATTGAACGGTTTTTGTTATATTGAACGTTTTTTTTGTTATATTGAACGGTTTTTACCTGTGTTAAAATGAATGGTGAAATCGACTGCCTTGTTGCACTAGCGCGTAATAACAGTAAAATGGTGCGCACAACAATAGATACGCGGAGCAACAATATACGTCACAATAGCTTAATTAGCACCAAAAGTTTGGCAAACATTGGCAAAGATAAAACCAGATTAGGCAAGGTCAAAGATTTAGGGGTCTATTTACTATAATAAATAGTGCATGCTCTATTAATGCAACATTACTGACTATGTGAACTCCAAATACTAAATTATCCCTCGTGCACATCTGTTTCAACTCGGCCTACGGCCTCGGTGAAATAAATGTGCCCTCGGGATAATTTAGTATTTGTCGTGCACATAATCTAGTATGTTGCATTGTAGAGCATGCACTATTTATATAATGTCTGTATGTCTCTATCTCATTAATTCACGTAAGGGTGTGTGAGTGTTTAAATGAGTGTGAGTTTGCGAAATAAATGAGCAAAATTAGTCAAAACGTAATTCTCCACTCTAAAAAAAGTTGAATATAAATACCTTTTTTTCCATATCTTTAAAAATTATATCATTAAGATTTCATTTTTTTAAAACAATAATAGGACCCTGTATTATGGCTACCCTTCTCTCTTTCTCTTTTCCTCTTATAAAACATCCATACATGCCATATTTCATCTGAGGAATCGTAAATGTAGAAAATTACAAACTTGAGATATGTTATCCTTTTCATTACCATTTCCCTGCATTAGATTGCTCATCGACACCATGTCTTCATGGATCTACTTGCATTGAGACCAGGTCTAGTTACCGATGCAACTGCGCTCTGGGCTACTACGGACCACAATGCCAACATGGTAAAGAGGCTTTTCAAAACAGATTATTATGATAAATAAATTATGTTATAAGAAAGCAATGGAGGTGACAGTAATCTTCATAAACTATATGAACCTGAATAAGACTGTGCACATACCTTTATAAGGATAGCATTTTTAAATGTAAAAATATTTTGATATTCATATGCATCTATGCTTCAGTTGAAACAATAGACCAATATATTTAAATATGTGTTTCATGCCTTCAAACAGGATCATAAATACAACAAATAGTAAATTCAATTTTCACGAAAAAAACATCCTTCTTCTTCTCTCTCTCTCTCTCTCTCTCTCTCTCCCTCTCCTTCTCTCTCTCTTCCCCTCTCCATCTCAACAAAAAAATTAACAGCGTCATTGACCACACCGACATCGAACTTCATCACGACGACATCTTCATTGTTAACAGCCTCATCATCAACGGGTTCAACCTCGTCATTGATGGCTTCTCCAATCGTAACATCAACTCCGAGTGCTCCACAGTGGACATCATACACAGGATCAGACACAGACACGATGGCTACAACTCATGACGTTACGACTGATGACGTCACCACCAATGACGTCACGACCGATGACCAAACTGTTGGAACCACCAGTCAGGCATCACAAGTTTCAACAACCGGTCAGTATAAGAGCAGCATGAGTTCAGTATCCACAGATTATTGTAGTAGACATCAAAATTTCAAAATTGCATGAAAATCTAGTGGTGCAGATTCAGGGAAGGAGTGACACAGAGGGTCCGCTCCGCTTCTGACCCAGAATTCAGATTTTTTTTTGTTGCCTGCAATCGACAATTTGGGGCCTTCAGCCCCCAACCCCCCCCCCAAAAAAAAAAAAACGAGTAAGATTACCCCCCCCTCCCCCCCCCCCAAATCTTACGGATGAATTAAATTACACTACGAAACCATTTTCACCCCTCCCACCGAAACTACTT
This sequence comes from Paracentrotus lividus, assembly GCA_940671915.1. Lineage (NCBI taxonomy): Eukaryota > Metazoa > Echinodermata > Echinoidea > Camarodonta > Echinidae > Paracentrotus > Paracentrotus lividus. The sequence goes on from CALNVZ010002100.1 coordinate 803,958, forward strand.
TTTTTTTTAGCCTAAAAATCTTAGGGTCTATCAATCTGAAAATTAATGTTCTGCCCCCTCCCCCATGAAATTAGGGCCAGTGCATTGGTCAACGAAAAGACAAAGAAGAAAGCACTTCAATATTTGGGGAAACAAGAAGAAAATCGGATTTAAACCAAATTATATCGATAAATGAATAAATTACAGACCAAGAGGAAAAAATTATCAAATAAAAAATTTTCCCCACATTCAGCCCGACCATTCAAATCGTACGGATGGACGAGCCCCATCACATATATGACATTCGAGGAAGCCAGGCAGGAATGCATTGCTTTTGAACCGTCATCACCCGACTCGGGCCTCATCGAAATCACTGACGAAGCGGAGAAAGCAGACATTATTAACTTCGCCACGGTTACCCTGATTCCACAAAATGAATCTCTTTGGATTGGTTGTCCGAAATATCTGTCAAGTGACCCCGAACATGGCTTCTATTGTTACCATAGTGACTACAGATACTCTAGCAAACACAATATACACATTGGTTACTGGGGTAAGCTAAAATCAAGTTGTATGATATCTAGACCCCTCCCAAATAACCAACTCTTAAACATTTATATGATTTTTTTTTTTTTTTTACTTTAAGAGTGCTGTCGAAAATGATATCCCCATTTCACGAAATTTAAGGTATGCACTTTGTTTTGCCTAATATAATTGGTATTAGGTACCGATAATACAAATTTTCCTAAAATTGTAGGGAAATTTCAGGATTTTACATGAAGCGTCTACAGAAAGGAGCCTATAATTCAACAAGCTTAGATTTAGATTCCTTCATATTTCTTTCTTATACTAAGATATCAACGTACTGTAAATGATATATGACATATAATTTTCTTGTTAATATTGATTGTAATTGGAAATATTGAACAAAGTAAACTGAAACTGAAAGCGGTTTATCCATTATTAAACTGAAAACAAACGACTATTTATGACACATATTTATGATTTCTCTGACCAAGGTTGCGTGTTAGTGCACGTGAATAATAATTTACAAAACCAATGACGAATTTCATGATTATTGACATGCATGTGATGTATTCATCTTCAGGAACGTAGATTTTCAGAATGGCCAAGGTATTGTAATTTATATTTTGATATTAAATAGCTATTTAACTCTTATCAACGTGGTCTTATTACATTTAGATTGGGACTCTGATGAACCACTAAAGGACGGCCGACGGTGCATGGTATTGAACCTATCCACTCAGAAATACAGGGCCGAGTACTGTGATGATGCTGTAGCTATAGCAGTTTGTGAATTCACGCCACCGTAAACAATGATCCATCTGAACATCCATAGTGACAGAGGCGTTTGAAGGCACTGATGAGACAAAGGATTGGAGGGGCAAGCCAATGTTCTGAAGACGGGAGAACGTGCTCACCGAAACGTCGAGAGTGGGTAGGTCCTTTTCAGGACCACACATAACCTCATGAAAGAATTCCTGGTGCCCCGTGAAACCTTCAACTGCCAAGCCATTGTTAACACGCAATCGCTTGCCCCTCTAATATTTTGTCTCCGCAGAGCTTTCCGACGCCTCTGCATATAGTGATTAAGAGTGAAGGGCAGGTTGATCAAATTTTATTTACGCGATAAATTTATATGCAAGTGTATATTTATATGAAGAACTTTATATATAAGATACATACATTTTAAAGCCCTTAAAAATACTCTTGTGACCCCAAGCCCCTCCACTTTTAAAAACGCTCTGCTGTCCCTGCATATTGAATAACCTGCTCAATAATAATAATAATAATAATGTACACTGGCTTTAGAAGTAGAGCGCCATCAATTGAGCGAACTGATACACGCTGAACCTTTTTCTGAAAATCATTAATATTATTATCATTTTTTCATTTTTGGTCATACTTTACGATTTTTGTTTGTTTGTTTGTTTGTCTTTAGTTCAGATTTTGATTAAAATTGAGGAACTAGATTGATTAGAAAAGAATCTTCACCTTGATTGGAGCGATGATTAAACGACTGAGGATTATTCATGAAATATTTGATTTTATGTTTTACTGTTCAAACACCCGTTTTTCTTGGCCAATTGCATTGAATTCACACTGTATTTAACGTATGCGGCTAAGATTGTATTATTTGATAATGTTCCTTGCGTTTATATATGAATTTATTGAAGGAAGTGATCAAAAGATATATAATTCAAAGTGTTAAAGAAGGAGACGAGAAATTTGATAATTGTCTGAAACATGGGAATATGCAGAGCATCTTTATTTAGTGGATCTAGCATTAACTGTAGCTTTGTTAGAGTCGCTGTTGTCACCAGACAATTTGGCCACTGAAATGCTTTGTAAGAGCTAATTCTAGATCCGCACCGGTTATCTTAGATCATATTAAACAGACCGAGTATTCTATATACACTATTAACGTAGTATATTTAAAGGAGAACTGAAAAATCTGTGTATCAGTTCTATTTCTCAAATTGTCATTTAAAAAAAAAAATCATATCCTCCCTGTTCAAAGCCTTTCATAAGTATTATAACGTAGATTTGGAAAAAAATCCTACATTTTTTAATTTACAGGCCTTCTGTATATTTTTATATTCCATTCATAACCACATTGTTGTCGATCATTTTTGTATCTTCTGAAAGGACAAAATTGGTCACTCTAAATGCTTGAGGGCAGATGACGACCGGAAAAATGTATTTTTATTTGTCGCCCCATTTATTAAAAAAAATATATGACCAGGACTGGTCATCTTCTGTTTTCAGGAATGAAAATGGACAAGACTTAGTGTTCCCTTTCAGGAGGTACAAAACGGGTTATGAATTAAATTTATACAGTCTTGTAAAAAAAAAAAAAAAAAAGTTATGTTGCAATCATAGAGGTGGATATATATCCACCTCTATGATTGCAATGCTTATGAACAGGGAAGGTATTGCATAAAATCAGACCCATCTTTCCCTCTCTATTGTACTCTCTCTCTCTATCTTCTCTATTCTCCCTCTCTCTTCTCTTTCTCTTTCTCTCTCTCTCTCTCTCTCTCTCTCCCTCTTCTCTCTCTCTCTCCCTCTTCTCTCTCTCCCCCTCTTCTCTCTCTCTCTCTCTTTTCTCTATCTCTTTTCCCTCTCTTTTCTCTCTCTCTCCTCTCTCTCTCTCTCTCTCTCTTCTCTCTCTCCCTCTAAAATTATTTAATACGATCTTCTTCTTTACATATAGTTGATATGTGCCTATGTACCAATTTCATGTATGTGATTATATTGTAATGTTTTTGGTTTTTTTTACTTTTCTTCTCTGTTTCTCTTGTTTTAATATAATTCAATATGAAAAGTAAGATTATTATTTCTATATACAAAGACGTCTCGTTACAAATCCACACAAAATATTCCAGACTGCATAAATATACATCTACATTTTAATTTCCATTTACTATAAATAAAAAATATTCAGCAATACATACATAAACATTAAAAATAAACAATTGCTATGGTCCAGATAGCATGACATATTTTGAATCATATCAAATAATTCTTTAGAACAGAATGCAAACAAGTCAACAAAGAAACATTTGCTTTTTACATAATTTACATAATTGGGTTTTCACTTGAAATAAGACATTAAAAAAAAAGTATAGCCTAATGTATTTAAATCTTAACTTTAAGATGATTAAAATGTTGATAGCATTTCAATTAGTGAAGGGTACGTATATCAAATCATTTTAATCATTTACTAAATATTTGAATTTTAAAATGTACTATAAATGACTAGACGAATTGCCCAACTTATAATCCTCTGTGAACAAAACACGACATTGGCCAATATTTGTTATAATATTATCCAACTATTCTGCTATGTTGATGTAAAAACACAAACTTTAAGATGACATTCACCCGAAAATTTTGGGATATTTTAACAATTTCAACCTTGCAATAAATTTTATATATTATTTAAGCTGAATAAAAATTTGATTTTAGGAATTAACAAAAAATACTGCAAAATATTCAAGATTGCAGCTACAAGGTGTCAGAGCCTATTATTATGAATTTACAAACTAAACATTCATGCACATAGAAATCGAAATAAAAACGATTTTCAAAACGATTCATCCTTTTCTTATTCATAAGTTTAGTTGTTATTATTGTGACTGTTGTTGGTATTTGAGAACTATCTAGGTAGGCATGTCTTTCTGACACAATGAATAGTAATGACGGTATCTCAATTGCCATGAGATGGGATGAGACTAGTTTGAGACAGGCTCGAGACCAGTCTCGGAGACGGTTACTGAGTCTCCGGGACGTATGAGTCTCCGCGACGTCTCATGCGTCTTGGGGAAATTCAAATATGTTTATATCTACGATATTTTTTTCCTTCGCTGGGATGTCTTATATATAACAAGGATATAACAAGGATAAAGACAACATCATAAATAAACGTTAATATTTCGACTTTTTTAAAGTGATGGCAAGTGCAAGATGTTTTTTTAAAGAATTTTTTTCCCTTTAGAGCTGAACAAAAATGTAACAAACAAGCTCAAGCTCTAAAGTGATTAATCAGCTTTGAATTGAATTTATAACTATTCATATTGCACTTTTCTCTTGGCTATATCATCTATGAAATGACCTTAATTTATGCGTTGCATACAATGGTATCATACTTCTAGTTATTTCTATTTACTTCTAGAAAAAAAAAAATATGATTAATCTGAACAGCAATATTAATCATTAATATACCAATTTGTTTTATTTGTCGTATGTCTTGTATAAACAGTTTCACATTGTAAGGTTTTGAAACACCAGAAACGCACTCTGAGCCCTTTGACAGACCATACAATTTGACAACATGTTAATATCAACAATTAACGTGATCAGATTTAGGTTCTTAAATTATTATATAGGAACAATTATATTTAGAAATCGTCAGAGCTTTTCTTTATCATTATTATCACTTTTTAATCTAGAAAATCGGTTGGGACGTTCAAATGGAATTAGAACTGAAGATGATACATTATACCAAATACATTCAACAATTATTATTTTTGTATTATTATTTCACGTTTTATTTTTTTCAAATGCAATGTCACAAAGAACGTTTTTCATGTACATAATGCTGGAATGAAAGAGTTAGTTATTTATCACTTCTTAAATCGCAACCACCTCGCCTATGTCCTACACATTCTAGGTGTTTCTTACAAGGGCAAAAATGACCGTTTCTCTGACCACCCCACATGTGAGGCATACTATAGGAATTACATGCAGCGTTCAGCTCTCCTAATGGTTTACACACCCAGAATGGACCCATCACAGATTTCGCACAGCATGCGGGCCGATCTAACCTTGCGCAGTCATCATCTGTTTCACACGTCTGCGCAGATCACGTGGTAGAAGAGGAAACACCAATCAGCGTGCAGATAGGAGTATTTGGCGTATAGATGAAGAAAGTTTAAAGGAAACAGAAAACAAGAAAAGAATGAATGAAAATATATTAGTATTTCCAAACGGACGACACGATAAAAAGTTCAAAATAAAGATAACGTATAAAACATAAGGTTTAAAGCAAAATAACGTGCTTCGAGCGAGCATTAACAATCTGTTTAATATCCTTTTACTTCCCAACGCTTGTAAAAAAATAATATAGAGGTAAATTTGTTGTAACAATTAGTCATTGGCTGAAGATGAAGTTAATTTCCTTTAAACCCTGTGTTCTCTGCGTTATCTTTATATATTTGTATTTTCTGACATGATAAGCCAAATGGATATCATAAACATAATTATATACTCATATTTTGTAACAGCAGTGATTAAAGACTCGTCATCGTTAATAACAATAATAAACATGGCAAATGACATCTCAAATTTACACAAGATACATAATTTTCCAAACTCCGTAGATCATACATTTCAAGAAGCAAAACAGAAGGGCCGTCAGACTAAGAATATATATATATATATTTTCAACAGATATTATTTCAGCCTAGAAGCAATTTAACCACAAAAAGATTAAGCAATGTAAATTACAGTACAACACAACAAGGGGGGGGGGTGCAGAAATAACGAGTGATTGAAACGGTATGGTGGTAGGTAGGGGGCTGTCCAGCTGCAAAGGTACTGTTAATGTACTTATGGGATATCATTATCAATATAATATATCATGTACTGTTAAATCCAGTATGTTCAACATCATTGACCGGCGTAGAATAAACCAGAATAGAATAAATCATTTAATAAAAGTTAACGTTGTTTATATTCATTTGAGTTTTTCATGAATAACAAGTTCTCAATATTAACAAAAGATTTATGATACATACTTTATCTGGAATATGCTTTATCGATTCATCCACAAAATATGTAATGTATTTATCAGATATTATTATTTTTTATCTTAGTCCACATGTAGTTATCGAATGACGAAAAGAATACATTGATCTAAAAAATTCCATATATAAAGTAATAATTACTCTTTTTTTTATCGTAATTGGAATGTGATGTTTATTTTTTTGCCTGTAAAAAGGGAAAATAATAAACCTTACATGTTTGACTATATCAGTTGTAAATAATTATATATTCTCCAAAATTAGGATGTCACACTTTTCTTTAGTATTGGATGGAATGACCAAAAAAAAAAAAAAAAAAAAAAAATGAAAGGTATTCTTTTATCGCAAAGTTCAGGTATTGTTTAGCCCTTGTAAAAAAAAGGTCTCCAAAACAACCACACCCACGATCAATAGGAATCATTTGTCAAAGAAATATTCATAGAAAATAATGTAATATTTACGCCAGCGTCAATAATCTCTATGAAAATATAAATTTGTATTGAAATAAGCTTCATGAAAATTGCTTATTTTTTGCTTTCCTTGATAATGAGCTTTTTTTGTATGCTTCATTCAAACAAACAGTGTAATCCTAATAGCATTTGTTTCCGTAAAGCAAGTTTTTCGCAGAATAAATGATGAATAATTCAATAGTGTCTTTACAATCACTGTGATCGGTGATCCTAAGTAAATTGAAAACAGGGATCAGTGTTTCAACATCTAAAGTAAATTGAAAAGAGAATAAATATACCAGGGAGGAGTTTCCTATCATTGCTGACACATTCTTGGATATACGAAGCCGATGATAATCAACATCACTTTTTTTTATTCTAAAAAGGTAAAAGGAAACAAACTAAAATGGTGTATCAAAAATGAACGAGGGGCGTCTCAATCATTATCAGACCTAGCAGTGATTGAGACATACCTCGAACAACAGGTTGCATTAAATCGTAAAGGTACTATTATAGTGGCTGCGCAATATAAATACTCTTTTATTATTATTATCATTAATGTAATGATTAATTTAATGTCTTTCCCCGGCTCCAATAATTCAGTCGTTAAAACATTCATCTATGGCATATTTACATTCAGAATATAATCTTTGAAAAGTAGGATTTCCTTATTACGTTGGAAATTACATTGGATTAAAAATTTAGTGATACTTTTGAATAAAATGATAATAATGTTTGTTGTATTTTTTTTCAAAATGTTACTCTACTTTATTTTCTTGATATGAGCATTCAAAAGATAATGCCGTCATAATTCTTATCTTTTATTTTTGATTTTTTTTTTTGATAATCATCTGCTAACTGATACAAGTAATGTCACTATAACTGTAAGATAATAACGCCCTTGGCTCAATCTGGTGTCTGTAAAAGGAAATAGAATATCCATTTTCATGAGATGATAGTCTCGCACATGACTCACATTTCATTAGTCCCAAAATATAGATACAAAAAATGGGTAACCCTTAATCTTGGGGAGCCGTAAAAGGGTTATATACGACAAGGCAGACAACAAACTTAAAATTGAACTTGTAATCATAACGCGACACATCTAAAAGAGGAGGAAGTGCTGGAGAAAATGGAGATGAGCCAAAATATCAAACGATATTACAGAAAGCGTAAATGGATGAAACGTTCTGAGAAAATATCCATTTAGGGATAATAATTTACAACAATGTCATTATTTTATTTTTACGCCTTTTTAAAACCGGCTTAAAGGGCTCAAATTGGAAATTCATTAGTAGAATATGGATTATTTTGACCTAGAATTTTTAAGCCGCTTTTGTTTAAGAATGTAGAATTCAATGTATGATGTAACGTAAGTGTATAAATAAAATATCCATATTCACTTATCCACCTTTCAATCGTATGCACACAATTCATCAGTTTCTCTCTCTCTCTCTCTTTTCATCTTTCTCTCTATTTTCTGTCTCTTTCTTCCTTCACCCCATCTCCCCCTCCATTCTGTCTTAACTGCATATTCCCCCTTAAATGGAGGGCTGACTTGATTTTTGTTAGTCTCAATGTTATCATGTTTGAAAGTGGAATACCGTCGACCTATTAGTGTGCTAACTTCTCATTGGCTTGACATTTAATGGTGTGCTACCTTTCTTTCTCTCTGACTCTTTGGGAGCGATCTCGAATAACGAAAACTAATCCAGACGAGCCCTCTTATCCAAGGGACACTTTGCTCCTAACAGGGCTAGAGAATAGTAGGATGCTTGCATCATCAGATTACAACTATATCAAGCAAGTAGACAAGGTTGTGAACTCAGAAATGGAATAGAAATGATCGAGGGGTGGTGAAAAGTGTTATGAGATTAGAAATAGAATATAAATTATTGAGGGACAGAGAAAACGGTTATGAACACTAGAGGAAAGGGTTGTAAACACAGAAATATAATTAGAATAAGTGAGGGCTGGAGAAAAGGCTTATAAACACATAAATGGAACAGAAATGAGTGAGGGATAGAGAAAGAGATTATGAACATAGAGATAGAATAAAAATGATTGAGGAATAGAGAAGAACGTTATGAACTCTGAAATGGATTATGCATTAGTGAGGGATAGATAAAAAAAAAGTTATGAACACAGAAATAAAATTAAAATGAATGAAGGATAGAAAAAATGTTTATGAACACAGGAATAGAATATAAATGATTGAGGAACAGAGAAAAGGGTTATGAACACAAAATAGAGAGAGAAAAGGGTCATGAACACAGAAATAGAATATAAATGAGTGAGAGATAGAGAAAAAACGTTATGAACACAGAAATGAAATAGAAATGCGTGAGGGATGGAGAACATGGAGAAAAGGGTTATGAACTCAGAAATAGAATAAAAATGAGACAGGGGTAGAGAAAAGGTTGTAAACATATAAATAGGATAGAAATGAACGAGGGATTGGAATAAAGGTTATGAACACAGAATTCTAATTTAAATGAGTGAGTGATAGAGGAAATGGTTATGGACACAGATATAGAATAGAAATGAACGAGGGATAGACAAAAGTGTTATGAACACAGAGATATAATATAAACATTAGAAATTAGAGAGGGGTGAAGAAAAGTGTTATGAACACAGAAATAGAATAGAAATTAGTGAGGAATAGAGAAAAGGGTTGTGAGGAGGAGATAAAAGGGTTGTGAATACAAAAATAGAATAGAAATGATTGAGTGATACTGAAATCTAGGCCCTCATACTCTCGTATGTAAATCAGTCTGAGAGGGGAAACAGTTTTGATGCCATGATTGGCGGTCTCGTACTTCGTATTAAAGGGGAAATCCACCCTAGAAGTTAATTGGATCAAAAAATGATAAAAAAGGGAACAAAATATTAGACCTATATCAAAGGCCATCAAAGGACAACAATGTAATATGAATAATTAAAAGACACTTTTGATTTTAAGACGTCACCTCCGAGGTGCTCTCCCACGCGTTGGGCAATGTAAATTCCACGAATAGACATTTTAAAAAGAAGCACCAGTCATTTTATTAACAATATTATGCTTGTTGATATTTTATGTTGTTCCAGGTAATATGAATAACCTGATATATGATATTGGAAACAAATCCAAATCGCTTACGACACAGAGTGTTTCTTTGTTCATTTAACATCCTTCCCTTGAACATCTCTCTATCTGTATTGGTTGAATTCATAAAGGCCACTTGTTAGTCGAGTCCAAAGCACTTGAGAACGAATCACATCCCTGTATAGATCGTTACTCGTCTCTCCCCCGCCTATACCCCTTCAGGGAATGTCACCTACCCGTACTCTATCCGTAACATTTTCCCTGACACGAGTTATATCCTAATGGACGTGATTTTATCGAGGTAAAAATGGGGAACGCCTCCAGGCTTCTTCGTTCACAATATTTTCTGCAGACGTAACTAGGCAGCAATTTTGAGATTGATGCTTCGGCAGGGTCCCATTTTTGTTCACTTTCTATATCTGGGATATGTCATATTTGTATGACGACATTACGCAAGGTCCTTTTGCATCACGGTAGTTTAATTAGAATAAATGTCAATCAAATTGGACATGATGCTTACTGATTGCATTACAAGAAAGGTGTACGGTACTTTTAGAATGTTATCTAATATTTTAAAATCAATATAGATACGTCCTACACCTTTTAATGCTTTTTCCAAATTCACTTTTTACTGTAGTCACTTACTTTTGTAAGCAGTTCATTAAGTAAGCCAGCAGTTCCTTAATATACTAAGTGCTCGATTTAGTTTATCCTAACGAACTCGTGGTAGTTACTATACATTGGCAATAGTCCCACGTGCACCAATGATGTGGTCGAATTATCAGCTTACCCTCAGAGGAGAATTCCACTTCCTTGAAGATTGAAGATTTTCTCTGCATTTTTAGTACATTCCAGACATTTATTTTTTGCCATATCGTAGCAGAATTCTGTCATGTACTGAAAGATTTTTATTTATGATAAAATGATGATCCTCAGGTAGAAAATACAAGGAATTAAACAAAAATATATTTAAGTACTCTATTCGCAAAACATAGTATTTTATGCGTAAGACCCATTGTTTTGTAAACAGAGGGGCGCATATGGTAAATTTGACAATAAAGGGGGCGTAGAAGGTAATGTTCTTAGATTATACTTTTATCAACATGTATTCTCAATGTGTAATTCTATTCGCAAAACATAGTATTTTATGCGTAAGACCCATTGTTTTGTAAACAGAGGGGCGCATATGGTAAATTTGAAAATAAAGGGGGCGTAGAAGGTAATGTTCTTAGATTATACTTTTATCAACATGTATTCTCAATGTGTAATTCTCACAAAAAAATCAATAAAAAAAAGAAGAAAAAAAAAAGAAAAAAAGAGGTGCGCCCCCACCTATCTGTCAACCGTGCAAGGTTGAAAATCATGTATGCAATTGCCGTTTTCTTGAAATTCTCCTTGTAGTCATGGTAGTCGTAAGCTGAAACATGGTGCGATTGATCAGGATCTAATTATATATCCATTTCATTTATAAATTTGTTTTGCCAAGATCACTGGGACAATAAATACACTGCCTTGTCAAGCAATAATTACCATCTACATTGGAAGTAAACATATGTGACAGTATTAACAAAACCAAGGTATACTTTAAAAGCCCCTCGTAATCAGAGTAACACTTTTACGCGTTAACTTTTTAAGTAATACATTAATGCTGCAGTCACACAGACACTTACGTATAGTTACGTTTTTGTTGTTTTATCCTTATTTCATCTTCTATTCTATCATTTCTTATGTCTTTCTTTGTTTTATTGGATGAACGAAATTATCACAATTCCCACTGCTGACTATGACGGTAAGGCATCCTTGGGGATCCGCAGAAAAGAAAATAATTTTTGGACGCAACCGGACGTAACTTAGCGTAAATGTCTGTGTGACTGTAGCATTAACCTTTTAAGTAATACTTTTAATTGTTATAAGTTCTTAATGCTACAGTCACACATACACTTACGTATAGTTACGTCTGGTTGCGTCCAAAACTTATTTTCTTTTCTGTGGATCCCCACTGATGCCTTCCCGTCATAGTCAGGAGTGGAAATAGTGATAATTTCGTTCATCCAATAAAACAAAGAAATACATAAGAAATGAAGGAATAGAAGATGAAATAAAATTAAAACAACAAAAACGTAACTATACGTACTGCTACAGTCACACAGACACTTACGTATAGTTACGTCCCGTTGCGTCCAAAAATTATTTTCTTTTCTGCGGATCCCTACTGATGCTTACCCGTCATAGTCAGCAGTGGAAATATTGATAATTTCGTTCATCCAGTAAAACAAAGAAATACATAAGAAATGATAGAATAGAAGATGAAATAAGATTAAAACAACACAAACGTATATATACGTAAGTGTCTGTGTGACTGTAGCATAAGTGTCTGTGTGACTTTAGCATTAATGCGGTAAACAAACTGCGTGTCCGCATCTTTTATAAAGGTTATGTTACTAGCATCCTGATAAAACATCAGTATCAATATGGTTAATTGTGGTTTATAACCCCTTTCTTACACAGTTCCAATAAATTTGCTCAGTAATCAACCGCAATGAAAATAGTTACTCAGTGAGAATGAGGAATATTTTACATATTATTTCTTGCCTCCAATAAATGAAAGAAAAGAACAATATATTGATTGAATTGAATCGAATGTTAGTATTTTCCCATATCATCCTCACATCAGATAATTTCACATATAATTTCACATATACATATAGAGTAATTCATACAAAAGATATATTAAATTCTAGTAATCAACATGAAATATAGTCCATTATAAGATAAGGATAAATGATAACAATAGGACATGCTAAAAAGCAATGCTTGTATTTTGCATGCCCCAAGTTAAATAATAACTAGTACAATGATAATATTGCTTGTGCAAACAACAAAGTTACACATAATCAAAATAAGTACATCTTTTAATGATACATTGTATCTGCAAGATGAGGATAGGGAAAATAAAGGATAAAAGGATATTTTTTGGTAAAAGTAGACGTTAATGCAATAGGGGAGAATGAAAAGGTGGAATTAAAGAGAATGAAATGAAATATACCAAAGTAACATCTTTCTTTCGAATGAAGCGGCAACATTTTGTTAGTCTTGTTTTCAATAATCTATATCCATATAATCTGATTTAAGAAAAAGCACTCGAAGAATTATGATGAATTTAGTATCGTAATCCTCGTTGGAGATTTCGGACAATTCAAAGAAATTTGTTAAGTAATGAAAAAAGATTCTAGAAACGAAATTAGAATAACGGGTATTTGACTTGTTCCAAGATGAAAGAAGAGAACTATTGAGCAAGTATTACTACCGTATTTACCAACTGAAGAAACTTTTTGAAATAGAGTGGCAACGTTCCATGTGTCTCTTTATTGTGAATTTGTGAATATTTTATTGTTATCCATAAAATCTCATTTAAGAAAAGACGCTTTAAAAATAAGGATTATTTTTAGTATCAAAATCCGTGTTGTAGAAATGGGAAATTCCAAGAATTTTGCTCAGTAATAAACCCAAATGAAAATACAAACTAAATTAGAAGGAAGGATAGAAGAACAGAACAACAACCATCGTTTTTACTAACTAAAGTACTTTTTTCTAATGAAGCGGCAACGTTTTATGTATCTCTACTTCAAGTTTGTTACTCTTCTTATCAATATATCGTCTGTTGATAACGCTATGAAACCATTATTTTTAGTATCATAATCCCTGTTGAAGATTTCGGACAATTCAAAGAAAAGGTTCATTTTGAAACTTGCTCAGTAATCATCCCAAAAACAAACAGAGGACTGAATTGGAATGAAGGGCATTTAACATATTTATTGCCCCATGATAAGGAGAAGAATGTAATAACTGTGAATGCATATGTATTACTATTTATCTACTAAAGTAACGCAAAATAAACAAAATGAAGCGGTACCTTTTGAAGACTTATAGAATGGTAATGAAGATTTCCGTTCTCTCGAATCATTGATATATGAATTGAATTAACTATGAAGTAGATATGTTATGACGGAAAATATAATGTTAGGTTATTAGAATATGAATGAATATTCATTATAATAAAAGGAAAAATTACTTTCCAAAGTATGTAAGGGTATAAGGAAAACGTCCGGCATGATAAAATGTAACAAAATTTGTGGGAGGCTTAAAAAGAAGTCCTTATGAATAAATTTTTTCGTTGTCATTATGAAAAAGAAACATTGTGATAAATTTCTCCATTGACATGCTTTACTGCCATTTACTTAACATTTCCTTAGGCTTTTACGAATAACCATCATAAAATCATGGATGGATTTATTATAAACAATATTAGCAACTATTTGGTATAATATAAATGATTTTTCTTATATGCACCTTCTGTCCAGCATTTTATAACATTCTTAAAGGAAATTTATCATTATCTTTCAGCTTTTTAAAATATTTTTTATAGTAATGTTCTGTGCTCCAGTTGCTCTCCTCGTATGCATTCTCCTAACAGTAGCAAAATTGGTCACCAGTCCAGAGTTTTCTTTCCATTTGGTGACGTCATCCTATTTATACATGACACTGGTTCCCATTTCGTTATCCAAATAATTTGCGTTTATCATGCGCCATCGTGTCCAACCGTACCAATCTAAAAACACTCTAATCGTAAATCAACACCAATCTTTGCTCTGAGCAATGTTTTTCAATTATAGGACAGCTTTCTCTGATGTGATCATTCGAGACAATGCTTCCGTTAATAAGTTACATTCCAAAAGAATAATTGAGATATCGTTTTCGTTATGAAATCATTGACGTTATGACGTTTTGTGTATATGAAACGCGAACAGGGCATATCCAACATGTCTAACTTTTCCATGTTGGAGGGTATTCATGTAGGTATAATAAGCGGTATCAAAACATGAAATACACTGCCCGTCATAGAGGTCGAATTTTTTTTTTTAGCGCTCCAGCAACATAATTTTGTTCCCGCTTTAATTTCTTGAATATTTTTGTCTCTGCTTTTACTTTTCTGGACTCTTGCTTTGTATTGGACATTCTCCCAACCCTTCCCGGGGATTGTTAAATCCAGGTTTATGGTGACAGGCTTAGGTCTCTTGTCTAGGGGTGGGGTTGAAATAAAAAGTGTGATTGGTGAAAATTCGGAATATTTTATTCAAACTAAATGCTGAAAACAAAAGAAATAGAAAACAACCTTAACACCTTAATTATTATCATTTTCTCATAATTTCTTTTTTTATCCTTGATGACAATGTTGCAAAAGGTAACTATAAATTATTTTTTTATTTTCATTTATGTTTGGCTGAGATAATACAATACATTTTTGCGAAGATAGAAATTTCCATGTTGTATTAATGAATAAAATCAATGTTGAACCCCAATCAAAATAAATTTTGACACCTCCCCTAGACAAAAGACTTGAGTCTGTAACAATAAAACAAGATTTAACTCAAAGAGCAATAACAAGATTACACCTCAGACGTGTTTTCTTGGAGAAGGACTGAGGGGTACTTGTTGGGTCGAGTAAACAAAAAGGGGCCCCAAAATGAGAAAAAATGACAAAAATGGGCATCATGAGGGTTGACAAAACTTTTTTGGAAAACAATCCCCGGGAAGGTTTGGTAAAATGTCCAATACATAGCAAGGGGTCCCGAAAAGCAAAAGCAGAGACAAACATATCCAAGAAATTAAAGCCGGAGCAAAATCATGTAGCTAGAGCGTTAAAAAAAATATTCCACCTTTATGAAGGACAGTGTATAGTAAACAAATAATAATCGTTGATTAAGGTGATGAGACGAACTATGCAATCCGAGGGCGATCTTAGAGCGATCCCTGAGGTCACTTCAAAGTGAGTAAAAATGTTTTGTTTTTCTCACTCAAAATTAACTACAAATTCATTTTTTTATTAGTTTGTCTTTGAGGGGCAGCGATTTTTGGTTTTTGTTATTGTTTTTTATGCTATAGTTGTTTTTAGTTTTTACGGCGCTATATACATAATATGTATATTTACGTCATATCAGTTAGTTTTCAGTTGCGTTTTTTGAAAGAAAAACCAAAGACTTAAAGTCATTTTGTTCTCCTTTTAAAATACAAAACCTTATAATAAACAAGACATTACATAATGAGAATTTTTCTTTTGATCATAGTATACCATAGTATAACATTATACATTGATCAAGCTGATACATGCATTGTATCACATTCCATCATTCAATCATTATACATCGTTCACAATCATTGATAGCCTCAAAACAATTCGGTAACATATCTATCAAAGTTGATTTTGCCGCAAACGCCGGAATTTACTGGGTACCCGATATTAGCTTCATTCTAAATGAATGTAGTAATCACATCGTTTAAACTAAAACGAGTCACTGATGATATTCAATAAATCACTTTACTGAGGGGAATATGTCAGAAAAAAGTGTGGAAATATTAATGAGGACAGCTAACTCCAGCACTTATTCACAACTTTGAACTATGTTTCATTAGTGATTATGGAATATCATTTTAATATGATATTATTTATTGCCCCTTTTTCTCTAAAATAAGAATTTGGATGCATACAGCTATTTTCAAATTGCCCCCCCCCCAAAAAAAAAGGGACAATGTTCCAACAACCGAACGTTAATTAAAAGGATCTAAAAAAAAACTTTGTGTGAAACTGAAAGTTGTGTGAAATTATTTTTCAATCTTCACTTTGATAGGATGGTTAACTGTATGCTACATTAATCATGTTAATGGTTAACATTCTAAATAATAAAATTACAATTTACAACGTATCATCATACACACCTGTAGATATAATAAAGTAGGCCTGTTTGCTGTATATTTGAACTTCAAGACAATTATTGTTGTCATACATGACGCGTATACATGTATACCCAGTTATTGGGTGTCCGGACAGGTTGGGTGTCCGGACAGTCAATCTTTATCAGCAATTTGAAAAGGTTTTGCAAGCAATATTTTTGTATTTTTTTAGCAAAAAGGGTAGAAAATATTGTGAAGAACACATATGGATCATTATAAGCATGATTCAAAAAATATTTTTTGGTTAATCCAAAGACAAAAAACAAGGCTTCAATTTCGTTAAGTGTCCGGACACCCAACCCCCCATCCTATAAGTGACTGCGTCGATATAAAAAGACTTCCTTGTCAAACTGGGCTAGAATTGGCGCCAGCTAATTTGTTACGCTTACTAACGATATCAAAATAACTAAAGGGGAGCAGTATGCGCTATTGCAAATATTTGCCGGATGATATGGAGTTTACACGCTATTTAAGCATTCGGGATCTAACACATGTGTTGACAACTATTCGAGCAATGTAAAATTGTACCCCAAAAAGCCTGTTATTGATTAGCCGAGCATTTTCGGTCTCTCTGTTTTTATCCTACTCATTTTAATTTGCTCACTATACCTATAGGCAAACTATTAGTTAACAATGACACTCTGAGCAATGTTTATCAATTTTGAACAAAAAAAATAGAATTCGAACACTTTCTTCACTTTGGTAACTATGTATTTTATGATTTCAGTATTTTCTCTAAAAATATTTGTATACTAAGATTTTCTAACTGTAATTGATCAGAGTGCCCTTCAACCCCTTTACAACATTTTTTCAGAACCTATTCTGGAAAGGTGTCACGTATTACCCTGAGTAA
Organism: Paracentrotus lividus; assembly: GCA_940671915.1. Classification (NCBI taxonomy): domain Eukaryota; kingdom Metazoa; phylum Echinodermata; class Echinoidea; order Camarodonta; family Echinidae; genus Paracentrotus; species Paracentrotus lividus. The sequence goes on from CALNVZ010002100.1 coordinate 821,442, forward strand.
CTTCCATCTCTTCCTATATTTTTGTGCAACTGTTCTATTTTACTAAAGAAACTAAAACCGGTTGTTCTCTTTTAGTCAGTAAAATCCGGAACAAGAAAGCCAGTGGAACAAGTTTACACATAGGATGTAAATGAAAGCTGCATGAATCTTGTTATCAGGTGATCTGAGATTTACAAGCGATTTAGTTTCAATCAATACTGGATTTTATATCTGTACTTTTGGGATCGAACTATATAGTCCCGGCCCCTTTTACGTATGATTGGGGAAAATTTTACTTCTCACCTTTTCCAAAACTTTCAAGGATGAATGATGTTTAACGTGAGTTCATGACGTCTCAACGAGATTTCCAACAGTATTACTGGTGCAATATGAACGATTAATAAACAATATAATGCTCTTTAAATGTATATATTCCCCGAATTCTGGTAGCGATACATAGGTTCTAATGACAGTCTTGAAATATTCCCTTTCAATTTTTTGTTTCAATAGGCGCGTGAAACTAATATCAAAGCAAAAGTTGAAGTTAAAAAATGTTTCAATAAGCACATGAAATTTGCCACAGCAATAGTTAAAGATAAAAAGCATTTCAATAGGCGTATGGAACTTATAAGAGAATTAGTTAAAATTCACGTATGCTAAACATTCTTTTAAACAATAAATTAACAGTAAAGTAAAATATAGAGCCGAAATGTAGTAAGGTGTAGAAAGGGGTAGGGTGGACTGAGCAAATTCATCTGCGTATGCCTAATAATTGTAAGTTGTATGTCATGTATGTGATGCTGTAACCTGTACTAAAGACAATTTTGCTGTATCATTAGAAAAGAATTATCATAAAAGAAAGGTTGTGGTATATCACCAAGAAATTTAAAATTCAAGATTTGTACCCAGTATACCTGGATACTTAAAAACATATCACTAGACAGGTCGATATCAATTCCAGAAGATCCGAAAAAGAAACAAATTTTAAATTCACGCATTCGTTTATATCTTTATTTCTTTCATGTTCAAAATATTCATCGAATTCGAAGTGTGTGGACCAGAAATCTCTGTATTCTCACCATTATTCATGCTTTAATTACCAAAATGACTAATACTGTAATAATATACTGTAATATGATCAGATTGTATCAATTTAACCACAAACCATAGACATTTAGAAAAGGATCTACAACGCATCGAAAGCCCTGTTTGGACATTCTAAACTATGAAGGTATACTGAAAGTGTGGATGAACAGTTAGAAAGTTGTAAGTATACGTTGGACATTCCAAAAATACCATTGCATGACAGAGAAATACAAGTAAATTATTTTATCACATCTTATTAATAGATGAAATAAAGATGATCCAATGAACTTGGTTAATAATCCTATAATTGGAAATTGTTTCCAGAGAAATCTGAAGATATTAAAGAAAAATTAAAACGATTCTACTTAATGTGCTGTATAACTTGATTCTTATAACAAGGAGTTTACTGTTTAAGTGGCATCTGAGTAACTCGAAAATTAAAAAAATTGAATATTCAAACGTGAATGAAGAATTAAGTAATTTTTGTGTGTGTGTTGTAAATGAAAAGTGATTTTTTTTTACAATATTTTTTATTTGTTTTGGTGTTAACTTTTTGTGGACAATGTACAAAGACTGACAAGCAGATCTATAATATTATGATTATTTATATTTGGATTATTTATAAAATTTTGAGAAACGAAAGTTGTAAAGAAAAAAAAAGAAAAGGATTTATGATTTCATTTTCAGTAGATATTAAACTTCTAAAAAAGAAAGAAACACATGTGATTTGCCTGCTACTTTGAAATCTATCTTTAAATGTTTTGTAAACGTTATTTGAAAGTGAATTTTTGTTGAAATAAGATGCACCAGTTATGAGTGAAAAACACAAAACAAAAAGATCTCGTAATAGATCATAATTAGACTAATAAGTAGATCTTAGTTTGTATCGGAAAAAAGAAATATAATGGTTTGAAAATGTATAAATCTATTTTGGAAGATACAGAGGATAGTTCTTTATTGTTTTATTTCGTATTACTCCAAACATTGTAAGTTCTTTATATCTAACTAACTAAAACTATTAGCATGTGCATGAATTGATGATTTAATGATTCATATTAATGAATAACAAATCAGATTTATTCACGCATAAAAAAATACGGCAAAAAGCAAAAGTGAGACGAGAAATAAAAAGCCGTAGATTACATGATCATACTTTTACTAAGAAAATTGAATAATGATTTATTTATTTATTTATTTATTTATTTCTGATCTTTATACAGGGTGGCACAGTATCACCAATATAGGTGGTCTTGCACGATTCCGTTTTGATAACTCAATTGTAGAAGGAAATATATTTTGATAACTCCAAAATATATATAATATTATATACATCACTAAATCAAATTATTCGCTTTCAATATTGACGGAATGGGATAAGATTTAAATATTCAAGATTCGGGTAGGCATGAAAGTATCCGTAAGATTTAAAAGGGTGCTTTATGTCTCATAGATTATTTGTAATACCTCTCAGTAATTGCTTTTAGATCAACAAAGCATAAATTTGTCACATGTTTGTTGCATCCTCATGAATTAAAGATCAACATAATGTGCAATTTTCATCGAGCCGCTGTAGCATACGCAAGTAATCCAGGTATAGCAGAGGACTCGGAGAGGCGGCGGAACGAATTTGAAAGTGGGGGGTCACGATGGAAAAGGGGCACTTTTTCTGACAAGGGGACACTTGAGAATAGAGACATAAAGAGAGAAGTACTTTGATAAATAGGGGGTGCGCATAAAATTTGCCTTTAAATTTATGCTTTTAAGAATCTGAATGGCTTAATATTTTAGCAATGATGGAAAAAAACAACAACAATGCGAGCGCGAGCCGAAAATTTTGAGCTAAAAATTTGAGATAATTGTCATTATAGACCCTATTTAGTATCCTCGAGCGCGATGCGCAAGCTGTAATTTTGGAGCTAAAACTTTGAGTTAATTGTGCATGATATACCCTAGGCCTATCTAATGTCCACTAGCGCGAAGGGCGAGCTGAAAATTATGAGGTAAAAAATGCAGCTAATTTTGCATTATAGACTTGATTTAGTATCCGCGAGAGCAAACCGCGAGCCGAAAATTTTTGGTTTTAAAAGAAATATGGAGTGTCAGGGGGCACTTTTAGATATCAAAAGTGCCCCTTTTAAAAACAAAAATTGTCCATGGGACTTTTCAAAACTCTGAAAGGCTTCTTTTTATTATAAAAATGGCATTCTCGCTAAGAAAAGGGGCACTTTTAGGATGGATGAAAAAGTGGGGGTCACTGTGCTCCCCTGCCACCCCCCCCCCCCACCCGGTTCCGCCGCCTCTGCAAAGGAGGTTCACCTGTTTCCCGAGTGCAACATATTGGCACTCATCACTCGAAAAAGGTTTGTTGCTCATTTAGCTCATCATTATTAGATAAAGTGACAGCCCCTCCCCTTTTGAGTGATTTTAAAATCTTTTACATTCAGAAAGCAATCTACTAGGTGTCATGAAAGTGGAATATTTAATTTGAATTTAATTTTACTCGTTAAATAGACCTCTTTAAGGATTTAGGCCCCCGATAAGGGTGGAATATTTTATTTTGCTTCAGCAACAACATTTTGCGATGGCCTTTTTTTGTCACTGTGCCTATTCGAATTTGCAAAACCATGGGATATTGACGATATCAGACTTATCCCCCAACCTTTCCCGGAGTCAACTTTACAAAAACAAACAAACAAAAAACACCCCCTAAAAAAAAAAGAAGTGCGACTCCCCCTCCTTTTTTTGGCTGCATTTTTTTATACCCGGGATAAATACCCTTTCAGACCTCTTCCAAGGGAACGAGTAAATGGTGTTATTGTTCTTTCAGTTGGATTTCATTTTATGGTTGAAGGGTTAAGTATATTGTCTAGGGGAAGGGTTTAAGTAAGAAATTTAATTGATTTAAATTAGATATATTTCATTTTTTTAGTCTCATTAAGAACTGGACTCAAAGACAACAGTTTACCCTTATTTTTCTTCCTCAGTTTAATAGCCCTTGTGACAACGTTGTGTATGGAAATATGGATTGTTTTTCATATTTTATATATAAATGTTTGGCTCAGATTCTACGATATTGGGGAAGACAAAATTGCCCATCGAATAAAAATGAATAAAATCAATTAGTAAAACGCATTCAAAATTAACTTTCTCTGTAACGAGAACCCCAGATCGAACTTAAATATTAGTCAAAGCACTTCATCAAAGCAAATGGCCTTAAAAAAGGTAAATTAAAAAAAAGTGTATTGTGAAGGTGGGAGATTTTTTAAAATTATCTTTTCAAATTCTGCACGGGATGTTTGGATGAATAGTCTAATATTGTCAGGGCCCCCGCAATGTATAAACTTAAGTAAACGCATTCATGACATAGGCCGGATGATAAAAAGAGAAATAGTATCAACGGAGCATGTAAAACAAAAAATATTCAACATATACCAGATCCTTTTATGTCATTTAGTTTTGACTTAGTGATTTAATTTGACTTGGGGGTGACAAGAAAAGAAACAGAAAGCGCTTAAGGTGACATGATTAAGTTTATTTATAATTATTTATAATATTGATAAAATTCTTGTGTTTGTTGAGAAGGGTCTTCACAATTTACACTTTCATCAAAATGATCAAATTAAGAGAACTCATGTGTACTTACCAAAAATTTTGGAAATCTTTTATTTCTGTCAAGGATGGGTTCTTGTGGATAAAGTTGAAGGAGTTCGGCGATTTCTTGCTCCCCTGTGTGAGGAACCTGTGACTGGGCTAGTCTGTGGATGTCGATACCTGTTACAGTTTGTAGTAGAAACAGCATCGAAACTGCCACAAATCCAGCCTGTGCATAAGACAACATGGTGGTAGCGTCTTCACCAACTCTTGCAGGCACGGAACACTGTCCAACCCCGGGCGATGCAGAGGCTTGCCCTGTCTTTAGGCACCCAATGGGCAAGCGAAAGATGATCAACTTATTTCTGCAACCTTAATTCTTGTTGTTAGTTCGGTACTAAACAGTTAAAAGAAAATTATATTCGATCAAAATTCCACTATGAAGCTACCAGAAACCGCCAAAATTTACTTGAACCATCACACAGAATAAAACTAAGTCGTGTCAAAGAGAACCAAAGAAGAAAACTCTTTTTCGATCAAACCTTCCAGCGTTCTGAGTTTGAGGATTTGTTGTGGAGCGGTAAAAGATTGTGCACCGGGAAGGTGGTGTCGTAAGGAACTTTGGAGTGAGATGTTCGCATACTTATGGACGATCTCATCCTGGGAGGATAAAAACTCTTACTGGCTAAGTGTTGCAGTGACGTCACTCGTATACTTAACACACGACACGCCAATACACTCGTTTTCCCAGTATCAAAAGAAGCTTTCCAATGGTGGTAATTAAGACAATAGTTTCCGTTATTTCTGGAATAGACTGATATAAAAATGGAAAACGCGATTGGAAGCATTTCTTACATCATAGATGCAACTATGTCATGGTCAGTGGAATATGGGGGGCCTAGGGTGCCCCTAAAGGTAATGTCTAAGTGTAAAAGCGCTCGACATACCCTGCTTTCGGGTTACTTTTATGGGAAAAACTTCTTCGGAAATCATGGACTTTTCATGACAAGCGTTGAACAAAATTAATTGCGACCTTTTACGAGGCTTTTGATATTGATATCTGCTTGATATGTATGCTTGTGATGATATGCTTTAATGTTTATTTCTTTTTAGCATCTTGTATTTGTACTGTGACAATATGGATGAACGCCCTACTTGACTTTGGTTCTCCTATACAAGGGACTTCCATTTATCCGAGGGACTGAGTGTTTCCCCACTGTTATATAAGGCCTATATCACACCAACACTCCCTTTTCAATACATCCGTTGGCTTTGAAAGCCCACGCATCGGCGGGCAAGTTATGAGTTATACTGAAATAAATCAACATTTAATGAATATCATATCATGTCTTAAATAAATTGGCAAAGACGTCATAGGATCAACCGGATATTCACCCGTATGCACTCTAAAAAAATGGATGGTCAAATTTTATATTCTTCATTCGGGTAAAACAAATAAAAGATCCTTCTCGGTGTCGTAATCCGAGTCAATCGGATCATTTGACTCAGAACCCGAGTTTATCACGAGTGGATAAAAGCGTTGTTGACACAATTTTTTTTTCATAATCCGGGTCGCTCAGAGCCTTTGACGCGGAATCTAAGTAGATCGGATCTATACACTTTTCCAGTCAAATGACGCGGAGAGAAGAGTCACTTTTATCGACTCGGAACCTTTTACCCGGAATCTGGGTCCACCGGGGTCATACACTTTTATCCGGAATTGCATTATGTATATGATATTATGATTGGCCTACCTTATATATTAAAATTTTACATTATTTAAATGTAAATGAGTTTCGGGAGATTTTTTTTAAATTGCATTATTGTGTCATTTCATTAAACACAAATAATTACGGGGTCGGAGATGGCCTAAAATAGTACACAAAATAATGTCCATTATTTCAATAACCGAATATGTGAGAGAGGCCGATGTTATGGGTTCTGGGAAAACCGAGTCTAATTTATATGTACACTGTTCGTCATAAAGGTGGAATATTTTTTTCTGGCTCAAGCGACATTATGTCGCTCCGTTATTAATTTCTTGAATGTGTTTGTCACCGCTTTCACTTTCTGGGATCCTGGGTATATATTGGACGTTCCCTCAACCCTTCCCGAGGATTTTTCTTCAAGAAAGCTTGTCACCCCCAGAACATGGCCATTTCTGTCATTTTTCTTATTTTGGGGCCCTTTTTTGTTCACGCGACCCACCAAGGCCCCCTCAGTCCTACCCCAAGGAAACACGTCTGAGATGGGGATTTGTTATTTTTCATTAAATTAAATCTAGATTTATGGTTACAGGCTCGAGTCTTTTGTCTAGGGGAGGGGTCAAAATTTATTTTGATTTGGGTTCAACATTCATTTTATTCATTTTCACACCATGGAAATTTCTATCTTCCCTTAATTGGATTTTAAAATCTCAACCAAACATAAATCAAAATAAAATATGATCAATAATGATTATTTACAGCCTCGTCATCAAGGCTAAACAAAATTTAAGGGGAAAATTATGATATTTAAGGGTTAAAGGTGGTTTTTCATTTCTTTTGTTTTCAGCATAAAGATGGAATAAAATATTCCGAATTTTCACCAATCTCGTTTTTTACTTCAACCCCTCCCCTAGACAAGAGACCTTAGCCTGTCCCCAGAAATATAGATTTAACTTAAAAAACAATATAAAACAGTACACCTCAGTCGCGTTTCCTGGGGGTAGGACTGAGGGGGGCTTGATCGGCCGGGAAAATAAAAAGGGGCCCCAAAATGAGAAAAAAATGACAAAAATGGGCATCACGGGGGTTGACAAAACTTTTTTGGAAAAAGGTCCACGTGAAGGGTTGGGAGAATGTCCAAGATATAGTCAGGGTCCAAAAAAGTAAAAGCAGGGACAAACATATTCAAGAAATTAAAGTCAGAGCAAAATCATGTTGCTATAGCGGCAAAACAATATTCCACCTTTATGACGGACAGTGTAGCATTATGCTGCCTCAGTATAAATATCCAAATTACATTTAATATGTGAATCTATCGTGCGTACTTTGACGTTACAAGTTATTCATTACCTGCAAATTGCATGTTAATGCTCAAATCCATTTCCCGCTAACTCTCTTTCTGTTCATACACATCAAAAGATGTAAATATTTGTGACCAACAATTTGGGGATTTTCGTCAATCAAATTTGGAAGGTCTCTCGGTCCTTTAAGAACATTTTCCCACCCAAACCTCAAATCTAGTGGGGGCACTCTGACTATGTATCTACCTAAATTGTATGAAATAACATGACTAACGGAGGTACAGTCTGGTTCTTTTCGTGATTCTTCAGGCGACTCTTTTTTGTCCTTTCTATTCTGAAACATGTATTTCGCATGTCAGCGCTAGGCCAATTTAAAAATTTGTCGTTAAAAAATAATTCTTTTTAACTTCGGCTCAACCAATAGAATATTCAATTATCGTGATGTCACAATATATATATACTGGTCCTAAGTTATGGTCTGACCTCCCCAAAACAATAATTGAATCAACATCTTTGCATACTTTTAAATTAAAGCTAAAATGCCATTTATTAAAGGCTTACAAAACACAGGCGGAAAATGACACGTGAGCAATTGTTTTTATAGTCCCATAAACATGTATGTTCATCTCAATATTAATGTATGTTTATAATGCAGTGCCAAGATGCTGTCGTCATTTTACAACAAATTACGACATCATCTTGGTACCCCTCACTTTTTCCATTGCGTATATCATTATTAATGTATGATTATAATGTAGTGCCGAGATGATGTCGTCATTACACATCAAAATAATGATGACATAATCTCGGTACGCCTCACTATTACCATTGCGTACAGATAGGTAGTTCAATGTAAAAAAAAAAAAGATATGTTAATGCACATTCTTCAGTTACTCCTATTTATATATCTTTGTATTTATTTATTTCTTTATGTATTTTTATACATCATTTTCACAAAGGAGCCTATAATGTAACAAGCTTAGCTTTTAACTTAGGCTCCTTCATATTTCTTTCTACTGATGTCATTTGTTTTATGATTTATCAAATAATGTATGGTATTGAAATGACATATAATTGTTGTTTTCATTGTTTGATTGGAATATGTAAATAAAAACTGAACTGAACTGAACTGAACAATGAGTAGGTATATATTTCTGTTTTCTACCTTAAATGTAACATCGGTAAAAACCAATGAAAATCAGCATACATTCACTTAATTCAATACGTTAGCTCATGCATTTGTGAATGTGCGAGGCCTGCGTAAATTTTGTGATATTAATTTCAGTCTTTTTACTTAATGCTTCTGACACATTTCCGAAAGACAGAAATCTGATACTCGAATCTTGTTAAGCTTGTCCATTAGGGATAACGAAAATTGAAATTTTACACCAATTTCAGCCCTTTGCTGCCACACCATTCAAAATTGGGGACGAAGAAAGTCGCGTAAAACTGAAAAAAAGTCCTTCTCTGCTTTTCATTTACTGGCATAATCTGTTTGATTGGTCTATTACTATATTACTAAATTGTAGTTAATTTCAGAAATTTGTATATTCAATGACTTTTACATGTATTAATCATACATAAGTATGTCTTAAAAGAAAATGTAATTCGATTGATATATGTATAAATAGGTACCCAAACACTTTATATTTCGTTGATGTATTTACGTTTTTGCGTATTATGGTTCTTTACCTATTAAATCTTTTAAAATTCAATTCATTATAAAATTTATTCAATTCAGTAGTCTTCCATTTGAGAATTATGTAGACCATTTTCGTTTTAGGTCTTTGTTTGTCCTATATTATACCATGAAAATATAGTAATAGTATATGATTCTTAAAGTGATGTCATTTTCAACCATCTTATCATTTTCTTTGGGGTCATATTGAATACATGGGTGGTGAGGTTGTCGGTGAAACGACATGTTCTCCTGGGACAAATTATTGTTCCGGGCTTTACTCGTTTAAGATGTATAGGGTTAGGGTAAGGGTTGCAATAGGATTTTATGTTATATTTAGGTTTGTGGTTTATGGTAGGGTATAGTGTTTAGTCCAGGGTTGTAGTTGGTTATTTGAATAGTGTATAGAATTCGTAGCGGAGCAATTGTCGCCGGATCAAATGTCATGGAATCTGGCGAGCGTTTCATGAAATGACTTGTCGGACGTTTTATCCGACAAACTGTTATAAGCTACTGAAATTCTTGCATCTGATTGGCTGAGAGCAAATTTGTCGGATAAAATGTCAGACAAGTCCTTTGATGAAATGCCCTTCAGGTCGTCTCACCTGAGATCAATCAATCCAATGCCCCTCAATCTTATCCCTGGTACCCCCGCCATTGATCTATAAACCCACGTCAAAGTAGATCAAATAAGATGATGACACGGCCACAAAGTTCTACGAAAAAAATGTTTCTTTTCTGTTTTTTGATGGTTTGGACATCGTGCTCCCCGTGAGGTGAGTGAAGAAGGAGTAGAAACCCTAGGAGCTCTCGAAGACCAGTCAAGGACCTCCTTCTTCAAGGGATCGCTTCCCCTCTTTCAACCAAGCGTTCGACGCTTGTAGATCAGGTAGCGAAAGTAGATACCAGCCTCACACTATTTTCTTTATGATCTTAATTGTTTTTTCATGACGTGATCAAGACATCACTCCTAAATTTGGAGACTTTTTAGCGAAAAGCATCAAGAAGCGGTCCTGTCACTGTCTCATCTCTTCTTCTTCACATCTTGCTAAATCTAGGCACTCCTCTTTGTTGATCACCTTGTTTTATCATGGACATATTGGTCAAATCAAACACATTCTGGTCGATTCATTTTATCATGAACTAGATTTGATAATCCAATATGGCACAATCGCCAAGAAAGGCAATAGCTTTAACCGTTTATTATTTAGAATCAATTAAAAATATAATACTGTAAAAAAATATTTGTATTTTCACAGCAAATCTGCTGTCAGCAGAGTCGCCATAAAAATGTAATTCAAAAAACAGTTTTGTTGTAAATTTGTCCTCTAAGAATTTATGAAAGAGAAATCATTAGAGTTCTATAGCGTACATATTTGGTTAAAATGGAACAAATGTGTTACTCCTGATGTATATTTTGCATTTCTCATGTAATTATTTGCAGGAGAAATTTACAACAAAACTGTTTTTTAAATTACATTTTCACAGCGACTCTGCTGACAGCAGATTTGCTGTAAAAATACAAATATTTTTTACAGTGTAGATATTATATCTTGTTTGTGTTCAATAAAAACTTAAAATTCCTATCATACTTACCAGATCCCTAATGAGATGGGGTTAGTCGATCTGTCAGCGAATTTTAACTCACATGCGCTCTCTCAAAACGTGAGTGTTTTAACGCTCTATTTGGAGTTAAAGCACCTTTAAGGGACATATTCACATGTAAGGGGTCACAAAGTGAGGTTTACCCCGACACTATGGATAATTGAGCAAGTATATCTTTTGATAGAAAAAGCGTGCCTTCAGATCATGTATTTCCCTTATTTCTGTTTATATACCTTTTACTTCATATGTATACTGATGTTGAAGCAGATAAATATAAACTTCGAAACGCATTTTTTCTTTAATTTATGGATTAATTTTCAATTTATAACTGGCTCTGCTACTGACTATCATTATTGATGAGTATAGGATTATCGTTAAACTTGATTTCAGAGATTAAATAGGACTACAAATTTCATTTCATGCAGTAGTCCTATTATTCATTATGATTTTTTTATATTCTGAGAATAGTTTAATGCTTCATCATACTGTGATCAATTTCGGATAAAAAATATGCATCGTCTTCGTATAATCTGATCGTATTTGAATGAAAATTGAATGACTGCTATGGGATGTAGATACCTCAGTGACATATTTAGTGGAATAATGCGAGAGGATAACAAGGTATGAATACATGTATGAGGAGAAGCTTCGTTTCCATGGCTAATCAATTCATTTTACAGGATTTCATTTCTTGCAATTACAGGCTTATTTTACGCTTTAAAGCAAAATATAATATTTCAGTTCTTATAAGGAGAAGCCGTCCGGGAATATCTTTCTTCAACATTGTTCAAGTAGATACTCATTGAGCGGAGCTATCGGTCAATTGAATTAACGTTTAATTTTCCAACATTTCGGACGAAAGTGCTTGTTAGAAATGTCAAATTGATCGGAGATGGTTTAAACTTGTCCGGAAAAACCTATATGAAATCAAACATACCAGCAGAATTATAACCAAACAATTGTTTTATTGTGGAATAGCAAGCCAACTTCACATCCCGCTTGGTCTTATGACCACTTAGACTAATTCCCCCCCCCCAAAAAAAAAAAAAAAAAAAAAAAAAAAAAAAAAAAAAAAAAAAAAAAAAAAAAAAAAAAAAAAAAAAAAAAAAAAAAAAAAAAAAAAAAATAAATAAATAAATAAAAAATAAAAAATAAAATAAAATAAAAAAAATAAAAAAATAAAAAAAATAAAAATAACAATAATAATTTGAAATCACCTTTTGGACAAGGAAGTATTTTCATGTTCGCTACGTTTTAAGATCCTATAGTCAAAAAAAGTCATACATGTACTTTAAAACAACATTCTTCACAAAAGCTATTTGCATTGTGTTCATCGCATCATTATGTACTGTACCTGTACATCATGAATACCTTTTAAGACCTGCCATGAATTTCTCCATTCCAGATTCAATTTTGAATTATTAGATTTAAAGACTTGAAGAAAGAATTGTACTTTTACTTGGTGTCGAATAAATTCAAGTCAATTCAATTTCTGTGTTTGAATTGAATTGAAGGAAGGAAAAAAAACAGTCCATTTGAACAGCATAATATATGAAAATGACTCGATGTATTAATAATGGTTCATATCCATTTTAACTGCAGTTAGTCCAATTCTCAGATTGTCCAATACCCCTTAGGCTAAACCCATTTGGTCTACTATGGGTTAGTTTAACTTCCCCTTAATCTAGGGGACATTTTATCAAAGGACATGTCGGACGTTTTATCCGACAAACTGTTATAAGCTACTGAAATGCTTGCATCTGATTGGCTTTTCGTCTAATTATCAAATGAATATTTGGTCTATTAAACGAGTTTGTTACAGGGATTGAATTAGTTTTATATACCAAGTGGGCATTAGACGAAGTGGCAGTTAGACCAAGCGGTAATTATACGAACTGGTTTCAGTCGAAGTGACAGTTAGACCAAGCGGTGATAATACGAACTGGTTTTAGACGAAATGGAATTAGACCATGTGGGATGAGACCAAACAGGCATTAGTCAAAATGGGTTTAGACCAAATGCCAATTTAGCCGAATAATTACCCCTCATTCCCTTAAAAAATTCATGATTTGAGAGGATTTTCCCCCCTTTCTTTTCTTTCCATCAAACGTGTAATATTTGTTAAAATATTTTGTGTAAGATGTTAACAAAATATCGTTTAAACATTTAATATAATATCATATTTGATCACAGTCAAATTGGCTCGACATCATGTGCTGATCCATCGTGTATATACCATTATTTCAAAAGTGATTGAGATGTTTTTATTATTGTGGAAATGTAATGAATTGTAATGGTGTTGTTATAGACAAACGGAACAGTTAAACAAATAGATAATATAAAATCCTTATGTAAGCAACTATCTTCCCCTCCCTCACATTTAATCTTTCATATACATTTTTTCCATGAAGTGACAGTGAGTTCGAGGAAGAACCTACTCTAATCTACTGGATTCCATAGATAACTTATTCCTAGTTATATCAGATAAATAAAAATAGCTGGATAACATCACATCCTTTCTCTGTATCATCATAATAACTGATAAGGCTACTTTTGTTAATTGTGCAAAATATAGATTTTATTTCATTGAATAAAATCTCATCAGAACGCAAGTATTTCCCTGTCATCCATTTACTCCTTCTTGCCCCCCCCCCGTCTCTCTCTCGTCTCTCTCTTCCCCTCTCTCTCCCCCTCTCTCTCTCTCTCCCCCCTCTCTCTCTCTCTCTCTCTCCCCTTCCCCCCCCTCCCTCTCGTCCTCCATCTTTCTCTCTCTCTCTCTCTAATGTCATTGTCACAATGAAGTAGTTCGTAAAACGTCATCCCGTTCCTTAAAGCTAGTATAGATTTTTGGTCAATCTAAATATATCTTTCGAATGTTCAATTACTGTTTGGAATTGTATAAAAGATTGTATCATAAAACATATGTCACTTCAAAAATGTCACAATCCTCAATATTTTATCATGGTCCGACTCTCTGGAATAACCTTGAACCTCATTTTAAAAATAGTAAAACATTTAACCAGTTTAAGCGATTATACAGAAAATATCTAAACACTTTAAGTAATATATCTCAATCTTAATGAATTCTCATATTTTTTAAGGTTTCCTCCTCTTCTATCCCTTTTGTACCTTCTGGTTTTTCATATGTTAGCTTGTTTTTCATACATTGTGTTCTTGTACCTAGTTATATTGTTATTGTTTTGCCTTGTATTACTTGTATTATTGAATGATTTGTATATTTAAGATACTAAAGGGATTATTTTTTAACAAGCCTCCTTTGTGCTTTTTATATTCCCGCCACAATTGTATGTACTAAGAAGACAAATGGTTTGTAATATGTTTTTAATGTGGAAATGAATGAATGAATGAATGAATAAAAGATCGAGAAATTATTAAAAATGTTCATAATTATCACTATAAAAGTGTCTACTAAAAGTTCTGGTCCCTGTAAGTTAGTATAATGCATTATTTACGATTGGATATCTTACTATAATCGTTAAAGATGGTCATTTAAAAGGTAAAAGGTAAACAAAAATGATATAAAAAATTAAAAATACCCAAAATAAAATATGAATAGGTCCTCCTGCTCGACTCGAACAGATTAAATATTTCAAAAATTAGTCTATATATTTTTGTTTTACATTAACCAAAGTTATATCCCAGCTTTAACGAACGGGTATATATGAGAAGTGATTCAGTGAATGGCATTACAAATATGAAGTATCAAATCTAGAGATGTCAATATCGAATCTAAGTGACAATTTCATTAGAGGAATTGAACTATTGCTCCGTATTGCCATTTAAATGCTAAATCATTGCCATCGCTTCAGGCGATTCCATTTTTTTTTCTTATAGATTTGTTTCATTTCGTAATTGATGTAGATGTTTGGAGTGATCCTTCATTGAACGTGAATATAATAATTATAGGCAGTTCTAATAATTGCCTTGCTAATTTGAAATTACCTCTTTATATCTGATACTTATTTGGAATTTACAACATTATCACATAATATACACTTTTGTTCCACCATTCCCCCTCCTCCTCTCTCTCTCTCCCTCTCTTTCTTTGATTTCTGACTTTTCGCTCCATTTCTTTTCCTCCTTCCTTCATCTTTTCTTGACCCCTTCTCCCTTTTCTCTATCTTTGCCTCTTAAACACTCTAAGAATGACGGGTCTAATTGACCCATTCCCGGATCAATTCGGGTCATACACCATTCAGGATCAATTTATGAACATACATCTGCTCATGACCACCAATTGATCCAGAATCCGAGTATGGCCCACAGTGCATGTGACCCCGAATAGCGTCAATTTGACCCTTTATTGTGTTAGTTTACAATCGGCACTCTAAAATACTGGGTATTGATGTTACAATCATCATCTTTAAAAAACAACATACCCAGTAAATGATGAAGAGGGGCGAGGCTCGACTAGCCCATGTGCTATTTTCTGTTCCCATATACCACTTGTAATGTTTGATTTTTATGACATATAAAATATAACATGCCCTCTGTCTGTTATCATTGATAAATGATAAAACTAATAAAATAAAATAAAATTGAAAGTAAAATTTCTGAAGTTTTATACATTTATGTCTCTCTTTGACCTACAATAAACATTTGTTCCCAGTGTCAACACATTCCTTTAAAGCATGACCAACAAAATATTTGAGGGTACCCGGCCTTTTTTTCCAAATAATTCTTTGATTTGGAAATATGATTTCTTAGAATGTTATCTTTGTTGTTTATAAAGCAGAAGACATTATCTTTTTCCCACTAATCATGTAAGTGCTTGGAAATTAAAAAGCAAAACACAAACATAACTCCCATGCACGTTATTCCATGCTCTTGAAATTTATCATCGAACAATCTCAACATGTGATATGCCTGTTATAAACCTGTTTTGAGTTACATTAGGTATTCATGATCAAAATCCACCCAAGAGTATTAACCGATTATAGGATTGTCAATACAAGGAATCGATTCATAATTGTAGGCATGTCATTATTCCTGGAAGTAATAATAATAATAAAAAAGTGCTAGTTTTTTATTTTTGCTGAAGGGGAAAACAAGAATTTTAATCCTATTCTTTATTTTGATCAAACGCATCTCGTAAAGTATGTCTTTGTCATAATGCAACAACAAAAATCCTATCAAAATTGGCAAGAATTAAGGATTTTTTTATTTTGAAAAAAAAAAACCTTATCTCGTCAAATATTTCTTTGTCATATGGCATAACAAAAATCATATCAAAATTTGCAGGAATTACGAATATTTCGTTTTTGTTTTTGACGAAATTAACAATAACGAAGTCGCTGTAGATTTTCTCAAAGGAATTAAGTGGAAAATGGAATATTAAAGATATATTACATGTTGATCTTCAAGTGCCCATTGCCGGTTTAAAAACATACGGGGAGTCCTTGGACTTCTCTATAACTTTCCAATTGTAACAAGACTGAAACCTTCAAATCAGGGGGCATTTCATCAAAGGACTTGTCGGACATTTTTTCCCCGACAAATTTGCTCTCAGCCAATCAGATGCAAGCATTTCAGTAGCTTATAACAGATTGTCGGATAAAACTTCCGACAAGTCTTTTCATGAAACGCCCTCCTGAACTAAAAACCTATTTTTTCTTCCCGTAATAGCATTGTGAATAATATGTGATATATGATATTGAGAGAAACAGGCGCCTTTGAATGTTTTGCAGATAAATGGCGCTATGATGTTCATCATCATAATCATCTTTTGGGATAGTTTTTCACGGCTGAAATTATAGTAGGCCTACTACTCTCTGCAAGGACGGGACGCGATATGGCTTAATTTCATTATTCAGAGTTTGCAAATCATGACATTTAGCTCTTCATATTTGTAGAACAGAAAAAAAAAAAAAAAAATGTACCATCTTCTACCCGGTTAGATTTCGTTATCTGTTTGTTTGTTTGTTTTTGTTGGTATTTTGGCTATTTTTGGTAATGACCAAGATCCAAATCAACGAAACTCAAACCTTATTTAGAAATTTTATTATTGTAGAATTCTAAATAATGTGGATACCAATCACTAGTGCATGTGTTAAGAGCAATTCGTATACTACATTGTATATTACATCAACAACAAGAATAAATGAATGAATAAATAAATAAATAGATAAAAAATAAAAGTCCCGATGATCCATATTTATATTCATATATCCGAAAGTTAAATCGGGAAACCCACAGGAAAAAAAAAAAAATATACAGACAATCAGGGGGCATTTCATGAAAGGACTTGTCGGAAATTTTATCCGACAAATTTGCTCTCAGCCAATCAAATGCAAGCATTTCAGTAGCTTATAACAGTTTGTCGGATAAAAAGTCCGACAAGTCCTTTTATGAAACGCCCCCTGATGTCATTAATTGACCAAAAGAAGGATCGGGATTTGAATTTTATGTTAATCCACAAAGTTATTGATGAAGAATCCGTTCAAACGAGATAAATAATAAGGCCATTTCTATTCGGATTTCTTTCCCGTATTTTATGATACGTCAGAGACGCTGTTGATGCAAGCTATTATATGGCCTCGGGTCATTATAATTCTAAATGTACATATAACTCCATGAATGTCAGTCTAAATACATTTCTTCTCCTTCTTCGTTTGTTTTAACGACGCAAATGATGTTGATAGTATTAAGGCAATGCGTTTGAATCTCCTTGATAGAATAGACGCAATTTATCTCCAGCGTTTTCTTTCCTTATGCTACAGTCACACAGACACTTACGTTGAGTTACGTCCGGTTGCGTCCAAAAATTGTTTTCTTTTCTGCGGATCCCCACGGATGCCTACCCGTCATATTCATCAGTGGAAATATTGATAATTTCGTTCATCCAGTAAAACAAAGAATTACATAAGGAATGATAGAATAGAAGATGAAATAAGATTTAAACAACACAAACGTATCTATACGTAATTGTCTGTGTGACTGTAGCATTATGCTGCAGTCACACAGACACTTACGTTGAGTTACGTCCGGTTGCGTCCAAAAATTATTTTCTTTTCTACAGATCCCCACGGATGCCTTCCTGCAACATGCCTTCCTGTCATAGTCAGCAGTGGAAATATTGATAATTTCGTTCATCCAATAAACAAAGAAATACATAAGAAATGATAGAATAGAAGATCAAATAAAGATGAAACGACAAAAACGTAACTAACCTTTAAGTGTCTGTGTGACTGTAGCATTAAAAGCGTTGTTGAAAATTTATTCAGGGGGTGTATTTATATTTCATATGGATGTGTGCAGTATGCACAAGTAGTGTTCAGAGACAAATTTTACATTTCTATATTATTTTATTTTTCTTTGTTTTGGATTCTTATATCCTCAATTAACATGCCAAGCTTTTGATCATTCTTTCAGTACACTTTAAATCAGTCTTAATAGAACATCATTTATTCATCAAATTAAAATAAGGCCATTTCATAATTATATATTCATTGGTAGATTTTAAATGATTAAGGATTAAGGCTTGGGTAAATCATCCGAATAAGTTTATAATAAAGTCAATTGCACGTACTAACCTTCATTTAATGATTTCAGGGCACTTTCCAATGATTTAGGCTTAGCAGTACCGTGAAGTCGATTAGGCCTTGGAAATAGATTATGTTTGCATGTATTAAGAGGTGTCATGATCATGATATGAATTCCGGCTGATTACAAATTATTGAAGAAGACAATTTTGAGCTTTGTTTGAGCGCCTACAGAGGTCACCCACTCTTTATGATCTTCAACCCATAGGGGCGTCCATCGCTGCGATATTCGGCACAGGCCTAAAATGTTATGCTACAGTCATAGACACTTACGTTGAGTTACGTCCGGTTGCGTCCAAAAATTATTTTCTTTTCTGCGGATCCTCGCGGATGCCTACCCGTCATAGTCAGCAGTGGAAATATTGATAATTTCGTCCATCCAGTAAAACAAAGAAATATATAACAGAGAAATGATAGAATAGAAGATGAAATAAGATTAAAACTAAACAAACGTATCTATACGTAAGTGTCTGTGTGACTCCAGCATTAGCGTAGGGAAGAGAACTTCTCTTTTCTCTGAATATTTAATATACTTTCAATTATGAAATTTCGTACAAATTATATTCATATATAGTTTCTCAAAATCCAAGTCTTACGGTAACAACCGATGCAGTAAGGGTTAAACGGGGAGGGTCCACGAGTCCTCGGTCATGCGAGTCCGCGTATTTTCCCACGAGTCCTCGGTCCCACGAGGCCGAGTATTTTTCCCACGAGTCCTCGGTCCCACGAGTTCTCGATCCCACGAGTCCTCGGTCCCACGAGGCCGATTTTTCTCATATCATATTTTCACTTATCATAATAAAATACTCGGCCTCGTGGCACCGAGAACTCGTGGGACCGAGGACTCGTGGGAAAAATACTAGGCCTCGTGGGACCGAGGACTCGTGGGACCGAGGACTCGTGGGACCGAGGACTCGTGGGACCGAGGACTTGTGGGAAGACCCCGGTTAAACAACAGAACTACCGGGCTCCCGTTACATAAATAGTTACTATTACATTAACTTTACCATCACTGGTAACTTTCATGAAATATTACTCTTTGGTTTGCTATTGACCAACATTACCATGGTAGTTATCATTGATGACAAAATTACTATTAATAATAGTAAAATAGTAACTCTTCATTCAAAGGGGCCCTGTTTGAAAAGTTAACTTTAAAGTAAATCACGAAGTTCAAGATACAACTGAATATCTTTAATAATTGGTTTATTTATAATATATATATATATATGAACATGTATATAGATATCCGTCACCTTACAAGATGAATTATAAACATGGAAACATAATTGAAAGCAGCATGGAAATTAAATTAAAACCTTTTGGCGATGCATAAATTTGATATATCTTTAATACCTGGAAGCACCATAGTTTTAGCAAGCGAATAAAATAAGCAAAATATGCTACTTTTCATGACTGTGATTTCCTAAAGTGATACCCAATCTATATTAAACATAATACAAACATACATTAAATTTTCATCAAATATACCATGTTATGTACATGAAAAATCATTCTCTTTCGATATAATGAAATTCAAGAGATTTACTGAACTGTAAATGTGTAATGAACTAAGGTATATTGCACAATCAATTCATTTAATCACAAATAAATACACCATTCTATGATAAATTAGCGAACAAGATTTTGGCATTGCTGATAAATTTCAGTGAATTAATAATCTGTGAAAAGGATTTGGGGGTTTGTGTTTATAATAATTTTCATATAAAATTGTTATCTTTCAATCAATGATCAGCTTCCCCTAAGCAAAATATAGAAAGAATTCATATTGTTTTAAGAGAAACTAAATGAGTCTACGAAATTTATATTCAATAGTTACATACTTCAAAAGTTTCATCACATTATTTTCGACATAACAAGATTAAAATTCTGTTCAAAATCAACCAATTCAAGACTTATTGTTGAGACGTCTTCCTTAGAATGATGATTTCAATCAATAAATAGATCTGGCCATATCTTATTGTATAATATGATTGACATAAATTAACCAATCAAATCAGATACGATACAATCCATAAGAATGTATCATGATATAGCACCAGATTTTACCCACCTCAATAAAATAGTTGACTGAATCTGTCATTTAACATTCATAGTATCTTATTTAGACAGAAACACAATATAAATTATTATTTTCTGATGTATTAAAAGATTTATAATATGAGAGAAAAACAGTACATTATCAAAATTGATCTTTCTTTTCAAAATAATACTCAAGTTTGAGGCATATAACATATATATCTAGAGAAAATAGCATCTATAAAACTCAAAGAGGTATGTCAATATCAACAAGAAAATATAGAAATGACAAAATTCAAAATAAGATTCTGATCCAATAATAATTACAAAAGATAATAATTGGAAACAATATAAAAATAAGTCATATAAATTATAAACTACATGACACAGCAATTTAAAAATATTCTATTGTTGCATGTAGTAAAAAAAATCAAAGTGTAAAATTGAAAGTAATTGAGTTAATTTGATCAACTTTCAATTCAATCACTACAATTCTTTCCGTTTGTTTGCCAGCTTTTGATGTTGCTTTTCATTCACGCTAGCAATTAATTATTCAGGTTATTATTCGTCCAAGACATTTTTTAAATTTTTGCGATAAGAGAATTAAAAAATAATTTTGTTGAATGCCTTGTATTTGCTGCCCCAAGATCCTTTCATTAGAAAAAAAATCTTTTCTTATATATTATATATAACAAAGTTCTGCTATCATATAGCAAAAAATACATGTCAAGATACCCGATAATGTGGAGAAAATCTCCAATCTTGAACAGTTAGTAAAATTGCTCTAAAGATTGAATGATGCGCATGAATTAAATTGAATAAATGATTAATCAATTTCAAATCAAGTCATAAATTTAAATACGCGATATGATTGACCATATGGTGAGTTGTTTGTGTAAAAAAAAAAAAAAGTATTACTGTAATATTTTGGCAAGATTTAGATTGCATTCCAAGAACAATTGTTTAATGCATTTGAACTGATTTTAATCAAACTAGATGTACAAAGTCATACCATGGCATATTTGGGCATTGACCTTGCATTCACGTTAATATCTGAAAATAATACCAGTATGTCATATTAGAAAAATACATCTTTCAAATACATACCCTGTATGGAGATTGTCTGAATGAGATGATATTTCTAATGTGACCTTCTATGACCCAGGTGGTAATACCTTTCACCTCTCAGCAGCTTTCATATGATGGGGTTTATATGTTCTTGGTCTAACAGCAGTTGGCCTAATTCTCAAATTGTCTAATAACACATGGGCTAAACCTATTTGGTCTACTAACAGTTTGATTTAATTTGTACTTTGTCAAATACATAGTCGGTCTAGATTTGTCCAATAGCTAAATTGTCTCATTGCATTTTTGTCTAATTGCTAAATGGATATTTTGTCTATTTTCCAGTTTGTTATAGGAATTAACTACTGTATCCGCTGGTATTTTTTTGCGATTAATTTTCCGCGATGAGCGGCCTGAAAACATGTTCACAGGTTCTTAAATTCGTGCTGCATATACGTAAGCTTGCAATCGAACCCATTCAAAACATGCATGGGAAATCATGCCTATATATTCGCGGGTTTTTAAATTCGCGCCTGCTGCTTTTCGCGCGAAATCTGTGAAAAATAATGTACTGCGAATATTTCCATAAATGGTGTTAGACCAAGCGGACATTAGATGAAATGGACTATAGATGAAATGGGAATTAGGCGAAAAGATAAATAGGCGAAGTGGCACATGGACCAAAGGGCAATTAGACAAACAATGGTCATTAGTTAAAGTGGGTTTAGATCAAAGGGCAATTAGACAAACAATGGTCATTAGTTAAAGTGGGTTTAGATCAAATGGCAATTAGACAAACAATGGTCATTAATTAAAGTGGGTTTAGATCAAATGGCAATTTACCTATGATTGGATGGTCTCATACTGTCAATGAATTCAAGGTAGTCCCATCATATCTATCTAAATGGTGTTAGACCAAGTGGACATTAGATGAAATGAGAAATACATGAAATGGAAAATAGGCGAAGTAACACTTAGATCAGAAGGTAATTAGACTCGTAATACTGGTTGTAGACGAAATTGAATTAGACCAAGTGGGATGAGACTAAATGGCAATTAGTAAAAGTGGATTTAGACCAAATGGAAATTTATCTATTAATGGATGGCCTACGACTGTCGATTGATTCAAGGCAGTCCCATCATATCTAGTAGAGCATTGATCTTCACATCAAGCCACGCTGTATGACTCTTCTTGAAACATCTTACCCACGAGGGCGGTAGACTCTTGAAACCAAACCAGCAACCCAAAACAGCACCGGCAACAGATGTATTGTGGGTACTGTCACCTCCTTGCATCGCAATCTTTGTTATTATGGACCTATCGAAAAAGAATTCAAACCAGAGAATAATTGCTAGAGACAGTGGAATCACACATGGAATTCAAATACATCAAGATAAGGTATTTCATCTGCACTGCTTCTCTCCATCCAGGTTTACATGGTTACCCGGTGGGATGACGACCGTATTGTGGTTGGCAAATCAATACACCACATTGTGTGCTCCAGGCTGGAATGATCCAAAGGGAATGGAGAGTGTGCATTTATTGTGCAGGATTGAAGTTTAATTTAATGGCAAGGGAAATAATGTAATGTAATTCGCTTTGAGTGGTTACTAGTAACTGGAAAAGCCCTTTATAAGAAATCGAGGATCTTTCCCCATCACCTTAACCTACATTATTGGTGTTAGATTAACACCAACAAGAATCAAATCAACACCCACTTGTATCAAATTAGAATTTAACACCAAGTGTCAAATTAACACCAGGCTGTGGTGTTAAAATAACACCCAATAGTTTTAGTAGTGTATTTTAACACCAAAATTTGTGGTAAATAACACCAGTGGGTATGGATGGATATAGATTCGGGGTCTGTGTTAGATTTAACACCTGTGGTGTTAAATTTAAAAGTATGTAGCATATAAACATATCGGGTACCCATTTACACCTGGGTGGAGTGTTAAGCAATGTAGATAAAATGCCTTGCTCATGGACAAGGCCAGTGCCGGGAATCAAACTCAGGACTTTTGCATTCCAGTCAAGTGACCACTACGACCACTAGACTATGACACTTCTACTCAATTTGGTAACAGGATAATACTTCAGAGAAGATTGAAGTAGATAGTGTGATTGATATTTTTAAATTTATTATTATTATTCACCTATCCTAATTATCATTTTTAAAAGGATGCAATACATTATACAATAGGTCTTGATTAAGCCCTTTAGCCATGCTTGTCTACGACCCACTTGATGATGCAACTATTACCAATTCCTCTAAAGAGGAGAAATTTGAATTGCACAATACCTGGAAACCATGCCACATAAATGTAATGTCCTTTCTGACAAGAGCTAGGCCATTGAAATTTCATTTAAATATCTTTTTTCTATTCATATTTTGACAAACAACAGACCCTCCTTACAAAAATAAGGGGATAAAAGAATTTTAACACTTGACAATTTACATAACACACTCAAGATAAATGATATGATAGAAACAACAAACCTTTCTCAAAATGATGAAGATAACAAAATTGTAATATATAATTTCCTGTCAACATGCTTGAAAAATAATTACCCAGTTTAAATGAATTACACTTGAAAATTTACATAACACACAAGATAAAAGATAAGATAGAACAATAGATCTTTCTATACAGTGTGTTCCTAAAAAAAGGTAATCGAAGTTCAAAGGTCAGTCATTTCAAAAGTATATGGTTTCTTTTTGTGATTTGTTTACTAAAATACTAAGTAACTCATCAGCTTTAATTTGAGACATTGCTTATATCCAAATTGTAATGGGTCACAGAGTTAGGGTCCTTTGAAGGTGATAGGTACAAAACCCATTTTTTCCAAGTTTTTCGTTTTTAGGGTATGAAACCAACTTTTTAAAAATTGTTGGTTTCATAGTTTTGGGGGGTTTTGTCACACAAAGTTTCAATGAAATGCCATCTCATTTGCCAAAGGAGCTATCTCAATGGCAATTAGATGTGTTCGCAATTAGGAGTCTCTTGAGTCGTGGAGACGTCGTGGTGACGTCTCCTGAGACTTCAGGTCGTCGAGAAAAAATGGAACAAAAGTGAAACATGTTCAATCTTTTAGTAGACTTCTTTAAGATGCCAGCAAATCAAAGTTATTAAACCGTTCGATTTCTTTTAATCGTTAGCAAGTTCCGACAACGTCTCTGCGACGTTGTGGATACTAAAGGGCCGTCGCGGCAACCCCGCAAAGACGTCACAGAGACTTGCTCGCGTATAAAAGAAGTCTACTAAAAGATTGGACATGTTTGACATTTCTTTGATTTTTCTCGCGACTTCCTGCAGAATCAGGAGACATCGCGGCGATCTGTCTCCGAGACTCCAGAGACTCACACATAATCGAGAACCCATGTCATTGCCAGTGAGATAGGTCCTTTGACAAATGAGATTGCATTTCATTGAAACTTTGTGTGACAAAAACCCCCAAAACTATGAAACCAAATTTTATAAAAAGTTGGTTTCATACCCTAAAAACGAAAAACTTGGAAAAAATGGGTTTTGTAACTATCATCTTCAAATGACCCTAACTCTGTGACCCATTACAGTTTAGACGTAAGCAATGTCTCAAATTAAAGCTGATGAGTTACTTAGTAGTTTAGTAACCAAATCACAAAAATAGATCACATACTTTTGAAATGACTGACCTTTGAACTTCGATTACCTTTTTTTAGGAACACACTGTATATTAGGATAAAAGAATCCCAATTAAAAATCCAATCTGAATCAGCTAACAAAGACAAAATTAGCCAAGATATTATGCAAAATTGTAATTAATTGTTAACCTTTTTGCTTTCATAATTATAATATTGATGTTTGTTGTGTTGGTTTTGTTGGTTGATTTTGTCTTTGTTAGCCAATTCACGCCATTATTCATGTTGGCCCTTTTGGCCACCCATATGCAGGTGGTAAATCTATTGTGAATTCCTGCGCAGCCTCGATTTTGTGTTCTTCACAAAAGCTGGCATTGCTCATTGAAGCATGCATCATTTTCGGACATTTTGGTGTCAAATAATAGTTGAGGATATGAGCTCCATCTACATATAAATTTTTCCCTCTACGAACTATATTTCTTATTTGGTAGCCATGTCAAAAGTGTATAGTTTTTTCTGGGACACACTGTACAGTGCCTGCCAAAGTTTTTTTACCTGAAGTTTGATCGATTTGATATCCTAAGAGCTGCAACACAGGTGGCTATTGGTCTGAATGTATGACGTGGCTTGTTCTGTTCCAGATGGAGCAAACTGTAAATTAGAAAATTTAATCATTAATATTACTCTTGAAAACAACAGAAAGATGAAAATTTAACATTCATATTCCTGTTATTAGAACAATCCAAACACCCCATGCCCCCTGGCTACTGAATTGTGATAACCTCTGAAACATAGTTACTTCAAAACAAGTGAAAATCTCTGCCAGGGAAAATTCAACACATGATTTAAAGGGGAATTATCCTCTCAGAGAAATTAGGCTTCAGTGAATGGAGACAAATCCCAAAGACATATTGGCAAAAGTTTCAGAAAAAATCAGATTTTGAGATCACTTATGATATGGGGATCCTCCAATTGGCAACACGACCATGATGTGTGATGTAATGCAGGGAGATCTGTCCCATATCTATTGTACGCATTTTACTAAAATCCTGTTTTTTCTCAATTCTAAAGGTAGAATATAGAAATTTGTTTATGGATGACATGTAAATATATGAAACACATAATAAATCATGCACATAAAATCTGTTCTATCATTAGAATGAACATAAAGAGACATTTTAAATTGTTTTCGTGCACACAATATGGGGAGTTCTCCCTGTATGAGGGCAGTTCCAAGGTAACGGAGTGATATTCAGAAGCAACATTTCAGCATTCAAACAAGTTTATCATCCATACTTCAATCTTTATGTACAAAGAAATGGTTCATGACAAAAGCTGATAGTACCCTCTTTTCAAAATGATAATTTTTTTTTATAGTCACCCTCTTAATTAATGAGATATGAATATTCATAATCATGGTTACGGAGTGACGCAAAATGGACATGCATATTTGAGCAGAAAACATTTTGCTTAAACTCTGTGAAATTTAAATGGCTATCACAATTTTGAGTTATTGATTGGATTCTATGTTATTCTAGGTATAATATGCCACCTTGCATAAAAAAAAATTGGTTGAATATTTTGTTAATTATGACTTAAAACTTGAACCCTTGTCTGGTTACGGAGTGACGGTTACAGAGTGACATCTGGTTTCCCAGTCTTTTTCGTGAGGAGAAATGCATTATAAAGAAGTATTAATACCAAAGTTCATTGGAGTACACCATGACAATTACATTAAGCCAAAAAAATTAGCAAAAAGTGACGAGATATAAGAATTAGAGGCATTTAAAGCCCCATAGTCCCATACGTGCAAATTTGTGTTTGATCAATTATTCAGCGCAGAATACTGAATCGCAATTTTTTTTAACTTAAAGTCCCAGACCGGACCGAGAAATGAAAACCCAAATTACATATAAAACAAAAGCTAATATTTCTTTATGATACAACAATTCCCAATGTAAGCATTTTTATCTTCCATCTAGAAAGTATTTCATTAAAAATGTGATCGAACCTCAACCAGGCCATCCCTCCCAAGTACTCAAGAAAGTACCCCTATTATAATGGCGCGGCTGATGACGTCAAAAAATGTTAACGGAATGCTACATGCTAAATGCTGAATGAATTTGCCCTTTCATTTCATAACAATAGAATTCTAGCACACATGGGGTCTATTGTTCTGACATAGCAATACAAACGTGTTTTCTATAGGCGAAACCCAATCATGCCTGGCTGTAGGATTCCCTTAAACTTCTTTGACTTCATCAACCGCGCCATTAAAACAGGGGTAACTTTTTAAGTATTTGGGAGGGATGGCCTGATTGAGGTTCGATCACCTTTTTATGAATACTGTTATTAAAAATTGAATTTATTTTTGGGGGTATTTATGTTATACGCCTACTTAGCTTTCAATCGATGTAAGGTTGTATTTACTCCGTCAACGGTCTTTAAATGATTGGTTGTATTGTAAAGAAGCCTTTTTTGGTAATTTCAGATCCTAATTTGCATTTTCAAAGGCACAGTGGCACATTAAAATTTCAGCTCCATGTCCTGTTTTGCTTGGAACTGCCCATGACACCACAAATGATGATTTCATTGTGAGATTTCCTATGTCATCAGAGATCTCAACATTCAAATACTCATAACTTTCTAATCATTTATCCAATTTTTACCAAATATGCACTAATGTGCTTATTTGATTTTTCTGCATCCACAGTAAGCCAATTATCTATAAAAGGTCAATTCTCCTTTAAAGAAGAACTCTGAGGTCTATTAAAAGCACCAAAAAAAAAAAAGCTCTAGATTTTCTTGTCCAAAATAAAGATGAAACAAAATTCTTTTTGCCCAATTGATCATGGGCCCGTAGTCACTAAGCAGTGCCCCAACGTTGCTCTACCCCTTTCTTGTTGAACGCCAAACAGGGTATTTTGGGGTCTTTGGGTATGAGGCGGCCGCGGTTCGAACCAATGACCTCCCAATTATTAGGCAAATGCACTACCCACTGAGCCAACACATTGCTCTTTTTTTAAATTAAAAAGTAATCACTTTATTTGTGAATTTCTTATACTGTTAAATAATTTCCAAATTAACAATATATAATGAATATGAAATACATGTACATTTAGATCATGTAAATATTTTGACACATGACTACAGGTACTCAAAACAGTCAACAAAACAAAAGTGAGAAGTCATGAAGTAAATGTATTTTAAGAAATCAAATAAGACTATTCACCATCCTACCTTTCAGTGCTGGACATAGAACAATATTTCTCAAACATCTGTTTGTGTTCATCATGGATGAGATGTTTACTACCAATATCCATCGCCATGGCAATAATCTTCTCAATAGTAAGTGTCTCTGATGATGAGTTGCAATCATTTTGAAGAATTAATGCCACCAAAGTTGACAGAAACGCACAGCTGGCCTGACATCTGTCATCAATATAACAATTATGACGTATAAACTCAATGGAATAAAATAACTGATTTTGTTGATTAAACCTGAATAGTCTGGTTCTTTATGTCACAGTCTACGGTAATTATGTTGTGCACTTTTAACACTTAATTCAAAGAATTTGGACAAGAAATAATGAAATGTGATGTCTAAATATCTAATTTTGTTGATTAAACCCAATTTGTCTGGTTCTTTATGTCACAGTCTAATTATGCTGTGCCCTTTTAACACCTAATTCAAAGAATTTGGACAAGAAATAATGAAATGTGATGTCTAAATATCTGATTTTGTTGATTAAACCAAATTCGTATGGTTCTTTATGTCACAGTCTAATTACGCTGTGCCCTTTTAACACCTAATTCAAAGAATTTGGACAAGAAATAATGAAAAGTGATGTCTAAATATCTGAATATCACATTGTGCTATTTTCATACCTACATGTAATTTGAAGACTTTGGACAAGAAGTAAAGAAATGAGATGTCACCAAATCAGGAGTCATTAATAGGTTTCTGTAGAAAGCATTAAATGTACTTGTTTCTTTTTTGTTCCTATTTCCATTTTGAAAGTGTTTGCCTTTGCTTGAAGTCACATTATATGTACTTTCAGGGACAAATTCAATCAACAAGTGTTTTATTCATTGCTTCAAGGAAAATTTAGGATCTAAAATTGACGCTTCCTTTATTTAACAACTTATGTATCCTTCTGTCGATGTGTGACCATAATTGCTGATGAGACAAAATAAAATTGAACTTTGAAAAGCTAGAATTCAAACAATTTTGAATTTCATAAAGTAATGAACACAATCTTAACAAGTGGTCTACTGAGCCTGCATAAATGCGGGACTAGAAAATACAGAAAATCTGCCTTGTTTTCATTTCCCTCACTATTGAATTAATAAATAAAAACATTACATTCAAAATGTTTGACATTGATATTGGGTGTCTTTGTTTCGCCTTTAACTCTTTGCAAGCTAAATTAAAAACATCTATTTTGAGGTGACGAAATTTAAATCAGTTTATCGATAATTTCATTAAATTATGAATCACTAATTGCACCAATGATACCGGAAAATTGTCAATATAGATTGATGTTAGATGCTTCTCTACATGTAGCACATAGGTGACAGAGAAAACAATTACGATTGTCGGATTTAAATTTACAAATAAAATTCAATAAAATTCAGTTCAATTCAACATTCAATAAAAATGATTTTGGACAACCATGTTAGACAACCACAACTCATTTGGCTTTGTAACAATTCAGTCTTCAACTGGTTAATCAACTATCTTTGAATCCACATCACCCAATATACAGTTTACTAATTTATCATGTACATCTGATAAATAAAAATGTTTTGTTACCTAATTGGACATATGTTTAGAAAATAGAAGGGAAATAAAGAAAAAGCATTTTGATCAAGTAAAATAAAAATAATAAATAAAAAAAATAAAATGAAAATTAACATTTAACCCATTGAAGAAATAGATCTAACATTCTGATTCTGATTCAGGAATTCGTTCTGTCAGCATTACATGAAAAAAAATTTCATGAATGCGGAAGTAATAAATACACAGATACAACAGGACAAAATACAAAAACTAGCATAGTACATGATGATTATAATTATGATTTATTTCACTAATTATGAATAAATATCTTGTATCATTCAAATTATTATGATATATAAACATTTTACTTTTAGATCTCTAAAATAATTTGTGGCAACCATACTCGATAAAGATGATTTGTTCGTCTTTGTAAAAAAAAAAAAAAAAAAAAAAAAAAAAAAAAAAAAAAAAAAAAAAAAAAAAAAAAAATCACAGTAAGCAAGGGCTTAATCATCCTTTCTTGAGGTTTCATGGTTTATCCCTACTGGACATGGCTTCAACAAACTATAAATGTCCATAAAATTGAAATATCAAACAGCTGCTTGGCCATCCATCATTCCCCCTCTCTCTCTCTCTCTCTGTCACTCTCTTCCTCTGTCTCTCTTATTCTCTGCATCTCTCTCTCCCCCACTCTCTCTCTTTCTTTCACTTCAGTCACCAGAACAAATCATAACAAGTGCATTCAGACATTTCATCCAAGAGGTAACATAGACTGCCATTGCTCAATGATCTGTTCCTGAATCAAGTCGTCAATAAAATTACGCTAGAAATTTACAAGAATCTCCTGCAAAACCATTTAAATAATATCCTTCATCATAACTCCTCATAATATGCATGCACGTCAGGTTTTTAATGTTTGAGATATGCTACAGAGCCATATTTGAAGATTACAACAAAAGAAGAAGAAGATATATGGATTAAAACATGTTAATAAATGTGAGATTCCTACCTGGGATCCTGATGTGTTGATGTGCATATCCTGAGAGAATTCTCTTCCACCTCTTCTAATCTGTAGAAATGAGGAACACCTAGGATAGCTGTTCTTACTACAGCACAGTTATCAGCAAGATGCTCACAGGAATCAGGGTCATGGCAGTCATAATTCCGGTTCCATAATCCTCTAGCGATAGCGCTAGGTTCTTGACAAAACAACGGGTTGGATATCACCTGTAAGGAGAAATACACCAAGCATTCATTACAACGCATTCATTGAAAGAATGAAGATTTCTAATTCCCTGTCATAATATAGTAATGGCAATAATGCAAATACTTGAAACAGCTGAACAGAATGACTACTCATAAGAACAAGCATGAATAATAGCATTTTGCTCTGTCTTTCAATGTTGGGAATGCTTTCAAATCAATAGATTTCTTTCTCTTGTGACCAAGACATGTGCTTCAGAACTTGCTTAAACTATTTACATTATTCAGTTTCTAATATCTAATGTTCTAATTATTCCGTAGTGTTGGCATCTCTGATTGTATAGTCCATTTGTCAAGATCATGGATATGAAAATCTTAGCCACTGTATTGCTGAATCCCTCAAATCCTTTGGTACCACCTAGCTCTGGGAAGCCATGATCACATCAATGAGCAAGAGTTTTTTGAAATCATATTTCTCTTTCACAACTTCTTCTGTTATCTTTGTTGGCAGAATATACTTTTCAAAGTAATATATACCATAACCTTCATGGTTTAATTAAATCTTGGAGCTGATCATTTCTCTTCCGTTCTCATTCTTGTTTGATGTTGCCAACATGTACCTCTCTATCTTTTGATTGCCTCTCCTCTCACTTCTTTCATGACCCCTTTTATTCCTTTTGTCCTCTGTCTCTCATGACCATCCTTACTTGTAGATCTGCTTTTTGTAGCTCTTGCTATCCTATATGCATTTCTTTACATGTTGTCATTTTGTCTCTCACAAAGATTCTTCTAGAATGGAAAGCTCAGGCTCTTTTTGACTCAAGTTTAATCAAATGTTAAACAACTTTTTTTTCTATCTTTGCCCTGTATCAAAATGAGATATTTACCTTAGCCACTGTATTGCTGAATCCCTCAAACCCCTTGGTATCGCCTAGCTCCGGGAAGCCATGGTCACACCAATGAGCAAGACGTTTAGCAAAGTCTAATTCATCAACTACACCAGCCCATTGAAGGATGGAATCCAAGGTCAACACCTAAAGCAAAATCACAAAATATCATTCAATTTCTTGTTGAAATCCAGGTTCTTAATTAAAGCCCTTTAACCGTAAAAGGGCCGGGGGGGGGGGGGAGGGGCCTAATCAGCCCCCCTTCGACGTTTCACCCGGTCATGACGCTGAAAAAATATTTCACACTCCACGCATTTATGACTTTTTTCTCTTACATCTTACGCAACTTTAAAAGCTATTTTGAAAAAAATTGAGCGTACGGTTCGGAAATTGCGCAACATAATGTAATGCAGCGCAGGCTCAAAAACCGAAAATTTTCTGTATTTGTGTACAAAACATATGAGAAATGGCTTTTCATGTTAAAATCACATTTCAGTATTTAAAATATGGTTATTAGCCATTATTTTAGTTTATATTGCTGTAATATTCAGAGATAATCAATGACCGAAGTATTCCAAACAAAAAAACAATAAAATACATAAGTCGAAAAACACGGAAATACATAAGAAATTCCAAAAACAATAAAATACATAAGAAATTGAATTAGATATCGGAAATTTTTTCACGTACAATCGTTACGAATGCTACAAAGAATATTTACACCAAAACATAACATTCTAGGAGCCTTAATTAATGATTTAGAGCAATATGTATGATTTCATGCATAAATTAGCATAATTAATTAATATAAATTAAAAAGACATTATTTTGGAAAAACAAACTATACAGTCTTGTAGATTACATCACAGACTACTATTGTGCAAAATTTTGCGGCGCTCGTGCGATAGGCAGCCGAGATCTGAAGGGGGGGGGGGGCCTAATCAGCCTTTTGTTATTCATTGTTTGACAATTTACTTTCCCTTGTTTTAAATAAAACATTTTTATTGATTGCTTGGTGACTCAAAGAAATGTTTCTCACCAGTTGATCAAATGCAGTAGTCCAGTCACCTTTGACCCACTGAAGACGGTGTTTATCACTTATCTTCTGGTGTGGATGAAGATTATCTGCATCATAATGGAACCTGCATTCATCCTGTGACATCCAAGCAGTACAAAGACCTACTGCATCACCGATAGCAGCACCATACAACAGACCTAATACATCACAAGGAAACACAGAGGGTTTCATCAAACAATCTCAATAAAAAGTTAAGACATAGGATTATTCATTGGACCCTATTAAGTGACTATAAGTAATATCAATTAATGACCTGAATATAAATCAACCCAAGTCCAACTCTTGGCCAAATTGAGTTGAACAACGTAGCTCACAGAAGAGCCCATCTTATTATTTACAGCCCCAAATTATACCCAGAAGTGCCTGTAATGAACGAACGTGTGTTAACAATGGCTTGCCCCTCCAATCCTTTGTCTCTTTAGAGCCTCCCAACACCTCAGGTTGATATGCCTCCAGAGAGGTAGCACTGAAAAGGGGTCTAAGAGTGGTGCAGATTCTGCTCTTGATATTCATGGTTTATACACATCAAGGGTAGAAATTAGAGCACTTACCTACTATCTTATCCATGAGTTCATCTGCCTCAAGAGATGTAGCACCAGGAGGGGGTCTGAGAGGGGTTCGGATTCTATTCTTAGTATTGGTTGTTTCTGTAAGCTCTTGGGCATACTGAGCTTGAGCACATTGTGGATTGGCAACACGCGATTGTAGTACATCCCCTGATTGAAGATAGATAACACAAAGAAGTTTTTTATCAACCCTACATATAAGTTGTGAAAAAGAAATCATTTGAGTTTAAAGATTTTTTCACGATACCTTCTTTCCCCTTACAAAAGTAAAGAAGAAATTTACAAATGTTAGATTTTCATGGTTCTTATACCAAAGGGAAATATATGAAGACTAGTCAGTGTGGTTGGTACAAACCATTCTACTTATAGTTTAAAATTTATGGATATTAGTACACTGTTCTTTTTACAAGGACTAAAAGACAAAAAACAACAACAACAACAACAACAACACAATTATTGTCTTTCATAACATATTTTGTGGGGTCTTGGAAATGTCCCAAATCATGTGATCGAACAGTGGTAGCATATACAGCTCTTTTCCTCTTCTTGAACAAGGGCGCCATTTACATTTGTAATGAAAGTCCTACAATCAGATGTCAATGATACAATTGCTGACAATTGTATACATGTAGAGTTAGTTTTTGTTTATTATGTTTTCTTACCACATAAAGTGAGAAACACACACACACACTGAAACTCTTATGAAAAAGAGCTTGGTCTAATAATATTTTCCCCAAACAGTATTGATGTGGAAACACCATGATGTAATGAATTTGGATCATTATACCTCTACATCTCTTGAAGACATTTCCATGATGCGTCTGCTTTGGAACGTATCCATTCTCAGACTGCTTTCTTAGAAACTGCAAGGTCTTCTCTGATCCTTCATCGCAAACACTCTGCGGTGGCGAAGCACATTTATTATTAGAAGCCAACAACACTTCTATCGTGCTAGATTTCCCAAGAGACGGAGGCAACAGTGTTAACGAATTATCCATGACGTTCAACTTATGCAGCGATTCCATTCCACCTATGTTCTCTGGTAAAGACTTCAGTCTGTTGCTTGACAGATCCAGCTTTTCCAGTTTGACAAGGTGGATGAACGAATCCGGGAGATGCTCCAGTTCATTGTGATTGATAAGGAGGGTATTGAGATGGAAGAGAAGAGAGAAGCTGTCTGGTAGAACAGGGATGCGGTTATGGTTGAGGTTGAGGTAGGAGAGATGTGGGAGACGGAGTGGTATCTCAGGTGGGATGATGGAGATGTGGTTGAAGCTTGCATCCATGTGTTCAAAGAGAGATATAGAATCAACCAGCGCCCATGGTAACTCGGTCAATGCTCCTTCTAAATTCTCACCATCTACATGCTTAATAAAATAAAATAAAATGATACATAAAATTTCCATGGATGTAAAATTATGAATTTTTACAAAATTGCAATTATCCTGTCCCCTTAGTTGCCCATCCCTTACACAAACAGGATTTTAGGATAAAATATGTACAGTAGGTTTATCACGGGGGCGCTTAAATTTTTTTTTTAAGTGGAGGGGATGAGCTATTACTTAAAAATCATGCACCTGTCAGGATCAAAGTGTCATAACTTTTGAAGTATTAACTCTAACCCTACAAAAGTTTACATTTTCTGAAAGGAAATGTCCTGCAGATTTCAAAAATGCCATCCACTACAATGTAGGGTGAAGTAGTAACATATTTTGATTAAAATATTAATTTTTTGGGGGCCCTAATTTTTTTTTACTGCAGCCCCCAATACTTTTCTCCCTTTGATCCAGGTCGTAATTGCTCACCATGTTCGAATTGCTATTGAAATTTCCTTTCAGAAAATATATAGTTGTAGGGGGGTTTCTTCATTTCATAAAAAAATTCTTAACCATAAAAAGGGCCTAAATATTTTGGTCAACCTGGGCCAAGGAGGGGGCTGCCCCCTCCTCAAGATTTCGGCCACCGTGGGGTCAAAGTTTATAAAAACTTGCATGTAGGTGGGCTATCTTATGATGAAGAAGCTCACAAAGTTTCAAGCCCCTATCTCAAGTAATCTTTGAGTTATCTGCATTTATGTAACGTCACTTCACATACAACAGGAACTGTATTGAGTTACTTTATGTATAATACACAGTCAATGGTGAAATTGTCATTTTAACCACGCGCAGCGCGGCGATTTTCGGAACTGCACATTAGTAAATGGCTGGAACCTTATAACTATGGTGTCAAAAGATGCATGAGACTCTAAGCTATAAAGTCCTAAAAGCTCACAGCACAAAAATAAATATCCATGAAGTTATCATGGTTATGTTTTGAATGCACAGGAGGATGCGAAATCCAATAGACTTTGAATGTACCTCTTCCCCCGCCTCAACCCGTATTCTATCGCGTGCCGTTTCGCGATTTCAAGTGCGAGTACGTTCAAATTCACAGGTCTGATAGAGCTTGCATTCAGCTTTCAAATAACACCAATTTCATGGTAATACCCCTCTATTTAGCCAAGATGTCATACATTAAGTGAAACAAAATTTGGAAAAGCTTAACAAAACCACCCTTTTTGGGTGGCGAGTTCAAAACACATGGCCGTATATGTAGCTGATTTAAATTATTTTCACCATCTAATAATAATAATATCGTTTTAGTCACCCAGGGTAGCCACTTCAGTTCTGACAACTGTTCTCCCAGCGGGCCCTGCATGATGTTATTATTACCCCCAAGCTCCTTATCAAAAGGCAACTTTAGGTACCACTTTTGTAAGTCTGTGGTATGACTGGTATTTCTTTGATGTATTCATACCACAATGTTTATTTGCTACGTTTTTACCAGGCCCATTGAAAAACAGCTTTTGCTAAATGGGTTACCCTTTATTACCAAATGAATGAAAAAAATAAATTAAACAGATAACAACAATTATTACTTTAATAATAGGCTATTGTACTACATTGATTTGTACAATTTACTGAAAATAACAATGTGCATGTATCATATACCTTCTGATAATCTTCACTAGAAGTCTAGATATCTCCTAAATTTGAAAAACAAAAGCTAATCAACTACAATAATTTATACAATTTAATGAAAATAAAAATGTCCATGGATCATTTACCTTCTGATAATCAGCACTAGTTATCTTCCTGGTAAGCTTGAGTTCTCTTCTCTCATCTGGTCTGACTGGAGTGAAGTCATTCACTTGAAGCTGAACGTTCCCCATTGCATTTCACAAACGTCACCTGTTGAAGGAATTATTGGGTCTTTAAGGAGGGCATTTTTGAAGGTTGACATTGAATCATGTGAATGTACAGTCTGACCATCATTTAAGCGGACCTCTCTATCAACCGGCCATGGATTTGGGCCAGATTCCCTATTTTATTCACATAAACCCCTTACTGCGGCAGCCCGTACACGAAGTGTGCGGGCTGCGAGTTATTAACATCAAAACATGAGGTGCCTTCCCTTTTCCAGACAAGAATGTCAAAATCATGGAATAAGAGATGGACAAATCTATTTTATTTATTAGTTTATGTACTTAAAATACTAGCCGGATGTCTATCCTCATTTTTCATGATGATCATAAAGCAAAAAAATGGCATCAGAATTGCTGTTACAGTGTAGTTAAACGAGTCACATTCGCGGTGACTAGTTTGCAACACGCATGCGCGACATCGGCAGCAGGGTCATTCCATGCCAATTCACTCAATGAAAGTGCAATTTTGCACCCTTCCGTCTCAGAATTTGCTCAAATTTGGTACACATAAAGTTTAACATACCTCCCATGAAACAAAAAAAATTAGCGTAAACGGTCCGTCGGTTTCCGAGCTATGGCCCGCCCTTTGTGATTCGTTTTGGCAAAAATGGGTGTGACCTTCCATTTCAACGGCACAATGCGCCTGAACTGGTTGACCAATTTTTGTGAAACTGGTACCATTTAAAAGGAAATTCAAAGAGGAATTCAAAAATGGTATCAAAAATAATATTGGAGCAATTTAAAGTGCTATGACCTTTGACCTTTCCTTTAACCTTGATTTTGACGCCCAGACGAATAATATTTTTACTTGATTTTTATGTATGTTAATTGTCAGTATATATTAACATAACATGTAAATATCTAGGATGATATTTTATTTCTTCACCTTAAAAACTCTTTTTAATGTAATTTACAAAGTTACTGTTATCCCCACATACTGATATTTGTGTTGGTAATGTGTGTACAAGACTCCATTATACATTAATACTTTCAAACTGAAGTAACATTACAATCAAAAGCCATAATGTATTCCATATCTGTTGCTGATGCTTCAAAGATCTCAAGATGTATCCAGTTTGGGACAGTAGAGCTGACTACATGTAGGAAGCATTTTGTTTCAGTCAAAACCGCAGATTTCTGATGATTTGTATGTATACCTATTGCACCCCAATACAAAGGGCTAAACAAATGTCTCTATTCATAAGCAAATGGAGTCTACGTACATGTATACATTATCATTGTGTTTAATGTTTCCTTTATTACCTGAAATGTTTAGTTTTCTGTTTTAATTGAATGTAATTTAACTTCAGTTTGGAAGTATTTAAGTAAGCCTATAATGAGACTTGTACACACATTACCAACACAAATATCAGTATGTGGGGGTAACATTAACTTTGTAAATTACATTAAAAAGAGTTTTTTAAGGTGAAGAAATAAAATATCATCCTAGATATTTACATGTTATGTTAATATTATACTGACAATTAACATACATAAAAATCAAGTAAAATATTATTCGTCTGGGCGTCAAAATCAAGGTTAAAGGAAAGGTCAAAGTCATAGCACTTTAAATTGCTCCAATAATATTTTTGATACCATTTTTGAATTCCTCTTTGAATTTCCTTTTGAATGGTACCAGTTTCACAAAAATTGGTCAACCAGTTCAGGCGCATTGTGCCGTTGAAATGGAAGGTCACACCCATTTTTGCCAAAACGAATCACAAAGGGCGGGCCATAGCTCGGAAACCGACGGACCGTTTACGCTATTTTTTTTTTGTTTCATGGAAAGGTAAATGTTAAACTTTATGTGTACCAAATTTGAGCAAATTCTGAGACGGTAGGGTGTAACCCATTGGGTGAATTGGCATGGAATGACCCAGCAGCTATATACTCTACACGCTAGTATTTTGACAGAGATCGGAGGAGACTCTGAAATGGACTGGAAAATACAAGATTTCTTCAACTAGTGCACACAATTTTTTGGGAATATCTGATTTGCATCTAGTCTGTTTAGGTAAGTGACATTACATGAATTCTATATTTGCTATATTTTACCGATTCTTAGTGGTATTTTTAACTATTCCAAATCACACTTTAAAAATTTTGAAGGGTTTCTTTCAAGACGCTGCCACGTCCCAGGGCTAATGAACCCCCAAATTTCTCCCGTTATTCACATAATTTTTATTTTATCTCTCTCTCTTTTTTGGGGGGCACTGCTCAGCAGCGACACGTTCGCATTGTATGCGAACAAACAAATTTTCAAATGTAACAGTTAGGCCTACTGAACTTTGAACCTAATAAATAAATGAAATAAAATGAAATGAACATACTGTACACACAGGAAGACATTTATGATCACTTACAGTTACAATCATGACAATCATCCACTCCATCAAATGACACAATAATCAATAGATATATATTTATCGATGAACAATTATCAATCTCTCTTCCAAACAAAGCCAAGACCTAATTATAAAATTGCAGTCAGGCTAGGCTCACAATCACAACATCACACATGATCATGATTTTACTACAGTTCACAGGCACAGATCAATTTGGGTTTATAATTTTCTTATTCTTCAAAATCAAACAATGAAACATGTCAAAATTAATTTGTTCTTGAATTTTATCTTCTTTTTCTTCTAAGCTTTAAACTGCTGTTCGTATAAATCAACTCACACAACTGAAACGTCCATATGATTCTGCTTTTCATGTATTAACAACAAAAATGAACTGAAGTGTCAAAAGTGTGATATTCACCTTGGATTTTATAAATTTCTTCTCCATTGACTTGATCCAGCCAGCTGTTTTTCATGAGATTCTATGAAGTGCCATATTGGTAATTTGCTGATTTTGAATACTACCGTAGATTCTGCATAAAAGTTACATTCAAATCATATAGAGGATCTAGATCTACTACATCGACTTTTAGAAAAATTAAAAATTATGCTCGAAACGCATGAATTTGTGACAATCTGTTGATATTTTGTGTTTGTATTTTCTTAAATTAAAAAAAAACCAAAACATTTTCTACCCGACGGCTTCTCATAGATCGTCATTCCAGATTTTCATCTTTTTCAGGAGAAAGTCTCGCAGGAAAATGTGTTTTATAACCCAGTCGCAGGCGAGGGGATTCTGAGTTTCAGGTCTTTTTAAGTAAAAATGGCTGGAGAATGGCTTGAGCTTGAAAGTGATCCAGGTATGTCTTACATGTGAGGTTTTTTCACCGTCTAATAAAAAATTATTTCTCTTTGTATGATTGTAACAGTCCCACGAACTGACATTTATGCAGAGATAGTAGCTGTGACTGAAGTGATGGGCCACCTCCCCACTCAAAATCAGGCGGCGCGTTCGGCCAGATCACACCTATATGCTCGCTTGTGGGGCTCTTGGACCTAATGCTGTTCTGCACTAAGAAGTGAAAAGTGTAGTGAGTGTAGTGTTTGCCTTGTCGTTGTTGTTGTTGCAGATGCAGAGGCCAGAACGTACGTAGAAATTTTTACTCCGTAATTTATGCACAACGCTCGATTGATCACGTTAGCATATGAAATACACTACCATTGTGTCTTCCAATGAACAATAGTCAGGACAAAATTTAGATTCGTCACTTATTTTTTTGGTAAGTCCTCATTTCTTTATACGTTTTCAACTGTCGGGCAGAGTCCGACAGTGTGGATTTGTTGAAGTTCCTTTTTACATTTCTCTTCTTTATTCTAAAAAGTATTGAAAGAGTGACTTTGCGGGCGCACGTTTTGTGAAGTCGAGTCTTGCAGTTTTTCTTGCGAAATGGGTCCACTTTGGTTATGATTGACAGCGTGCACCGCAAAAGCGGTCTTTATCGGGAACAGCTGAATCGTGTTGTTCAGTTACGCCGGTCAACGCACTTCAGTCATTGCAACCAGGAGGCTGAGCTCTACGCGATAGCTAATCAGAGTGCCCAACAATAAAAATGCATTGTCCTCTGGCTCTGTACGAACGAACTTGTAGGCATTTTGATGTGGAGCGTGGCCTGGAGCGTTAAAGTGAACTTGAACTTTTGTCTTGTAAATTTCTTTGCAATTTTATCTAAACTTCACTGTCTTCAGCTTGAACTATGCATTGTTTATTTTTAGGAAGATTTTCTTTGTTTGATTTGGCAGCTTATTTTTATTTAGATTTTTTTGGTAAATCTGTTTTGTTTGTATCCCTTAATTTCAGGTGTCTTCACTCTTCTTGTTCAAGAGTTTGGTAAGCCAATTTTAGTGTTTATCATATCTAGATATTAATCAGATTTCATGTTAAAAAACGTCATTGATCAGACGATAAACACCAACTTCTTCTCCCATAAATGACACAATGATTTGAAAATGTTAAATATTTAGATATAACTTGAGTTGTCCTGTCTGAAATAAAGTAGAATAAAAGAAATTCAAACATTTCATTATTTCATATAGTCTATATATCAATATGCCTACCGGTATACCAAATGTGTTTAGATGTACTTTAATATGTTCGTAAACTATTTTGATAAATTTCTGAGAAAATATTGTATGGTAGAGATACCTTATTACATGCAGTACATTGGTCCACGTACCCTCTAATATGCGCGATGCAACGCGATATGTGCGCTCAATTTCTTGAACAGTCGAGAAAACAACAAGCCTATTGGAGATATCACAAAAACTTTGTGGGAAAATCATTGGTTTCTTGTATTTTTATGGTTTCATGAAATCATCAAGAATACACTTTGTTGAGACAGGAGTAACTATAGACAGCGCTGGCGCCGAAGGCGACAGCGCTGTAGAAGGGATTTCTTCATTTACGTTGAATATTGATGGGTGACCTTTTTGAAGGGTCGACCCGGAAGTAGAAAAAATCGCTGTGCTTTTGAACAGCAGCGCATACGGCCCGCTAGAGCCGCCTGCTCTAGCCGCCTGGCTAGCTTGCTAGCAGACGGCGCTCGCGACCGGGGGTCTATATCGCAATGTACCGTTCCTGCGATATGAACACAAGTTACGTGTTTGGAACTGATTTTCGCATTCAAATATCAATCACTCATTGTTATGACAACATAAATATGTGGAAGAACCTATCTGCTCTTGTATTCTTGGAAGTTACATAAATTCAATGTGAGTATCATTTTTTAAAAAATATATTACTTGTGAGAGATTCGGGGTATACCAGCCCCACAACTAATCATCCGTCAGTTCCCGTCGCTTCGCGACGGGGACTGGTCAGTTTAAGACAGGAGATGAAAATTTACATTCATTTACTGTATGTACGTGGACTAATGTACCGTTCAGTTTTGCCAAAGCAAAATTGACATGGTCGCAGAATCGACTCGGCTTGCCTATTCCCCAAATATTTGTGTCGTAGTTTTCTCTATAAATGTTCTTTGGAATATTTAACATTTGATAGAGAGAATAATTTTTTCTAAAAACATTTAATTATTTGACTTTTTAGCAGTTGAATATAAAGTGCGTGGACTAAGGTACCTCCATCATACTTTCAGTAAAAATTGAGTCTAGGATTAGTCTCAATACAAGATATTACACAGATACATGCAGGCAAATGATTTATCTAGACTTGTGGCTGTGCTTGACGAGACGTCAAATTGGTGCTCACTTCGCTATTTTATCTTATATATATTTGAAACTCTAAAGATTGATTAATCAGTTGAATCTCATATCAGCACTTATTTTTTCCCCCTTGTACTGTAGGCACAAAAGGTGTGCAGGTTGAGGAGGTTTATGATCTCCAAAAACCAATAGACGGCCCAGTCTATGGCTTTATCTTTCTCTTCAAATGGATTGAAGAACGTCGAGCTAGACGTAAGGTACAAGCTATCTCTGATGATGCATACGTCACCAATCCTGGTCTTCTTAGAGACATGTTTTTTGCACATCAGGTAAGCTCAGCTTGTCGTTGATTCATTGTCATCATTTCATTTTTTTTCCTATAATATACATTGTCTACCGGTAGATAAAAATCATATTATTTAACAAATATTGATTATCATGAAAACTGTGAGAAAAAAAGCTTAAGTGATTATCAAAATAGTATTTTCATACAAGAAAAGTTGCTGAAAGATACTGTATGGACAACACTTCTTGCAAAAT
The DNA here is from genome assembly GCA_940671915.1 of Paracentrotus lividus. Lineage (NCBI taxonomy): Eukaryota > Metazoa > Echinodermata > Echinoidea > Camarodonta > Echinidae > Paracentrotus > Paracentrotus lividus. The sequence goes on from CALNVZ010002100.1 coordinate 864,540, forward strand.
TATAATTTCTTGTGTATACTTTTAATTATCTTGTAGTGTTTATAGCTTGTAAGTCTTTTGTAAAGTTGATATATATTCTGACTGTATTGATTAATGATATGCCATCTGAATGTGCTGCGTGTTAAGCTACTGGTAGTTATTTATTTGTGTGCTTAATATAATAAATATTTGGTTGCTATTTTATTGTTCTATTTTATAAAGGTTGTGCCCAATTCCTGTGCTACACATGCTCTTCTGAGTGTACTGCTAAACTGCAAAGACATAACTTTAGGAAAGACTCTTTCAAACTTCAAGGAGTTTACCAAGAACTTCAGCCCAGAGGTAAGATATATCTTCAACCCATTCTGGAAAAGTTTATGATAAATCTAAAGAGTTGGTAGCTTACCTATTACGGACATATGTCCATCAAATTACATCAAATCATGTATACCGGTCGTTACTATGTAACTACCTTTACTTTTTTCAGCTTTCCTTGTAGTTTGTGAGAAAATTATGGTCTGCAAGATTTCTCAGATAATTTTTACCAAGTTGGTTTTTTGTAAATTCTTGACATAAATCCAAGTGAAAGCCCTTTAAATAATGTTGAATTGGCATCTTGTCTCTATGATAAAGTACATGTATATCAGTTAAGGCAGACAAGTGAGATAATCAGCTGAAAATCACCAATACATGATTATTCATAGTCGCAACTTTTTGTATAATGTCTTGCTCACTATTGAGTGATAATGTACTGTAAGTGTGGTCATTACTGGTAAAGCGCTCTATAAGAAACCGGTATTGTTATCATTATTAATTTTCAATAAAAAACATTAGGCAGATACTATTCATCTATACATGAATGCTTGGTCACCATAACTTTGTTGGGGTCTATTAAAATTTTATTTGGTTGTTCCTATAGAGCTACATGTAAAGATTTCATTACATGTATTTTTATAACACAAAGACTGAAAACTAATACAAGATTAATTTATTTGGAAAGACATTACTCTATGAATTTGCCATGTGACCCAAGTGAAGTAAATGGATACTGATAGGAAAACATTTCTTGAATTCTTAAAGTGCTCTATCATGACAGCTATGACAGAGCTGGGGTAATAAACACTGCGCCTCTGAATAGTTAACGAGAATGATGGCTCATTATAATTACAGTATTATTATTTTATTTATTTTGAATTTGTTAGGACCGAGGTGAGGCTATAGGGAATGTACCCGAGATAGCTCAAGCTCACAATGCACATGCAAACCCTGAACCTCCAAGACTCCCTGAGAAAGCAACATGTGGAATCACCAGAGCTAGAGAGACCTTTCATTTTGTCAGCTATGTGCCGATAGAGGGCAGGCTTTATGAACTAGATGGATTGAAGCGTGGTCCATTGGATCATGGTAAGCTTATACCTTCTTAAGTGCTGTGTGTCTATTATTAGATATTCATTAAAAAAATATAACATTGATACATATATGTGGTGCAATTCATATAGTCATGAAATACGCCTACAAATACTACTTAAATATAAATTAGAATATTTTGCTCTCCCAAAACCAATTTAGCTACTTATGATGAGCAATTTTGGATATGATTATTGACTACTCTATTTGGTAGTCAGATAATTTGTCATATCTTTTAGAGGTGTTATAATCTATTGGTTGTATGACATGGCTGGAGGTGCAAAGGCCATGGGTTCGATCACTGGGACGGCATTACAGTAATTGAACAAGGCATCTCATGAATATGCTTCTCCTCACCCAGATGTTCAAATGGGTACCTGGTACAAAGATTTCTTGAAGTGCCTGCAAAATTATTGACCAGGAAATCATAAAAATTATCACTAATTTTATTATTTACGATAAAGAATTATATATTTGCCTACTTTGCTATTCTTCCTCGAATCGCCCAACCTACCGAAACTTTAAACCCGAAAATTTTTGCTCTATTGTCTCCTATTTTCCCTTCCCCTATATGAAGGGCGCCCTCTTACGATAAGGGCACTCAGCCAAATCCTTCCCATAAATCCTCCTCTTGTCTCATACTACCCTAAAACTTCTATGTAGTGATGGAACGGGGGACGGAGGGAGGGATTGTAGGCAAATATATAATTCTTTATCGTAAATAATAAAATTAGTGATAATTTTTATGATTTACTTCAAAAGAATGATATATTTGCCTACTTCGCTATACGACCAGCACCGATTGGTACTGGGGAGGGACAACACCTACAGTTTTAGTTGAATAAGGATGACGCCGTAGCCATGATAGGAACATAGAGAAAAATTTCCTTCCATCGCAGAAACGTTCACCCATGAACTGATTTACATATTTTCTCCACGGAAAAAGCCCCAAAAGATATGTCCACGAAATGCTGGTACCCTCGTATCGAGGTTCCTAAAATAGAGCCAGGTACCCTGGCCCTCGGGTCCGCAGTTTTAATAGCTGCTACTATCCATCTCGAGATAGTACTTCTCGGTATTGGTCCGAAAGATTCCATGGATATTTTCAGGAATCATTGAATGTCTACACCGGGCGCCACACTCTGACAATGCGTAACGATGAGAATTTGACTAAAGGGACGTAGGAAATTCTTTTACAATCCCGGAAACTCTGTCTGATTTTTCGTTCAAAACATGCCATAATGGATCAGACTAACGTCTCTAAATTCTCAACATATGTGGCTCGTTGAAAAAGAAGAGCGAGCGACAACTTAGTGTCTTCCCGACATTATGGTACTCAGGGAGTACCTCTTGGTAGTCCTATCCAGACAAAAATTAGAAACGGTGGTGCGAAGGAGTGTTAGCTAGGACCTGAGGCACTCGCGGCCACTTCAAGTAGGGACCCGAGGTCTGAGTTAGGGTTTCTTAAGGGACAGAGAACTAAGAAGAACTGATGACAGATGACTATCCGTCTGTAATCATTAGAAAATAGCTGAGATAGCTGAATAGCTGATCTATATCCACCTAGGGTAAGCAGCGAATTACCCTCGTCGAGCGAACGATGATGAAGAACGCTATGGACGGGAGAAAGGTTTCTCTCGGAACCCACAGAAATTTTACCGTTCGGAAGAGGAAACTTTACTAGTGGATACACTCCTACTCTCTAAAGGCAGAGAGGAGCGCGATCGTCGAATCCTGTTGCTCGAACTGACTTCTTAATAACGGCTGAACAGAAAAGGAAGATGTTTCAGGTGCTCGAGAATTAACTCTACCCATAGCTGGCATACTAAGTTCTCGCACCACAGCAAGTGCCATGGTTTCTCTGTCAACCAGAGGGAGAAAACTGTCACAAACAAGCCCGGTTGTGGCAGAGAGGAGTGATGATAATCTCTGACGTCCTGTCCTTCCTATTTCTTCCTAGTGACAACAGGAAAATACTACCGGGAGAAAGAAAAGGATATCCGGACCTTTCCGGGAATTGAGACGGCATCCTGGGTAAACCCCGTCATCTCCTTTATCTTGAACATAACTTCAGAAAATGCGGAAGTGCGGAAGTTCATTACTGAAGATCCGAGAAAACAGCGACCACTCTGAAGTGAGACACTTTCCCGTCGCGGGAAAAAGGTTAATAACGTTCTCCAATTTTGGTATGTGCGAAGCGACTGGACCGATGTTCACGCCGTTGCACCAGATCCAGAGTTGAAAGGTTACTCTGCTCCATATCAGGGAGAGTGGATCTCCTTGGCGAACGATATAAGACATCACTCCCCCCGATGTCTGTTCAATCGTCAACTGTCCGGTCCTTGCAATGGTCCTTGAAAAGAGGAAGAAACTTCTTCACCTTCGGACGCTCCAAGCGTTGCTGAGAGGCAAAGTCTCGGAGATTCCAATCACCAAAGTCGAGGCCCTGATAATGAACTCTCCCTCCTAATTGTGACTCATGTGCGGTCAACATAGTTGAAGAACGGAGGAGCTCCAATGTCTTCCTTGAGGAGTGAACCCCTTATCCACCCAAAGATGGATAGGAGGTCTAATTTCAGTAGAAAAGGAATTTTTCGACGGAGGTGAGCTGAAATCCAGACTGAAAAAGTCTCAAGAGCCGAAATTGAGAGGTCGCGTTAATAGTCTGCCATTTTGGGAACCCGGACTAATAACTTGATAGTCATCATGACATGAAAACCTTCTCAGTGCGATCCGAGACCCTATAAGTGGATCGTATCTTCTACTATCTCCAAACTAGGTCTCGTCAGATGATTCGCGGTGTCCGGTTGAGTCCCTAATAGGATGGAATCAACTCCTAACTCATTCAAAAGATGATGCAGCTTGAAACTTAGAGTTTGTTGCTGGTCCTCCCAATTGAGAACACACGTATCGAGTCTCCGCGCTAGGGGACAAGGAATATAGAAGATAGACACAAATTAGGGTAGATTGTGGCTTTCTCGATTTCTTCCTTTGAGCTGTGTTCCAGGACAAGGGACACATCAAGAGGTTTGGGTGGATGACTCCTGAAGACACCCCCGGGTAGCGGTTTCTCGAGGTCTAATATGAGACCGACTCTGATTGTTGAAATGATAACAATCGTTAGAGATCGAATTTCGAGTCGGAGGGATCTCCGGAGTCGGCCTTCCACCGGACCCAATAATTCCCCAAACGAAGGCAGAAAGTCACCTCGGGCACTTCCTTCCCTTACTAAAAGGATGAGAGTTTGCAGTGGACCTGAACTACTCCTGTCATCGCTTCTACCCCACTGACCAACGCGATCTCCGTGACCCGACTGGTTCTGATGCAGAGCGTCGTGTCTGACTACATTGTCAGACGGTTGATCCAGGTCATAGAACGGTTGACGTGAGGGTTGTTGGTACAAGCCGATGCGAAATAAACAGACTCAGAGGTTGTTTCCAAACTTTTCTACCCTTCTCTGAAGTTCCTTGGCCGACTTCTTGGCCTCTGTAAAATCCCGACTCCAATGGGATTTTGAGTCCACCGGAAACCTGTCCAGTACACTGGAATAAGACCTCCATGTCCCCAAGTTATCTCTAAAACTCTTTCCTGCAGACTCTATCCCTCTGGTGGGACAGAGGACGCAAAGAAAGACCGACCAGGATGAAGATTTTTCAGGGTAAGAATTTTTCCTTGTCGGAACTCGAACTCCAGTTCTTTAGAGATGCTAGAAGTTTGATTCGTCTGACATAAACCTCCCTCCATCTGACTCCGGGAGCGATCAGATCAGCTACAAGTGAACCTTCTTTGTTCATGAGGTCCGATTAGTGACCCGTATTTCGTCTGTCGTCTCCAACAGTATTGAAGATAATGTCTGAAAGAAGGAATCCTCGTCCTCCTGAACGAAGGAAAATTCTCGCCTTAGACCTTTCCTTAATTCTTCCTAGTGAGTTTTAGGTAGATAACTCAAGGATCTGTATCTCATATGATCTAATCCTGAAATTACATGAGATCCTGAGATACTTCCGGTTCGAATCCTGCATACAGATCGTATTTAGGCTAAAAACCCGGATTCTTCTCGGACAACCTCGGTTGAGTCCGAGCTGAGCAGTGAACTTCTTCTTCTGAAGAACAAAACGGACCTCTATCAAATAGACGGGCCTAATACGTCGCAGTTTCGTTAATCAACCTCATCGAAGCGCGATCTGAGTACCCTTGCAAGGGTGGAGCGATGATCTGGTATCAAACACCCCCCCCCTTTTCTTTAAATTAGAGAAATCTAAAAATTTCTCGATGCGGATTCGTGAGTACCGAACTCCAAGGAGGAAGAGGTTAACTCCCTCAATTCAGTGCGTAACCCTCTTAGGTTCCGACGGAAAGCCCTAAACCGGAGTGGTCAAAGCGACGCGACTCTGAGGGACGAACTGCTGCGACGTCAGACCCGAAAAATTAGCGGCCGGTGATTACGACATTGTAGTAATTGACCATTTCCAAGAGACTCCGGTACCAATCCCGAGTCTCAATTTCGCCGACAGCAAGATCTCCGATTGACTACTGGCGCTGGTGTGAAGTCTTCCGAAATCGCAGGGAGAGCTTCTAATTCTGCCATAAACCTGCGAATTTGATCCCATCGGGGAAGAACTCGAAACTTCAAGTCTACTAGATAGGTGCTCTACCATATTGAAAAATAGGCCGATATTGGAGAAATAGACAGAAAGGGGAATTTCGATAGCCTTGAAGAAGATTTAATTCTTCTAAACACCCTAATATTCCGCGAAGGAGGGTTTTCCAACAAACTTGGTAGATTGACCACCCTCCTGACGCTTTCAACTTCTGTATCGATTTCAAGCCGAAGGTGATCTAGTCAATGGAAATTTGGACCCATCCCGCCGAAATTTTTTTTGTTGTTTTTTTTGTTTTTTTTGACTCGTTCATATTGCAATCAATTTGCAGCGAGCGATTTGTCATGATAGCTGTTTGAATTGATCCTTCAATCAATGGAATGTAATATTGAGGTTCTTGTGATAACTTCACCGGAGATTGTGGGAACCTGGATGTGGACTTGCGAATAGTCCCCACTTCCGCATCCCTGTGTGAGGTTGTGAACCCCGACTTTAATCACGATCAATTAACTACGATTGTATCTGACTTGAATTATTTTTTTAGAAATAATCCAAAGTGATCATTTTATCTACGATTGGATCTGTCGTGATTGATTTACCAGGGTAGGAACCATGGGAAATTGAGATTGTAGAGACAAACATGACTGCGATCGATTCTGACATGATTTATTCAATAGAGATCGATTTTGGTGGGATCGATTTATTATAATCGATTTTGTCATGATCGATTCCTCAGAGATCGATTCTGGCGGGATCGATTCAATTTTGATCGATTTTGGCGGGATCGATTCATTTATGATCGATTACGCTGTGATCGATTCAAACGCGATCGATTATGTTGTGATCGATTCAATCGTGATCGATTATGTTGTGATCGATTCAATCTGTAATCGATTATGTTGTGATCGATTCAAACTGTGATCGATTCAATCTGTAATCGATTATGTTGTGATCGATTCAAACTGTGATCGATTATGTAGAGATCGATTCAATTGTGATCGATTCTGTTCATGATCGATTTTGATGTGATCGATTTACCTATCAATATCGATATCGATACTGGCTATCGATACTAGATCGATCTCAGGTGGAAACCCAACCTTCGATCGATCTCGATCATGTTGGAAAGATCTCACGATCGATCCCACAACTTCCACTAGATCAATGGAGACCCATGATCGTAAATGAAGTTGCCCTCCTCGATCCCTCACCAAGATCGATTTGGGGTGCGTCGCTGGGTCGGCCGACGGCAGACTGAACCTTCCCCTGGGAGTTCGCTAAGCGACTCCCACGACGACTTTCCGGGGGCTCGCGGTACCAAAGGTGTGGACTTACGCGTTACCACACCGGCCCATACTCGCCCCTGGGCGGGGTTGTGAATCCCGACTTATTTTAGGTGGTAATCTGATCTGAACAGCCTCCGTTCCAACCGAAATCAGCGTCTCTAACTGCTCCGCGGCTTCTAACAGAAGATGGTGGAGAACCCGGACTTCGTGACTTCCTAGTAGATAAGACTCTCCGATGAGTCGGCGACGTTGGAAGTCTCGGAGATTCACGCTTGGATGATGGTCTTCTTCCCTTTGATTAAGAAACATCCTGCAATATATGAAAAAAAAAACACAACGGACTCTTATACAAAGAGTTAAAACTCTGCCCGGGGACGGGAAGGGTCACAAAAGGACTCGCCCAACCCAAACAAAGGCTTCACTAAACTGTGTGAAGTGAAGCGCGGTACGGGGGAACAAAAGGGCCCGCACCACAAGAGTGCAATATAAAAACACGCACATAATGAAGGTCAAAAAACCAGGGAGAAGTCGCCGTAAAACCAAAAGAATTGCTCAAAAAACGGCCCTCAACTACTCCCAATTTATAGGAAACCACAACCTAGACGTTAGCTAGGACGACTAAGAGCAAGACCCCACAAATTAGGCATCAAAATATCACTAAAAAAGTGAAAAACAAACCCATTTGCGGGAGCAAATTTTCGAGGTTACTTGCTCGGCGGCAGCCGATGAGAAAAGAGGAGGATTTATGGGAAGGATTTGGCTGAGTGCCCTTATCGTAAGAGGGCGCCCTTCATATAGGGGAAGGGAAAATAGGAGACAATAGAGCAAAAATTTTCGGGGTTAAAGTTTCGGTAGGTTGGACGATTCGAGGACGAATAGCAAAGTAGGCAAATATATCATTCTTTTGAAGTAAATAATATGATGTACGTTGACCACTCTAAAGAGTGGGTCTCGCATAATAAAAATCATATTATCATTGTTATTTTTATTGCTATTATTTTGAATGTAGGATCTTGGGATGAGAAAGAGGAATGGACGGCTAAGTTTCAGAGAGTCATTGCTGATAGATTGGAGAATGAAGGGTAAGTTTCAGAGAGTCATTGCTGATAGATTGGAGAATGAAGGGTAAGTTTCAGAGAGTCATTGCTGATAGATTAGAGAATGAAGGGTAAGTTTCAGAGAGTCATTGCTGATAGATTGGAGAATGAAGGGTAAGTTTCAGAGAGTCATTGCTGATAGATTGGAGAATGAAGGGTAAGTTTCAGAGAGTCATTGCTGATAGATTGGAGAATGAAGGGTAAGTTTCAGAGAGTCATTGCTGATAGATTGGAGAATGAAGGGTAAGTTTCAGAGAGTCATTGCTGATAGATTGGAGAATGAAGGGTAAGTTTCAGAGAGTCATTGCTGATAGATTGGAGAATGAAGGGTAAGTTGCATTGTATCTCTCATTTCATTCATTAGAAAAATCCCCACCATAGTCATTATCATTGGGCCCATACATCTTAAAAGATATGGTCTGCACCACAAGTTCATGCAGTACATTTTCTGCTATGGCTTGTGCATGCCGATCCTTAATTTGTGTCACATGTGCCACTTACAAATTGAGTCACTGTTTGGTTAGTAGAGAGAACTTTGCTTTCGGAGACCTTTCTCAATGGCTCTTTCTGCTCTTTTTCTCAACACATTTGCATCGCCCTTTTAAACTGCTGTCCTCCAAGCCGCCTTGCCATCTACCAGAATCTCCTAGGAGCATTGGTCAATCCTTGAGACTTTTTTTCTAATTCTCTTTCCTTTTTTTTGTAACCATATCTTGTCTTTGAACGAATTTGCCCTTTTACTAGCCTTTAATCTTGAAATTACCCCTTGAATCTATTCTTTTACTATTTTAATGAATATCAAGGAAATATAAAAACTACATATTTTCTAATCCCTTTGTACTATTTGATGATTAACTGTGACCTCAATGAGTTTGTACCTTGTGTTAACAGTGGTTCATCAGATATCAGATTTAGTTTGATGGCTGTAGTAGCAGACAAGAAGCTGGCTATTGAACAGAAGCTCTCTACTCTCAGATCAAACAGAGAGATACTACTACAGACACTCAATCAGGTTTGTGCAATAGCCATAAGTAAACAGACACTGAAATATTGTAAAATTTCAGTCAAATGCCCAGGAAAATACAGAGCAGTTTTGTCTGTGGTGTCACCAGAAGTCAAAGAGACTTGATGGCACCTTGAAAACTACATCGTATCACAACAGCTATGTACACAAAAAGATGATATTTCTTTAAACTTGGATATTTGTCAAAGACTTCTCAGCACATATCAGTTATTGGGACTATTTACAAATCTTAACCAATAAATAAGGGAACCAGATATTGTTGGTATTAAACCAATGGGAATAAACAATTAAAAAATCAACAGGTTTAAAAGGAAATTTTTGCATTGTAATCCTGGGGCGGAATTCTGAAGAAGTGTCTTAACTACTGTCTTATTTTTTGTCTTATCTCTGAGAGATAAGACACCCTTAAGATTGTCCTAAATCGGTATTCTGAAGACTGTCTTTTTTCTGTCTTATCTCTGAAAGTACCCGCCCATCTCTTCTAAGACAAACCAATGAAAATCACTCTTAGTTACTCGTTTAAGCCCTCTTTACCAATAGGAAGGCCCGAAGACAAGCAGGGGTGTGTCCAAAATACAGTAAATCGCAATGCGTGACTGCGCATATTAATGTGCTTATTTACGCAAAGTTAAAGAAAAAGACAGAAAGAACTCAGAAGAATTTTTGGTAAAGAAAAAAGAGAGTAAAAACAGGAAGGAAAAATGGCAGTTAACATGGAGGGCTTAACTTCTGGCAATATAAACAAATTTTGTTGAAAATTGTCGCATATGATAAGTAAAACTAATGAAACAATTTAATCTAAAAAAAAATTTCGCTTACAATAAAGGGGTAATTGAACCAGGGTATCATGGTATTACTTTGTAAAAGATAAGACAAATGATAAGACAGCTAGACCCTGTCATATCTTTTATCTTATCTTTTCTCCAGTTTCGCGTAAAAGTTGGCTTATGCGCGTGTATTAAACAGCGTATTTCTTGTGTGCGCCAATAATTTATGACAATTATTTATGACAAAAAGATAAGACAGCTCCCAGAATACTGATTTTGTCTATCTCTGAGATAAGATAAAATACCGAGATAAGACACTCCCCAGAATTCTGCCCCTGATCTTTTAGAGTAGTCATAGATTGATTGAATTACAGCATTATATAATTATAAATTTTGATCTGTATTATCCAATATCAATCACATATTGATTAATATTTTATGTACTCATCCATCGAAATTCAAACAGTTGAAAGCATAAAGTGAATCAGAAATATAATGATTGAACTGTGAATTCAATCATTCAAGTAACTTACGTAAAAATGTTTTGATCTAAATTGTTTTTTTTACAGCTTGTGGAATCAACTCAAAAGCCTCCTCCTGGGAAAGTGTCCATAAAACTAACACCAGATGTTACATCAGAATCACTGAGTAGAGGACTGAAAGGAGAAACATCAAAGAAAGTTGTCTCTGAGCAGAAGGAATCATCATCATCTGTTAATCATCATGACGAGAAGAACCTTCAAACATTTCCCTCTGCACAAACAAGCTTTAAACCCGTTGAGGATATCACTCACAAGAAGAAGAAGAAGAAAAAGAAGAAGAAAAAGAAGAAACATGTCCAGATAGATAAAGGTCCTAGTCCAACACCAGTATACAAGTAAGAAAAAATAGGTTACATCTGTCTTACGTAAAGTGATAACTGTCACTACCTTACCGATTGGCCCGTATTCTACAGAGAAGACTGAGCTTGTATGACTCGCAAGTTCAGGTATTGTGTGATCCTTTCGTCTGATGTTGACTGATGCATCAGACAAAAGGATCACACAATAGCTTTGCATGAACTTACAACTCATACAAACTCAGTCTTCAGTTCAGAATGTGTGCCTATATATCTTCTTTGTATGATAAAGACATTTTATGATTGCATTTATATTTGCTATTCTTTTCACTGAAAAATTTTACAATGCAGTATTAAGGTACAAAAGGATAATGTATTTATAATTGTATTCATAATTTTTTCTGCTCAATTGTACCTTATACTATACTATAAATCATAACCATGTTGATTGAGTAAGTTCATAATCCTGGCTATTTTCTGTTTCCATTTTAGATTGCATGCTGCTCTTGACAGTCACAACTACTGTAAATCACCTCTATCATGTGACGAGCAATCAATGTCCAGCCCTAATACAGACTCAGCAGAATCAGAGAGCGAAGAAGACAAGAGCTTAGACAAAGGTCAAGTAAAGAGTTTGGAGAATATTTCAGATCCGTCTTTATCGCAGGACCAAACTAAGGCTGAATCAAGTGACTCTAAAGAGCTTGGTGATTCCCCTGAGAAAGGTGCAGAAGAACCAGACAAATTAGCTGAGAAAGATGAAGAAAACGTTTGTCTTGTTGTGAAGACGGACAGCAATGATAGTGAAGGCAGTAGTTGGACAGAGAGTGTAGATATCATTGATGTTGAGAATGTAACAGAGACAAAGGAACAGACCACTAAGGCAGAAGAAAAGATGGAGGTTACTCATATCAAAGACAGTGATGAAAATGACACTAAAGATAAGGACAACAAAGATAATGATACAAAGGAAAGCAAGAGCATTAAAGAAGAGGTCAACAAAGTGGAGATTAAAGCCGAGATTAAACAAGAGATTAAACCCGAAGTGAAACCAGAAATTAAACCAGAGCCAAGTACTAGCACCAAGACACTCATGTCCTTCACAGCTAAGATTCCTCCTGATTTATGTCAACCTCTCACAATCCACACAGCACCGGACCGCATCCCAACATCACCATCTCCTAGCAACTACAGCACTGATACCGCATCCGAGATGGGTAGTGCTTTTAACTCTCCTCTCATCAAGTCAGCCAATCATTCCCGGTCTAACAGTCCGACTACCAGTAAACTTAATCAATTTCAGACCTGGAAAGCAGGAGCGTCTATGGATGAGAGGAATAAATTAGAAGCTGCTATCGCTAAGATTGAAGATGATAGGAAACAGGCCATCATTGATGAGGGAGGAGAGATTGGAGGACTTGATATTGGAAGGTAATTAATTTATCTTCAAATCTCATCTTTGTAAAATGCATTAATGCATCACCATCTTAATGGCGTAGTCACATGAACAACGCATGGCCAACCTTAAGTATGCGCTGGATGTACGTTACTCATTCGTCAAGCGTGCTATGCCAACGTTGTGCATTCGTTGGCTTGCATATTTTAATACATGTTTTCTATTTATACGCTCTGTGTGCATTGTGTACATGTGACTGCTGCATTACAGATGGTGATTCAATGGTGGTTCATACAGTGTTGTATGTACATAAAGAGAGTCTGGACAACTTTGTTTCATTATGTATCAACATGGTACATATTACTATGTTAGTCAAGCACTGTATACACAATGAAATATGCCATGTTGATTTTTGATTCCTAATGACACAGAATTTACCTAACCAAGGAGATATCACTGTAATGTCTTCTTGGTCAGACTATTTTTCTATTTGGGACTGTATGAATTTCCATAAATTGCCATCTGTGTAGGCCATGCATGAATGAAGCTTTAAGCAGTAACTGGAGATCCTAATGTCTATTCTAGCTAATACTTTTGCCAATATTTATCCCATATATAATTTCTTTGACATGTTTTGTTGGAACCTCAAATGTTGATGAGGTTTAGGGTTGACCATGTGGCGAGTGACGGTACTGTTGAGAGAGTAGATGAAGAAAGAAGAGTTGATGAAAGAAGAAATGGAGAAGCTAGATAGAAGAGTAAAACATGATAGAGATCTTTCTTGTTCAGTCCTGAAGTGTATTGTAAACCAGATTAGAAGATGAGAGGTGTGGAAATCTTGTTTTTAGTAGAGAGTTCTTGATGTTCCGTCTCTAGGAGTGAAACCTTATATGCTTCATTAATTTTGTCAATTTGCCAGATTAAAGTCATTGAGGAAGAGACCTGGTATTGATTTTGATGACTCTGATGTTCAAGCTAAGAGACAATTATTCAATAAGGATGGATCAGGTGGGCGTGGCACTGGCAAACGAGAGGCTGCTGTTTGGACAAAGATCAAGAGAGCTGCAAATAAACAAGACGATACTCAGCATTTTACACCAGGGGTAAGTATTTCCTCTTCTCACGTAGCTTCGAGAATTAATGATAGGGATGCCAGTCCATTGTATCAACATATAGTGTTCTCATCAATTGTATGCGCATGAGGGCAAGTAACCCTTAGCTTTCTCTCTCTCTCCCTTCTCTTTAAAGAGGAGTCCGGCTGAAATGAAAAAGTTTGTAAAATTAAGTAAAATTCATCAAGCACAACACAGAAAATTTCATCAAAATCGGATGGAAAATAACAAAGTTATGCATTTTTTTAGGTCTTGATTTTTTGTAAAACACGTTCTTGGCAAGTGTCTCATTGTCTCATTTGAATATTTGAATATTCAAATGAGCAAACTGATGATGTCACAGTCCCCTACTTCTTGTGTATTTATATTATGAAATCCTATTTATCTCATTTTTCATATATTGCGTATACAGAAAATCTGTCCCTCATACTGAAATAAGTAAAAGCACTTGTGACCTTGAACATTCCAGAAGGATTAATCCTTGTTTTTATGTCCTTGGGGCAGAAAATCGTGATAATTGGTATTTCATTACAATAAAATACAAAGAAAGTAGGGGACTGAGACATCATCAGTTTGCCAATTGAAGACTGTTTCTAAAAAATTCAAAACCTAAGAAAATTCATAACTTTGCTATTTCTTATCCGATTTTGATGAAATTTTCAGCGTTGTGCTTTTTAGATTTTACTTAATTTTTGTAATAATGCAAACTCCAGCCCGGAGTAGTTCTTTAAGCTTCTCATAAGTATGGCTATTAAAACAGTCTTTATAATAGGGATGCAGGGCTACTGTATCAGCACTCATTTTAGAGCTCGATTGTATTTTCTTCAAGGGCAATTAACCCATTTTATACCCCTCTCTCTCCCTTATTCTTGTTTTTATCTTAATTTCCTGATAGCCATTAGCCCTTGTTGTCCTCTTATTAATTTATATTCTGTTTATCACTGGAAAGATACATGGTACACTCTCCTTCTATTATAACAAGAACATATGCAATGATACTTTGGTATAATGTGGCAATCCCCTCGGTCCCAATTTCAAACGTATGTTCAGTATAAAGAGATTTAATTCTAACAGAGTAATAATTGGGCTTAGTCCTACAAAATCATAATGGCAGTAGACTAGATTTTAGTCATATTTTTATCATACATATGGTTTTGTTTTTCAGGAGCTTCTTGATGTCCTGAAAGGAGTAGAGAGTGAAATCAGTGTGTACGAGCAAAGACTGCAAGATGAGAGAGAGAAGAGAAATAAATACAAGGTAAGTTTACTCTAATTATTGACACCATGTAAGAGCCTGGAATACCTTTTTTGTTTCAAGGAACACATGTTTAAAAAGAAATTGTCACCCTTTAATTGGCAAGTATACAGTAGTGGACATGAAACCCTCACAACAAAATCATATTCTAAGGTCCCCATCATCATCACTATCAATATCTTTATCATCATCATCACCATCACCATCATCACCATCATCACCATCATCATCATCATCATCACCATCATCACCATCATCACCATCATCACCATCATCATCATCATCATCATCATCATCATCATCATCATCATCATCATCATCATCATCATCATCTTCATCATCTTCATCATCATCTTCATCATCATCATCATCATCATCATCATCATCATCATCATCATCATCACCATCATCACCATCATCACCATCATCATCATCATCACCATCATCACCATCATCATCATCATCCTCATCATCATCATCATCATCATCACCATTGCTTTCCAGGCTTCCCTGTCTGTTGAATCCATATCATGTTTTGGTAAATGTCTGTTTGCAGTGACTTTGATATCAATATCTTGTCCATAACACTTTGATTATGTACAGATTGATGACAATCGACGGACGCACAACTACGACCCCTTCATCTTCACCTTCCTGTCGATGTTAGCTGAACAGGGTAAGCTAGCACCCTTAGTAGAGAAACACACTCTTATCAAGAGAAGACAAGGGATGACCCTCGGAAGACTCCAGAGGAATAGGAAACCTGATAGAAGAAGACGGAAAAACAGATCAAGAGGTATCCGCAAGAAATCTGGAAAATATAAGTAATATGAGCAAGAAGTCTAGCAAATACTAGTTGAAGATCTGATTATATTTTGAAGTAATTAGGTCAAGATTCAAAGGTCAGGGTGATCCATTTTTGAAATTAATGGTTTCAAGTTTAGCATTTTCTTTATTCATGATTTTATTTTCCATGTGGTTTGAATTCTAATGAATTAAAGATAGATTACACCCATGTGTCCAAAGACTCAGGAAGCCTTCTAGACTTCAATGCGATCTTACCACTGGGTTGGACATATTGTGTATTGCACATGCTGCTTTGTTTCATAATTACCACTCTATATACTATTTCTAACTCTGTTGAATATCAGTAAAATGCATCTGGTAAATGCTTGAAAGAACTACATATATGTAGGATGACTAAACGTTTGTAGACCATCTATCAAGAGAAGACAAGGGATGACTCTCGGAAGACTCCAGAGGAATAGGAAACCTGATAAATTGAACAAATGATATATATCAAATGTTGCTTTAATTTCTTAGCCAAACAATTAAATGTATAATGCACCATGTAAATCAAATATACCTGATAAATTCTGCTGAAATGAACTAGATAGATGTCATTTGTAGATGATTTATCTTTACCATCAACATGTGATGAAGATTCACAACACTTGTTCATACAAAATTCTTTTTTCACATCTTTATGTATTGGCTATCAATATAATTTTTTTATTATTGCTTATATCATGAACTTGCATCATTTAGGACTCAACTCAATGAAAGGATTGAAATATCAGAAGATTGCTCTGCTTATTTGCTATATTTGAATTTTAATGATTGTACTTTGTATTGTCATTGTATCCAGCCTGTATGATGCACAGCATACCTTGCAAACCTTTTGACTTTTAGAATGTACATGGCAATTCTTTTTGTTAAAAAGAATTGTAATCTGCTTTTCAAAAAGCTATATTATACCAACATTTTTTTAGATGCATTTATAAGGATTTATACTATATATGAATTCTCTGTACATCATTTACTAACAATACATCAATTATTCTTTTCAAGCCAAGAATTCACATGATTAAAATTGAGAAGCATATCTGTTTTATATATTGATTACCATGGCTCTCTAACTATGAATTGTTCTCAAACGGTGAACATTTTATTAACCCATTCAGGACCGAGATTATTTAAGGGCTAAATTGATCATATTTTATTCCTCAAATTGGCAATATTTTTATTTTAATGCTACATGCTTCTAATTGAATATGATATCTTTGAAACCAACACACATGGTTAGGAACTTCAACAGTTTTTTTTTAATTGCCAATTTTGATGAAAAACAGTGACCTTCAACTTCCTAATGTGTTGCCAGTTCAGGGATTTTTAAGATTATTCTTATTAATAAAATTCCTGGCATCAAATGCAGTATGGTCATGCAACAACAATTAGCCACAATATATGCAGATTTTTTTTCCTTCTCTTTCTACTGATAAACCTGGTGTATTTTTTAAGAGCTCTGAAACAAAAGTTATTCACCCAAACCACATGGGTTATGTGGGTTAATATAGGTACAGACATTTATAATTAATTTATCTCGGATCAAGTCAATTAGATGGTCAGGTACTGGTCCGAACATGATGGGACTTCATGATCTTCTAAACTATTTATGCTAAGTATATTTCAGGATTTCATTTGAATTAATTATTAATAATATGCCAAATTAGTGAATTATTGTGAGAATAATAATAAGAATAAAATCTCCTTGTCACTGGATAATTAATCACACATTATACTTCATAAATTCAAATAAAATTAACAAATAACTTTAGGATTGCAAAATGTGTGGTAATGTGTGTAGTCTTCTTAGTGGAGTATTTCAAGAACACTGAATTGAGAGAATGTTACCTCTCAAATACTTGTCATTATGAATATTTTGAATTATGAATTATATAAATTTCAATGTTCAGCTTCATTTTGCCTGAAATCCAATGTCATATTGTATATAAAAATGTGCACATGCATTTGTATGTAAGAAATATCAATGTTGTCATGGGTTGTGTTTCTTTTGATTTTTTTTCTTTCTTTACAAAAGTATCCCTTTCCATAACTCTATAAGCTACTTGTATAAATCTTTGCATGACACATCACATTCTCATCACAAAAAAGACATTTTTGTCTTGTAAAAAAAAGTCCATGTTTCCGTACAAATGCATGGATGCATCATACTTAGTGGCCCTGGGCAAAAAATAGGATGAAATAATTTAGTTAATTTGATCTACAATGTGCTTTACTTGTGAAACTAATCATACTTTATACAAATGTTTCAAAGATTTTAAAATTTTGTTATTCTTTCCTACAGTTTTTCTCTTTTAAATGTACATATATCACTTCACTTCTCTCTCTCAATTTCTCTGTATCCAGTGCATCCCAGAAAAAGCAAAACCTGAATGGGTAGTCATTTTTCTCACTATAAACAGGCAATCAATGAAATTTAAATGCAGCATTTTACAGTTCAACCTTTCTTCTTTCATTTGGCATCAAATACATTTAAAAGATGCTATGCATAAATGAGCAAGACATATTTGACAATTAATTGTAAAACCCCAAATGAGTTGGAAGGAAGTAATAACCTTGCCTCAGAAAGGGATGGTTCATTCTCAAGCACGAGTCGTTCGTTTGCTACGGACACCTCAATATGCATTTCCCATACTTTGATTTGCGCCAGTTGGTTTCGACCATTAATCATCAATCTGTGGGTCTTTTGTATTAATGGTGTCAAAAGAAAGAAGAAAGATTGAACTTTAAAACAGTGCATTTAATAAATACGCTTGCATTAATAGAGAAAAATGACTGACCATTCAGGTTCCGCTTTATGCTTTACCTGTTAACTAACCTTCCCTTTCTCCGTTAGCCCCCTCTCTCTCTCTCTCTCCCTCTCCTTCCCTACATCCCCCTCTCATATATTTTATATGGATTGAATCGCTTCACAGCAAATGAAACATAAACTAGAATATTTTATAATTTCAAAGATATTTATTTATCTACAAAGGGTAAAGAATTTATACAAAAATCCACTATACAATAATTTTATCAATTTATCCATAAATAATCATTTCATAAATAGTCTATCAAAGTTTTGATTTGTATGTATCTTTATACATATAATACACGACAAACAGAAAAAAAGCAATGTACATTAATATTCAAATGATACAAACTCAAGGTAAAACTTAAGCACATCTTGGAATGTTAAGCATGTTTTGTAATATTTTGTTTTCTTGGCTTGTTCCTTCATATTATAGCAAAATATGCAACTATTCAATAATACTTCATAATTATTTTATATGGTAGCAGGGGAATAGTTTATAACATCCACATGCACAACTATACATAATTAATTTTGTAGCATTAAAATAGAATTCACCTCAATTAAAAGAGTACATAAACTTTACTGAATTTCTTTAACCGCTCTCCTCTTATTCATAATGATTAAAAACTGCCTTTATCGAGCATCGTACTATATCCATATAATTGAAAGCAATATGTGTAGCAGCATGATTAATGACACAAACATATATATATTTACATAAAAGTCACAAAGGAGTGTTCAATGTCCAATCAAGGGAAGCAGCATGTATATGCATAGAGTTGGAAATAATCAATATAAATATCAAGAATATCTTCAATAGTGAGAACTATATATATATTATATGAATGTCACTGTACAGAACTAAATATATATGACAACTGATACATTTCATCACGAACATGCGGCTAAATCTATATGCACTTCAACAAATCATACATTCTAAGTTACTGATACTTAATATTAATAATATAAAAATAAACCTTGTTTTTTATTCTACTCATACCATGTATATTGATAGTAATGATGAATACTACATACATGTACAAAACATTAGAAAATGAATAATGATCAATTTTCAGACCTAAATAGCCCTATTGCATGATATACACCAACAATAATCAAAACGAACTTGATTTAGAGGACATATGAAAAGTAAAGAATAACAAAGAAAGTTTAAAAAATCATACAATGAAAATACATTTCCTTGTAAAACATCACATCTAGTCTTGGGTATCAAGATGACAACAATCTTGCTACATATTGCTCTCTAATATCCATTTCTGTTTCAACAACTTGTGTCAAAATCAAAAGTTAAATCGAAGTCCATCACTTTCTGATCAATATCTTCTAGTTTCTAACAAAAAGAAGAGAAGAAAAAAAAAGGAATTTTCTCAGCCTCATTAAAAATGATACAATGCTCCTTATTTTCATTTAACTCTCTGAAGCATGTTTGAATACAGTCGACTCCCATTAAAACGAGCACAGATAATAAGATTCCATTATAACAAGCTTGATTCCAGAGCACCTTGTTATAAAGAGAGTTAACTATATTAGAAATCTTTAAAAAGAGACTACATTATCCATGTGTGGATGTCAATGGAAATGAATATCTTTTCATGTAATTGCAGTACCCTCAAACAATTTGAGTTGTCTTCTTTACTAAAATATTTTAATACTACAAATTTAAGGAAGAAAAAGAAAATCTTAATGATTATTTACAGAAATATAAAAATAGCATTTCATTATACAAGCTTGTTGCAATTCCATTATCAATAATTGTGAAATATAATAGTTTCTCATGTAAACGAATATTGCAAAATGCAATGATAAGTTCTGAATGATGGAAATTGTATGGAGAAAGACATATACAATACCCAATATTTTCCATGGTTCATCTTCAAAACATGAATAATGTCATCAAACAGAAAAAGACTTCCTTATAAAAAATCCTGGAGAAATCGCCAAATATATCACCTGCATGTATCGTGTAAATAATAAGGAAATGGCAATATAAACCTTAGTAATGTGTGTACATTGAAGGAATTGCCTCGTACTACAAATACAGATGCTGTACATTTTGAAGAAATGTGCTTTTTAACTTGGTTCAGTTACAATCAATGCAATTCAAGTAGGTATATGTATTCAGTCTAGGATTGTAAAATCATACGTTCCAAGACTGCACTCGTTACTACATGTACAAGACAATTACACTGCCAACGTTAAAGCCTTATGACACAATATGCATAACGACTAGTCTAACTGGAAATATCACAGATAGTAATAATAATCAACAATTAACAAATAATAATCAACTAAGAGGCATTGCTCGAAAAATGAAGATCAGCGAGATTTTAAGATTTTAAGATTTGAATAAAATGCTGTTACCATGTCAACGCACTTTCCGACACATTCAAAAACTGCATCATACCTATCTTCATCCTTAGAGCAATGCCAGTGATAAGTTTAATAGGCATAGTTAAAAAATGAGAAAGTCATTAAATTCAGAACATTTTCAATGATTTATTACAACAGAGTATTACATGGAGGTAACCAATGAAATTCAGTATCTTGTTGTAATGTGGGTGCCGAGTTTCAAAATTGAGGAAGTAGTTACATTTGCAAAAAAATTTCCCATTACAATACATTACATGGTAATCATGGAAAAGAGTGACCGTGTCTTATATATCTTCGTCCTGTTTGTCACATTTTAGATTATTACTTGAAAGAAAAAAAAAAAGAGGAAATAATCTGTGTTGCAAGATCTGACAAAAAAACATGCTTGACAATTCATGCCGATTCCTATATACCCTCTTCAGTTGTCAAGCTGACATAGCATAGCCACACCCCTATAAATCAAATGGTTTGGTGGATGAGACGACAGCCACACCCCTATTAATCTAGTTGTCAAGCTGACATAGCATGGCCACACCCCTATTAATCTAGTTGTCAAGCTGACATAGCATAGCCACACCCCTATTAACTAATTCTAGTATCAAGCTGGACATAGCATGGCCACACCCTATTGATTCTAGTTATCAAGCTACAAGCATAGCCACACCCTATTATCTAGTTATCAAGCTTGACATAGCATGGCCACAACCCCTATATTAATCTAAGTTGATCAAGCTGACATAGCATGGCCACACCCCTATTAATCTAGTTATCAAGCTGGACATTAGCATGGCCCACACCCCTATTATCTAGTTATCAAGCTGACATAGCATGGCCACACCCCTATTAGATCTAGTTTTCAGCTGACCATAGACATTGCCACCCCACCCTATTTGATCTAGTATTCAAGCTGACATAGACATGCCACACCCCTATTAATCTAGTTACAAGCTGACATAGCATGGCCACACCCCTATTGATCTAGTTTATCAAGCTGACATAGCATGGCCACACCCCTATTAATCTAGTTATCAAGCTGACATAGCATGCCACACCCCTATGATCTAGTTATCAAGCTGAACATAGCATGGCCACACCCCTATTGATCTAGTTATCAAGCTGACATAGCATGGCCACACCCCCTATTAAGTTCTATGGTTATTATCAAAGCTGACATAGCATGGCCACACCCCTATTGATCTATTATCAAGCTGACATAGCATAAGCCACACCCCTATTGATCAGTTATCAAGCTGACATAGCATGGCCACACCCCTTATTAATCTAGTTATCAAGCTGACATAGCATGGCCACACCCCTATTGATCTAGTTATCAAGCTGACATAGCATAGCCACACCCCTATTAATCCAATGGTTTGGTGGATGAGATGAAGGAAGCTGCATCTCTAAGACAAAGTTGGTAGAGTGACCTGTGGTGGACAATGTACCTCGCCGCACACTTGTCTTGTACACTAGCATAGGATGAATAAGATATGTAATATTTTACTATTATGATTCCCATTTGTCTTGCTATAAATTTTTGATTTAATATTTTCTAAAAACCATTTGAAAATATGAAGTGGTTATTCCCTCACCCGTTTCCTATAAACTATTGAATGTAACCAAATAAAATATCTCAGCAGGCTACTGCAGACTTTCAATTGCAAATTTGATCAACCATTCTGATTGGTTCATACTGAGACTGGTATGCAAGAAGTCTATGCAATGAGGATCCTGATTGGTTACTATCAATTTGCAATTTATTGTAACTCTTTATGTTACAGGGCACTGGTCTGATTTAAAAGGTATTTTCTTCAAGCATACAATACATAAATCCTACAATTTAGTTGAAAATATTTATGAATAATATGAATTACACAAATTTCAGGAGCATAGGCTTACCTGGACATGAATATGAAGGTGTTGCCTTGACGTTAGACTTCTCAATAGGCTTGATCCAAATCTAATAAAACTGCATTAAGGAATTTTCACTAAATTCAAAATATAATTAAATGAAAAATTAGTAAAATTAGTAACTAATTTTATTTTTACGAGAAATCACATGACCCTCTTCTTACCTTGCCTTTTGTTCACGAAACAATGCATAGACGAACCAACACATAGACTACCAAAACATTTTTCTACTTCCCTGCCCCATCCCTGAATACCCTGCCTCGCCTACTATCAAAAGGTGGCGCTAGAACCACTATACTTCATTCTGTACCAACAAATCGACACTCGTTCAAAAGAGACAAGGTTGGGGCCGGAGGGGAGGGCGTAAGAGAGGGTCATGTGATTATTCGTAAATATAAAATTAGTACTAATTTTACTAATTTACTTCAATAATCACATGACCTCTCTTACCTTGCTTAGTCCAAACAGACCAGCACCGACACCAAAGGGTGGACAAAAAGAGAGGCAGGAGGGGGGGTGAGGCTAAGAGGACTTGATAGTCTCGCGGAGGCCGCCGACAACGCTGAGACACCAAAAACGTCCCTCACCCATGCAAACGTCACGTAGGTAAAATGAAATGAAGGAATTATAGAGCGCCAGTACGCAGCCTCTGCTTAACACATCCTCAGGTGGAACGCCTGCAAAGAGCGGCCAAGAAGCGCTTGATACCTCTGGTATCATGAGCTTTGGGGGCCCTTCCTGACATCAAGGCGTCAGGACCGCCGCTTTATTCCCTCCACAAATCCATCTGGAGATGGAGTCGGGGAAGCGGCCGAAAAGGGACTCGAGTGATGATAAAGAGTTTATCACTCTCCGACGAGATTCGGATTCTGGAAAGGTACCATTTAAGGGCCAACGGACACCACACCTTGTCTCCGGCCGGACCGAGAGAAAAGGAGGAGAGCTTGTTGAGAAAGATCTCCACCGGTCCCGAAGAGAGGCAGTCTGATTCTTAGCAATGAACGAGGTTCAAGGGCGAAGACGAACTCCCCCGAGGTTCGAACCTAATGTGGCCGTCAGCTATACTAAGGGCGTGAAGCGAACTTCGTCTGTGGCCCTGAGGCCACCGCCACTAAAAAGACAGTCTTAACTGTCAAGTGTGAAAAGACGCTTCCGACAGAGGCTCAAAGAGGGTTCGCTAACGCCTCCAAAACCTTAGTAACTCAGGAAGGAGCTAAGGGAGTAGACTGAGCGTCTTCGCAGAAAGAAGACTTAAGTAAGCGGCCTAACTCGGAGAGTTGAAACATTAGACCATCATGAAAACCATCGTGAATCGCCGCATGGGCAGAACGATAGCCTCGGTAAGGTCGAAAGAGAACGGCCCTTGTCAAAAAAGGTGGATTAAAAATCCGCTACGACGTGGGCAGAGCCCACTGGGGAGCAACCCTCTCTTTGCACATTCCAAAAAGGCAGCTAAACGGGAGTTATACACCGTTAGCGTCGGACTCCCTCCGGCTCCCGCCGGCCATGAGAAGCCGAGGCCCTCTCCGAGAAGCCAGACCTGATAGCCTGCGAACCTTGATAACGGCCAAGCAGTCAAGCGAAGCCGAGACGGGGGCTTGGGAGAGCGCCGGAGATCGGCTGACTCACAACGTCCCGCCATCGAGGGAGGGGCCACGGGATGACGACGCACAAGCTCGCGAAGGCGAGGAAACCATGGTCTGCCCGGGCCAGTGCGGGGCTATAAGAATCATCCAAGCCCGTCCTCACTAGCTTGGCTAGTACTTGGGGATCAGCGGAAAAGGGGGGAATGCATAAATTCTCATCCCGCTCCAACTGAACGAGAACGCGTCTTGAGCGTACGCTCTCGGGTCCGAGCCCGTCAGCAGTAGATCGGAAGACGGTGATTGAACTCGTCGCGAACAGATCGAGTGTCGAACGGGCCCCAACTCGTCATCAGCCGCTCAGAGAGGTCTGATGGAGAGACCACCGAGGAAGAGATTTGCCGCGGGACAGAAAGTCCGCTATAACATTCTCCCGACCCCGGTAGATACGAGGCAGACGGGAGGATGTTCTCCTCCCTGCACCAACTCCACAGTTGAGCCGTCAAGCGGTTCAAACTCCGGGAGTGTGTGCCCCCTTGACATTGATGTAAGCGCCCACGCTCAACATTGTCCGTCAAAATGAGAAACGAGCGGCCTAACAGTCGATCCTGAAAAACTTCCATGGATGATGAACTGACTAAATCTTAACACTTGATGTGGGGAGGGAGGTCAGATGAGACCAGTCCCCCGCCGTCCACTGACCCTCGCATAGGCGCCCCAGCCCTGGAGGACGCATCGTGGAAATCGACAGGATGGTAGAGTCACACGAAAAGGCATGCCCTGGAAAGAAACACCCGCCTCTTCACACGGGATAGCAATCGGGCACCTCCGGCGGGAGGGGACCCAAGTCCTCGGAGACGAAACTTCCGCTGGAAGTAACGTTTGAGGTGCCACTGAAAGGGGCGCATAAGCAAGCCGACAGTCCGGTATACGGAGGCCGGTAAGGCTGGATAGCAACCCCATGAAGCGAAGCACAGCTTGGCCCTCGCTCTGGGGAGGGAGCTGAGCGCCGAGCACAGGCCACTATGTCTCGTATACGGGTGGTGCTCGCCGGGCTCGCTCCCGAGCAAAATCAACTCGGCTCCCAGATAAACTGGTATGCGAGTCGGTGAAAGCTCTGACTTGTCCCAGTTCACGGCAAACCCCAACGCTAGGGGTCCACCGTAGGAGGCCTCCCTCGTGCCGTACAAGCAGCTCCCGGAATTGGCTACTAAAGCCAGTCGTCCAGGTAGACGTTAAAGTCTGAGGCCCTAGCTGTCCCTGAGAAGGCTACCAAGGCGCTCACGACTCGAGTAAAAACTCGTGGGGCCAGTTTCGACCGAATGGTAGTACTCGATATCGGTAGTTTTGCCAGCACAGAAAACCCAAAAGGTCCCTCGACCTGGGGTGGATGGGCACGTGGAAGTACGCATCTCTCAAGTCGAGAGATATTGCCCATCCTCGAGCCGAGCGAAGGAAGAATCCTGCCGAGGTGTTCGTATTGGAAGTGCTCCTTGGAAGAGGGCGTATTGATCCTTTTCATATTCAGGATCATGCGTAACTTGCCGACCGTTTCGGGATAATGAATATCGGAGAAGGGAAACCACTGGTGGTCCCTCACCTCCTCTATAGCCCCCTTCGTAGCAGCGACGAATCTCCTCCGAGATATGCGCTGATAAAGGGGGGAAAGTCTGGGGGTGCGTCTCCGGATGGCGCGCCCGGGAGGGGACCCGTGAGTGGAACACGGTAACCCTCCCGAACAATCGACAGCACGAATGCGTCGTCGGTGATCTCTTCCCAAGCGGGAAGAAAACCCGAGAGACGCGCCCCCGACTCTCACAGGAACCGGTCGGGCCGCACCGTCACCCCCGACCCCCTTGGCTTTCGCCTGGTTGAGGGGAGAGGTACGGGACTTAGGGCCATGAGAGGAGGACTTCGGACTTGGCTTTGCCCGTTAACGGGGATCTTGTCCCTGAACGTCCTCCCGAGGTTTCCGTCTGGGCTCTGCGACAGGCGCAGCAGGACGGGTACTCTTGGATTTACGCTGCGGTGACCTCGGCTTGCGCTACCGCCAGGAAGCCTGTTCAGCCAGCTCATCCGCCTGCTTCAACTCATCCAATTCCTCCTTACACCTGGAGTTGAACTTGCCGCCCGAAGAGGAACGGTGAGGAAGGGTCCAATAGACTCAGCCCATGCTCTTAGGTCCAGTGACCCTCGAGCTTTAGACGGGCGAGAGTCCTTTTCTGACGATCCTCTGTTACCAGTAACTGAGGGCGCCGCTAGCTGGTGAAAACCCAGCCCGAAAGGGAACAGGACCTTGTCAAGGTCTGCAAGATCTTGTGACGAGATCTTGAGAGGCTTGGCTCGGGCACGGAGAGAGAGCAAAATATTCAAAAAGGCCGACAGCCTCATGCACCTCTGATGCCGGCCTCTACCTCCTGAATGATGACGATCTTCGACAAAGTCTTGCCACCCAAGGGGCATGAATCTTCTCACCAAAGCGAAGGGCCTCCGAAGAGATCTTCTTGGAAGAAATAGACCGTCCATCGAAGACTTCTCAAAGGAAACTCCTGGCCCCAACTTATGACGGAAGAGCGCTTAGTCTTAAGGCGATAGTCCACTTCTGAGCGCACAGCTTCCCCGAACTGAGGGAAGGCTAATGCCGGGTTTGGGTTGCTTCGCGAGAAGCAAGCCAGACATCAAGGACGACGGAGCGCGGAGGCCTAGAAATTAGCTCAGGCTCGTATTTTCGTCCAAAAGGCGTATTGCTAACGCCGCAAGATCCGAGGTGGAGTAGTCACCTGCGGGTCGGCCTCCGAGTCTTCAAAGGCTGAACCAGATTCGACTCGTAGTCACCAGACTCTTCCTCCGACCACGATTCAGGCTCCACCAGGGTCGGTGGAGGCAGGGAGGACTCCCGGGGGGACTCGGCTGATCAAGTGAGAATCCGAAGTTAGTTCGGAGTCAATCACCGATCCCGTATCCGGGGGACGAGCGGCTGGGACTCCCGAGGCGGGCGGTCCGAGCTTAGAGGCCGACGTGGTGGGTGGTTGTGACCAGGGGCCGGATGCCTAGGGGACCGAGGGCCGGGTTGTCCACTGCCACGAGGGTAAGCTGTCCCATCACTCTGGGGCGAAGCCCGAGGGATAGAAGCGTAACCCGCATGTAGGGTGCGGGGGCACCCACCAAGGATCTGGATATCCGGCAGCTCTCGGCCGGCCAAGCAGGGCGAGCAGCTGCATCCTGGGCGGATAACGAATATCCCCGGACGTTCGGGTAGAACACATCCTGGGTCCGAAAGACCGGGCATTCGATGGAACGAACTCCCGGTGGTGTTAGGGCGTATCCCGGGGGATAGCCGTAATAGCCCTGCGAACCACCAGCCGTGAACGGGGGGAGGCACTCCGGACGTGGGAAGCGGAGCCGCCATCCTCGGGGTTACCAAGATGGAGTGGTTTCCGCCAGACGCAGAAACTGCGGCGCACGGGTCCAAACCGTACTCGGCACGCCGCTCGGGGCAATGCCTGGGCGAGAGGCGTGGGCGCACGACTCTCTTCCCTAAGTAGACAAAACGCAATTTCCTGTGCTACACTCGGGGGGGCCGGGGGGCAAGACGTCTGGGAAACGAACCCGCTCCTTAGCCAGAGACAACCGAGACACAACACGGTCTTAGGCACCTTGGCAAACGTGGGACTTTAGCCGTGGTGCTCTTCGAGCTACAAGACCTTTTCTGGAGTGCTGGACTTAGAGGAGGAGGAAGCCCGGCTGGACACAAGTGTCACTGGCGTACTCTCCCCCCCATTCTTAGGCAGAAGAGGCGGACGACCTGGCGGTCGAGACGCTCTCCGCCGGGCAAGCTTCCGATCCCGGCGAAACCGGGCTTCGAAGAGACCAAGGCCACCAGCGCTGTGTCGTCAGAAGAGTCACTCCTGCTGTCCATGGTTAGAACGCCTCATGAAAAAAAGAAAAAATTTTTTTTGTAAGCGAAACTAAACTCCTTAGAAAAGCTAAGGTAAGACAAGCGAGCCGGCTACTTAGGCGGCTCACGAGAACTCCAAAAAAAAGAAAACCTCGTCTAGAACAGCTAAGACGAAGAGAAAGATTTTTTTTTTTTTTTTTTTTTTTTTTTTTTTTTTTTTGGACGAAAACGGGGAGAACCTCCGGTAAAAAACCGACCAAAAAAGAATATGCACCAGAAGAGCGACTAACAAAGAGACGCTCGACCACACATACACAACACACACGCCACAAAACAAGATGGCGAAGAACAACAAAGACCGGAAGTCCAAGGAACCCGGCAGACACCCCGCAAAAAGGGCACGTGGCGCGGCGAAAAAGTACAAAATAATCTAAAAAAAACGTACTTAAAGTTCAAATAGTTCTAGAAGGAAGAAGGAAACCCTCCTAAAGGAGAACAACCAAAAGGAAGAGTCGGAGCAAAGGCGGGACTGAGTCAAGGAAAAACAGACGCCCAAAAACCGACCGAACACACAACCACGCTAAAAATGAACGAGTGTGTGTATGTTGGAAAACTGAAAGCGAAAAATACGCCGAAAATAAAAGACGTTATTCGAAGCCATAAAGAGGGCGCAATAAAGACCTAAAGCACCCAAATTAACGCTAGGCGTAGAAAGAGCTTTTGGAAGCGCAATATTTGATATAATTATTTCAAACATCCAAGTAGGACACGAGCTCACCCGAGATTTCGAGAACGGTTCGCGGTCAGCATGACTCAGAAAAATACAGAATGAAGTATTAGTGGTCTACGCCCACTACTTTGATAGTAAGGCGAGGCAGGGTTTCAGGGATGGCGGCAGGGAAGTAGGGAAAAATGTTTTAGGTAGTCTATTGTTGGTTCGGTCTATGCATTGTTCTCGTGAACAAAAGCAAGGTAAGAGAGGGTCATGTGATTATTGAAGTAAATATGTATGTTAATATGTAACAATAATGGAATACTTTCATTTTTTTGGTGCCAAAAGTAAACATGATTGTTTATTTCTTTACTTATTCATTCTTTTATTTATTTATCATCACTTTATACACTATAATTTTCAATAGGACCACAAAAAGATATAAACATAAAGCCAGTTTTTGGTACATTGATTTTTTTTTTAAAAGATAGAAAAGAAAATTGTTAAATTATCTTGACTGGGTCTACTTCTTACATGGACCCAGTCAAGATAATTTAATAAACATGTATAATTCTACAATTATTATCAAATAGAACAATGAGGGAAAGGATTCGAGAAGAAGAAGAACTTCTTACATAATTGCCATCTTGTTACAAATATAAATCATTGATTGAAGCACAAAGGATACAACAGGCAGAGTATCGTAGAGGATCTTGGGAAGAGATTCAGCGAGTACATGGGTTGGCCGATCCCATCTAGCTCCTTCAATAAATAGACCAGTCACATAGACTCCATCACCCTGTAAAACAAAATAAAACCAAATCAGTCACATACATCCTATCACCCTGCAAAACAAAATTAACAAAATAAGTTATACATCCCATCTCCAAATAATACAAAAGAAATGATCCAGTCACATACACCACATACATGTAACTAGGTTTAGAAGAACAATTAAAACATTTGCCCAGACTCACTTATCTAGTACAACTGGTAGAGCTAGAAAAAGCCTTCTTTACTTTATTTCATGTCCTGCATGGTACAAAATAAAATTCCTCAAATCCTTTGTCTCTTCAGAGCTTCTCCTCTGACAGCCACTGTTTCATAGAACAAATTACATATAAAATCACATTAATTAATTACTTTGTACAATCTTACAATTAAGAATTCTGTCCTGTGAGTTGCATGGTTTGTAGAGTCTCAAGTGAAAACCAAGTGTGCCTTGTGTTGAAAAATGATTCAAACAAAACACATTTGAGCAAAATGAAATTACAAAGATACAGGATCTGTAGGAAGGCTGCCAATAATATTTGCAGCAAAAAAACATTGTAATATACTTACTGGTTTTGAATCCATGGTATTCTCCTTTTTCATGACTTCAAAGTCCAGTAGTAATTGATCGATTGGGATCTTGTATCGTCTGGCAAAGTTCTGCATGGTCCCAGTCAGAAAGGAATGTGTGAAGTAAAATCCCGATAACCAGAACACTGTAGGCATACCATCACGGATCCATTCCTATAAGAATACAAAGATATCATGAAATAGATTGATTTAATCAAGATAACATAGGAATGCCATCGCATTGATTCATACAAAAATACAAACATATCATGAAAATTGTTTGACTGAATCTTAAAAGCCAGAACACGGTAGGCATACCATCACATTTAAAATGCTTCTACATATCCATTCCTACAAGAATACACACATATAATGAAATGAAATACAATGTAGACTATCTTGTACAGTCTACTACTATTATAATGAGGTACATGATTCCAGTCAGAAAGGAATGAGTGATTAGAATCCTGATAGCTAGAACACTGTAGGCATACCATCACGGATCCATTCCTATGAGAATATAAATATACAGAGCGTGATAAAATAAAATGATTAAGATATTGCACTATCAATCATAGTCAAGGTGGTTTGAGAGATGGGTAAGACTTGGCTTTACTTACTTTAAAGAACTGTAACCTTGCAAGTAGATCAGTAATGTAGCTACCCAGAGGTTTCAGAGATGGGTAGGATTTGGTTTTACTTAAAGATTTGAAACCTTGCGAGTAGTTTATCCATGTAAGACTTGACTTTACTTACTTTGAAGAACTGTAACCTTGCAAGTAGATCAGTAATGTAGCTACCAAGAGGTTTTAGAGATGGGTAGGACTTTGCTGCCCACATTCCAGGTACCTAAGATAAACAAAATAGTCAAGAAAGAAAAATTATTTTATGCACAAATTTTAATCAAAACATCACATTTCTGAAATTCTAGCTTCTACCGATTTCACTTGTTGAAGGATGCAACATTTAGGAGGTTGTTTTGATTGACTAAAATCTACTTCAAGGATTGATGAAACATCCCGCGGGTGGATAGATATTGGTAAGAATATTCAAACTCTTCTTTCAAAAAGAAAACACATGGCTCTAAAAACTGTTTGTTGGTTAATCAAATTTTGGGAGTGTTGAAGTAAGACTGAATATCTATGGGTTTACATTACCATTATATATTATTCATTACATATTATTTGTTGTGTATGTATCATTATAAATTGTATTCTACTTTTCTTGAGTAAAGAAATGATTTCAACACCTTGATAAAATCGTATGTAAATACCTTTCCCACCATCATACTATCAAAGACATCTTCAAGCTCTGATGACATCACAACCAATCCTTTCATGGCCTTGCGGATATCTTGAAGACTCGACCTGACGACCTCGGTCAAACGATTGAATCGGATCAACTCCTGAACTAAGACAGTATTCATCGACTCCTCGTACCGTACTGGATACTTCGTCTGTAGACAAAGCGAATAAAAAATCTGTCAATTCTTGCATACATACAAAACATGAAAAATGAGCCTTAAAATGGGAAAACTGTTCAAATCTTCTTGAAGACAGGACCTGACGACCTCGGTCAAGCGATTGAAACGGATCAACTCCTGAACTAAGACAGTATTCATCGACTCTTCACACCGTACAGGATACTTCGTCTGTAGACAAAAGTGATTAAAATAATTGAAACGGATCAACTCCTCAACTTTATGACTACTTATATCTTATGTCAGACTATGTCTGTAAAAAATATAATTAAAAAAATATTTAAACTGGTCAACTCCTGAATAAAGAGAGTATTCATGGTTTCCTCATACCGTATAGGATACTTTGTATGGAGAAAAAGTTAATAAAAACTCTCTCAATTTTTGCTTACCCGGTACATGAAAAAACATGAAAATGAGCCCCCAAAATGGGAAACATGTTCCCATTTTCTTTTCTTGTTTTTCATATCATAAATTTATGATTAATTTCTATCAAACTTCCCAAACCTCTCTTGCACCACTCATATTTCATACTTTGTTTACATGATCAAATACATTGCAAATGTTGGTGCATGTATAGATCTATATACATGAAGTCATTTATACGCAACAGAAGAAAATTACTAATAGTTATTTCTTATCTGGCAAAATTCAACACTGTTCTTAGCACAACTCATAAGAAGTAAAGGGTTTAAATCTATCTTGCTGAAAAAAAAGTACAAAAAAATGTTAAAATAAGCATGTTTAGATAATGATATAGAACATATAAAAAACACTATATTTCAATTCCTTCAGGATTTTCTAGATTACCCAAATGAGTATCTCACCTGTACTTCTTCTAAGTGGAAATTAGGTGGTATCTTGGAAAGAATATCTGAGGCGAGATCTTCAATGATTTGTTGAGATGATTTTCCTCCTCCTGATGCCTACCGGTACATAAAAATAATACATCCATTATTTAAAAAATCAAACTCTAAAGTTATCATGAAGACCCTCAATCTGTCCATCATACAATTATTCTATTTGCTCACTGATAACCTGTTCGACCCAAAAAAGTATAAAAAAATTGTCATAAATAAACTTTAAAGATAATTTTTTGACTAATGGTATTCATTTCAGCGTTACATTTGTTGTGAAACATATTCCATACTTAATAGTTAGTGTCTGTTCAATTATCATGCAGAAATATGTAGTTTTGCACAGTTGAAACACATCCAATTCTTAAATGGGGTATGTATTTCTAAGCGCTAAAGGGACTATAAACTTAAGTTATATAGGTGCCTTGATATCACAATTCAATGATTTAACAGGATCATATTCCCTTTTGCTGGAACCATTTTTTGTTTTCCTGTTTAATGACAGACATCATAAGCCAATGTCCCTAACTTGATATGATTGATCTCATATGCTTGATAAGGTGTATCAATAAGTCATCAACTGTAAAACATTTTTACTTCATATGATTACCTCATTTGAATTAAAATAGTTTAAATGATTAAAAACTCAGTTATGTTGTAAAGATTCCCTGTTTTTTGGAAATAGTAATGACCTCCAATCCATTCCGGTCACCCTCACCTTATACTAAAACATTCCATCTTCATACCATCAATATGGTTCCATGACATTAGGTCCAGCAACAAGTGCTCTGCTATAAATTCCAAACACTAATCGAATGACTAACATCAAACCTGAACACTACACACAACCCAAAACCAACATAAAACCCTATTGCAACCCTAAAGCCCGGAGCAGTTATAGCAGGAGCAAATGTTGTGTCACCAAAAACATAAGATAACCATGCCGTATCATAATGTACACACATCTTACCTTTTTTTAAACATTAAGTGTAATTATTTCATGTATGAAATAACACTGTAATGATTAATTCACACATTGAGATTGTTAAAAGCATGCAGGTTAATTGAAAAGATGAATAAATATGATAAGATATACTCTGGAATGAAAACAATGAGTACATGTAGGTACATGTATTGACCACAGGAATATTGCTATAATGGGGTGTAAAGTCTTTTACTACATGTATAGCAAGTATTTACTGAAAGGACTTTTTTTTAAATACTAAATGAATAAGATTATGAATTAATCCTAATAATCCAAAATTGGTCAATATATAAATGCATTTCACTTTTAAGTATCATTATCTACACAAGCAAGTTAGAACTAATGATTGAATAAATCTTATATCAACATGGGAATCATTCATGTAGGTCTGAATATCTTCATTAAAATTTTCAAATGTTAAATAGTGACAAGTACAATAGAAACATGCAAATATTCTTTCCCCTTTTACATTCTATTCAATAAGGGTGTAAATGATTTTAACCAATGTACTAGCAATGTAAAAGTCTGGATATAAATGAGTAGAACATGTATGCACAAAGTTACATTACATGAGCTGTAAAAATCTGTCATATCTTTTATTAAACTCCCCTCCGCCAGATAAGTGGTAATACATGTACCTCAAGTGAAATGTACACACCATGCAGTCTGTCTTTTTCATACCATGGTGAATATTAATTCACACACACATGCTAAACCAATGTTAGTCACACTTCATGCATATCTTGATAAGCAAAACATTCAAAAAAGTTATTATAAAGCAAACTATACAATATTAGTAATTCAAATGTACATCTAAAACAATTTTCTACAAAAAAAAACTTTTCCATCAAAAACTAAAGGAGACAAAAAGTTAAGTGAATTAGTTTTTTGCATTTCTAAAAAATTGAACGTTGAAAAAAGAAATATGTACCGGGATGTTTCACTTGTCGTTTTAACTACAACAAAAACAAAAAATATAATGTGACTGATACCTCAATTAGAGTTCAAGTTTGAGATTTGCTAATACATGTAAATGATCCAAACAATGATTCATGGTACATATACTTTGGTTAGTAAAATTAGTACTAATTTTATTATTTACGAGATAATCACATGACCCTCTCTTACCTTGCTTTTGTTCACGAGAACAATGCATAAGTACGTACTCGCATTATCGCCGTAGGTTTTGCCCAGCACAGAAAACCCCAAAAAGGTCCCCTCGACCTGGGGTGGATGGGCACCGTGGAAAGTACGCATCTCTCAAGTCGAGAGATATGCCCAAATCCTCGAGCCGAGAAGGACAAGAATCCTGCCGAGGTGTTCGTATTGGAAGTGCTCCTTGGGAAGGAGCGTATTGATCCTTTTCATATTCAGGATCATGCGTAACTTGCCCGACCGTTTCGGGATAATGAATATCGGAGAGAGGGACAAACCACGCGTGTCCCTCACCTCCTCTATAGCCCCCTTCGTCAGCAGCGACGAAATCTCCTCCGAGATATGCCGCTGATAAGGGGGGAAAGTCTGGGGGTGCGTCTCCGGATGGCGCGCCCGGCGAGGGGACCCGTGAGTGAACACGGTAACCCTCCCGAACAATCGACAGCACGAATGCGTCGTCGGTGATCTCTTCCCAAGCGGGAAGAAACCCCGAGAGTACGCCCCCGACTCTACACAGGAACCGGTCGGGCCGCACCGCTCACCCCCGGACCCCCTTTGGCTTTCGCCCTTGGTTGAGGGGGCGAGAGGTACGCGGACCTTAGGGCCATGAGAGGAGGACTTCTTGGACTTGGCTTTGCCCGTTAACGGGGATCTTGCCTGAACGTCCTCCCGAGGTTTCCGTCTGGGCTCTGGACAGCGCAGCAGGACGCGGGTACTCTTGGATTTACGCTGGGTGGACCTGGCTTGCGCTTCCCGCCAGAAGCCTGTTCAGCCAGCTCATCCGCCTGCTTCAACTCATCCAATTCCTCCTTACACCTGGAGTTGAACTGGCCGCCGAAGAGGAAGTGAGGAAGGGTCCATAGACTCAGCCCATGCTCTGAGGTCAGTGACCCCTCGAGCTTAGACGGGCGATGATCCTCTTCTGC
This sequence comes from Paracentrotus lividus, assembly GCA_940671915.1. NCBI lineage: Eukaryota > Metazoa > Echinodermata > Echinoidea > Camarodonta > Echinidae > Paracentrotus > Paracentrotus lividus. The sequence continues at coordinate 900,199 of CALNVZ010002100.1, forward strand.
GATCTTTACCGCGATCCTGCTGCTCGAACTTCCAGTACGAGTACGTCCGCCTAGCTGGTGAAAAACCAGTCCCGAAGAAGGGAACAAGGACCTTGTCAAGGTCTGCAACGATCTTGTGACGAGATCTTGAGAGCTTGGCTCGGCACGGAGAGAGAGCAAAATATTCAAAAGGCCGACAGCCTTCATGCCACTCTTGATGCCGGCCTCTACCTCCTGAATGTGACGATCTTCGGACAAAGTCTTGCCACCCAAGGGGGCATGAAATCTTCTCACCCAAAAGCGAAGGGCCTCGAGAGATCTTCTGGGAGAAATAGACCGTCCATCGAAGACTTCTCAAAGGAGAACTCCTGCCCCAATTATGGACGGAAGAGCGCTTAGTCTTAAGCGGATAGTCCACTTCTGAGCGCACAGCTTCCCCGAACTGAGGGAGGGAAGGCTAATGCGGCTTGGTTGCTTCGCGAGAAGCAGCCAGACATCAGGACGACGAGCCGGTAGGCCTGAGAATTAGCTCAGGCTCGTATTTCCAAAAGGCGTATGCTAAGCGCAAGATCAGGTGAGTAGTCACGCCGGGTCGGCTATCAATGGTAGATTCCGAATGCTTAAAGGGAATAAAGGTTGAGCCGATAGCAACTGATACCATGCCGTTCAAGAGTACCTTCAGAGGAGCTTTTCCCTTAAAAATATAGACATGTCATTAGTGTAATATATTAATACTACATCAGACAAACTAAAAAGCTCACTGATTGCTCAAAAGGCGTAATCTAACGCCGCAAGATCCGACTGGAGTAGTCCACCTGCGGGTCCTCGAGTCTTCAAAGGCTGAACCAGACTTCGACTCGTAGTCACCAGACTCTTCCTCCGACCACGATTCAGCTCCACCAGGGTCGTGGATGCAGGGAGGACTCCCGGGGTCCGGGGACTCGGCTGATCAAGTGAGAACTCCGAATTAGTTCGGAGTCAATCACCGATCCCGTATCCCGGGGACGAGCGGCTGGGACTCCCGAGGCGGGCGGTCCTGGCTACGAGCTAGAGGCCGACGTGGTGGGTGGTTCGTGACCAGGCCGGTGTCCTAGGACGAGGGCCGGGTGTCCACTGCCACGAGGGGTAAGCTGTCCCATCACCTCTGGGGCGAAGCCCGAGGGATAGGAAGCGTAACCCGCATGGTAGGGTGCCGGGGCACCCACCAAGGATCGCGGATATCCGGCAGCTCTCGCGGCTGGCCCAAGCAGGGCGAGCAGCTGCATCCTGGCGGGATAACGAATATCCCCGGACGTTCGGGTTAAGAAACATCCTGGGGTCGAAAGACCGGGCATTCGATGGAACGAAACTCCCGGTGGGTGTTAGGGCCGTATCCCGGGGGATAGCCGATAATAGCCCTGCGCAACCACCAGCCCGTGAACGGGGTGGAGGCACTCCGGACGTGGGAAGCGGAGCCGCCATCCTGTGGCGTTACCCAAGATGGAGGCTGTTCCGCCAGACGCCAGAAACTGCGGCGCACGGGTCCCAAACCGTACTCGGCACGCCCGCGGGGCATGCCTGGGCGAGAGAGGCCGTGGGCGCACGACTCTCTTCCCTAAGTGAGACAGAAACCGCAATTTCCTGTGCTTACACTCGGGGGGGCCGGGGGCAAGCGTACTGCGGAAGACGAACCCCCCCTCCCTTAGCCAGAGCAACCGAACAACACGGTCTTAGGCACCTTGGCAAACGTGCGGACGTTTAGCCGTGGTGCTCTTCGAGCTACAAGACCTTTTCTGAGTGCTGGACTTAGACGAGGAGGAGCCCGCGCTGGACACAAGTGTCACTGGCGCTACCTCCCCTCCATTCTTAGGCAGAAGAGGCGGACGACTGCGCGTCGAGACGGCTCTCCCGCCGCGGCAAGCTTCCGATCCCGGCGAAACCGCTTCGAAGAGACCAAGGCCACCAGCGCTGTGTGCTCCAGAAGAGTCACTCCTGCTGTCCCATGGTTAGAACGCCTCTGAAAAGAAAAGATAAAAATTTTCTTTGTAAGCGAAAACTAAACTCCTTAGAAAGCTAAGGTTAAGACAAGCGAGCGGCTACTTAGGCGGCTCACGGAGAACTCCAAAAAAAAGAAAAACTCGTCTAGAACAGCTAGACGAAGAAAGAAAATTTATTTTTTATTATTTTTTTTTTTTTTTTTTTTTTTTTGGACGAAAACGGGGGAGAACCTCCGTTAAAACCCGACCAAAAAAAGATATGCACCAGAAGAGCGACTAACAAAGAGGCGCTCGACCACACATACACACACACGCCAACAAACAAGATGGCGAAGAACAAGACCGGAAGTCCAAGGACCCGGCAGACACCCCGAAAAGGCCACGTGGCCGCGGGAAAAAGTACAATAATATAACAAAAACGTACTTAAAATGTCAAATAGTTCTAGAAGGAAGAAGAAACCCTCCTAAAGGAGAACAACCCAAATGGGAAGAGGTCGGAGCAAAGCGGGACTGAGTTTCAAGGAAAAACAGACGCCCCAAACGACCGACCAACAACAACCACGTTAAAATGAACGAGTGGGACTGGGTTGGAAACTGAAGAAAAACGCCCGAAAAAGACGTAAATCTAAGCCAAAAGGAGGGCGCGCAATAAACCTAAAGCACCCAAATTTAACGCTAGGCGTAAAAGGAGGCTTTTGAAGCGCAAATATTTGATATAATTATTTCAAAATCGCAAGTAGAACGAGCTCACCCGAGATTCAGGAACGGTCCGGTCAGCATGACTCGAAAATACAGAATGAAGTATAGTTGTCTAGCGCCACCTTTTGATAGCAGCGAGCAGGGTATTCAGGGATGGGCAGGAGAAGTAGGGAAAAATGTTTTGGTAGTCTATTGTTGGTTCGGTCTATGCATTGTTCTCGTGAACAAAAGCAAGGTAAGAGAGGGTCATGTGATTATTGACAGTAAATTAGCGGTTTATGGCGCTTTC
>CALNVZ010002100.1:906232-937238 GCA_940671915.1 Paracentrotus lividus
GACCGAACCAACAATAGACTACCAAAACATTTTCCCTACTTCCCTGCCCATCCCTGAATACCCTGCCTCGCCTGCTATCAAAAGGTGGCGCTAGACCACTAATACTTCATTCTGTTACCAACCAAATCGACACTCGTCAAAGAGACAAGGTTGGGGCCGGAGGAGGGCGTAGAGAGAGGGTCATGTGATTATCTCGTAAATAATAAAATTAGTACTAATTTTACTAATTTACTTCAATAATCACATGACCTCTCTTACTTGCTTAGTCCAAACAGACCAGCACCGACACCAAAGGGTGGACAAAAAGAGAGGCAGGGGGGGGGGGGGGCTAGAGGACTTTGATAGTCTCCGGAGGGCCGCCGACAACGCTGAGACACAAAACGCTCCTCACCCATGCAAACGTCACGTAGGTAAATGAAATGAAGGAATTACTAGAGCGCCAGTACGCTGCCTTCAACACATCCTCAGTGGACGCCTGCAAAGAGCGCACTCTCTCTTTGGGCTTTGAGATATATTTGTAAATATCATATGAATTCTACACTTTACATAGATTATGAATATGATATACTTGTACATGAAAAATGCTGCATTTTGATTTGGAAAAATGAAAGTACTTTATTTGGTTGAATGAATGATGCATTTATAGATATATAACATTTATGATGATGATGATGATGATATTCCATTCAAAACTCACTTTCTTCTTTGATTTTCTTTTTCTATTTGGCAGTGCAGAAGTCTGTAAAGAAAGGTTCTTTCTTAAATTAGTCCAATGTATTACCGACTTTTAAACTTCCAACAAAAGGCAATAAAACCTGGTGCTTCAAATAAGAAACAACTACTTCAAAGTCAAGGGAAATGTTTAACAATCAAAGACTCCATGTCCCTTGTCTACCAACAAATTCAATTGGTTTACATGTTTGCATGTAAATAATCTTGGAAATATGTAACACCTCCCTGGTATCAAAATTACTCCCTGTCATTAGTCTAAAACTAAATCAACACAATGCCAAAGCTAGGAATGAAAGATGTATTATAACACTGCAAACTGAGTTATTGTTTCTATGTGGTAGCATAATTAAATCAACAGAAGATAATTTAGGCCTGTATTCATGAAAGCTGCCAACTAAAGTTAAACATCGCCTAACTAAACATGGCCTTGTTAAACGGCAGCATAAACCTGTCCTTAAATTAAAAGGTGTTCAAAGTCTGAAGTCAACTATATTTTGAATCATTCTTAGGGTTCACAAAACAGGAAAAACAAAATATAATTTTGTGCTATGAAATCACTCCAAATCTTGAATTTAAATACTACAAATGTTTTGTCAAGATAAAAATCATCCCTGTTTGTTTCAATTATACTACCACAATAGAAATAAAGAAATCATTCCAGATATTTTGCCAGTGGCAACATCACAATGTTGGCAATCAAACTGTTTGAAGATGTTATATTGAAGAAATTAAAACTTTTTCTGAATGTATACCTCTGCAGACTGCAAACAATTTAAAGAGCAATTAAAATGATTTGAAGAAAATAAGAAAAAGCAAAACAAAATAAGTATGCTTCAATACTATAATGCATCAAGACTTCAAGATCAGAACATATTCAACAAGAGACCATTTTTCACTAGAATGAAATTGCAATCAAAGCTGGGCTTGTACATAAGAAATATATTTTGACATTGGATTCAAATTTGGAATTAAAGAACTATCTCGCCAAATGAATGTAGATACTTTTTTAACACTTGACCAAGGAAGGACCTTTTGCAAATCATATGATTATTTATTAAATTATTATTTAATGGGGGGGGGGGGGACTTTTCCACATTTTACTGACAGATTTTTCAAATATATTCGTATCCAATAACAGAGTATCAAAATCACATCGCAATGTAAAAATATGCTCTCATCAACCCCTATTTTTCTTTTTGCAAAAATTATGAAATAAATAATAATGATAATGATGAATTGCAAAATTAAGAAATTCCACATTATACACTCTTTCCCCATGATGCATTCTCATTGTTTATTTTATTCCTTTTATTTTTCAGGGATGCATTTCACTTCATTACGCATATTTTCCTTTCCTTTAGCAATTTTTCAAAATTTCACTTCAATCAAAGCAAATTTGCCTTGCAAGATGAGAGTGACATACCTGGCGGGGTAATGTAAGAAGAATTCCATCAAAGAGTTGTTGAGTTTCTTTCTGATCCTTAGTTATATCTGCATTCTCATGAAGACCAAAAACCTGCCAAAAATATTTAAATTATACATTTTAATTAAAACCCATGGATAAAAACATGTGCCCCATAACATTACAATTAATTGAAAATTTGAAATAACTACTCTGATTGGTTTAGAGTGAGACTTTTATGCAAGAAGTTATGGAACAAATATCCTCATTGGCTACTGCCAATTTGCAATTGATCATAACAGGTGTTAGAAAGACAGGTGTCAGAAAGACTTGTAAGCATCCGATGACCGGGGTAATAATAATTGTAAAGCGCTTAGAGATGAAATTGTTTCATATTAGGCGCTATATAAATCTCAACTATTAACTATTATTATAACACTTTATATTATTACAGGGCACAGGTCATAACTTAATTGTGCCCACACAACAAATATCCCAATTTATATGTCACATAGAGAATCGTGATGAATGGTACAAATACAGATTTCTAATGATCTGTGATTGGGATATTCAAACTGTTTTTTTATCTCATCGTGGTCCTAGCATGTATAAATGAATCTTTTTCAGAACAAGAATTAATGTCCTTTTAGTGAACCTACATGCACTAATCTGAAATATGAGATGTTTCCTTCCTCTACTGCCTCCTTGCAGCATTAACCAATACAACTGCAAGAATCTTCAGAATTATAAACCTAAAATGATCCTTCAAAATTTAACATTGGTTTCTTACTTTTCATTCCTTATATTGTTTCCTTCAAAAAGGACATCCTCTTAAAATAATGATGAAAGAGTTATACATGAGATTTCTATAGTACTGTTAACCATTTTTGACAAAATTGTTAATGCACTTTTATAAAAGATTACAAAAATAATAATGAATATTACAAACATGAATCTCTGTCTTTAAGAATATGAATAATTGAAAAAAGAAACCCATAACACTAAATATTGATCTAAAAGTTTTTGAGAATAATAAATACCTCTGGGTGGGGCATGAGAGGTAGACTCTTGATATAATCTGTATATGCCTCATGAACACCGGACGGTGGACAACGATAGTTTCCACTCTCAGAGAAACTATAGTCTTCCTCTGCTATGATCTGATCATTATAGAAGATAGCTAGTAGACTAATCAAGAGACGTCGATCATGATAATCAGTGACTCTACCACCATAGTTACATTCTCCTGTGAGATAGGTCAATGCTTCTAAGGGAATCACATCGTAATCATTCAGGAACATCTGGTAAAAATGACAAGAAAGTATACTGTAGTTCTCATTGAATAAAACATACAATATTAATTATCTTCTATGTAAAGGGTGATTGACATAGAGTACTGAAGTGTTGACGTCATAATCGCCCATCGTCCCAGTCACTGGTTCTAAACAAAAAAGCCTGTGCATGAGGTTTAGCCTACATGCGATTAAGCAAAGGGCCAGACTAGGGCATGTACACAAACAGGTTTCGGTGCGATCATGTCGCTATTGTTCAACACAAAACTGTTTAGAACCAGCAACCATGACAACACCACTGTTATGACATCACACTTCGGTACTCTAAACATGAGAGCTTTGAATACCTTGAACAGAGAACGGTGAATTTATATAGATTTTATTTAACATTTATGATAATAACAACGGCAATCAAGAGCAACTTTCGCAGAGAGTTTAGAAACTCAAATTCAGTTAAAAACAACATTGCACATAATATTGGGCATATATATATATATGGGCACGCCATGTTGTGTCTTACGAGTTCAATCTCTATGTCATTGATCACAAGATTACAGGCACCCTGTGGATTTATATGTTATCAGAGTGTGAGACATAATCTCTTCTTAATACAAGAAATAAATAAGTAATTCAAAAGTATTCAAAGAGTATAAATGTGACCTGCCATCTCAAAACCACCAAATGGCACAACAGTGATTGAACTTTGATAAGAATATTTTTTCTGCTTAGAATATTATTGATCTGCTCTTACTCTAACATGATATTCAACTTAATTACATTTAGCATACTACAAGTGTTGGATGTTATTGGAAAGCTTTGAGTCTCTAGTTTCAGAAAATGGAGTCATACAATATGAAACTAAAATATGAATTCTGGCAACATATTGGTGGATTTGATAGAAAGCCCAAAATACTATAAAAGATGAGAATACCTGTTGCTGCCTAACACTGATCCTGAGGTCTGATTCATTAAATTCATATGGTGTGTTCCAACCAAGAGGTCCAAACTGTCTCCTTTCTTGCACCAGAGCATGGAAGAAACAAAGACTGAACAGAAGCTTCTTCCATAGCTGTAAAAGACAACAAACAAATCATTTATTATTAATCTTGTTTTATAGTCTCAATTATTACATTTGTGCAGATACACATGGATAACATTTTAATTTCATTTATTGTCTTTTTTAACCTCTTACTGCTTGGTTCATACACATAGGAATCTAAAAACACATCATAATTGAAAATTATACACATATCTAAATATTTGCATATGCCAACAAATATACATATAACTACTTTTCTAAAGGATTTATTATGAAAATTAGCACCTCCTAACTAGTCAATGTAACATTCCTAATCAGCAAACGGACTATGATGTAAATCATTGAATCTAACACATATTTCTTGACAATCTCCAATAATGGAAGGAAAGAATTTAATTACATCTGGTTTGGAGCATCCATTGAAGAACTCTGGATCCGAGATGGGATCATTGAGGTACGACCTGAGTAGGTTAGCCCGGAGACCTTTAGGTGGCTCATTGGTCATCTTAATCCCATTCTGTAGGATCGATACAGGGAATGTTGGGGTGGGGTAGCTCGTTAACCAAAGACGGAAAGATGGGCGTGTCTTCTCGCTGTCGGTGATGAGCTCCTCGCAGATCTTCTCTAATGTTGGTAACCATGACAACGCTAAGTGACAGTTTTGGAGTACTACCCAGGTGCCATTCTCCACAGCCTGGTGAGGATCAAACAACAATCATAATAAGATACATGCACTTTTAATTGATAGAGCATACATGTACTTATCTTAGGCGCCTTCTCCAAACAAAGTGCGTCAGCTTCTGGTAGCTTTTGAATAAAATCCCGAAATCTTAATACGGCTTAAACACGTTAGAAGCAGAAAGCCGATCGTTTCTCGCGTTGGATCAGGAAGCTGCGGGAAACTGACGCACTTTGTTTGGAGAAGGCGCTTTATTGTGGGTTAGGTATATTATCTGTAAAACATACATGTTGGAAGTACAGCAATTACAGAATCAGTTCTGACAGAAACACTGATGTAGAATGATGGTATGATATGTTTGTGTTAGCTGATTTGAGCAAATCTCTTGGGTCTCTTACATTTGCTTGTGACGATTGCTCTGCTGTACCCAAAACCTAACCTTAAACCTAAAACAAAATACAGCAACCTTAAACTATCCCTGTATAGCCTAGAGCTATCATCGATGGAGCTAATGTTGATTTTTTTTACCACTTTCCACATGGACATCTTAGCAACAAAAGGACCTCAGCAGCAATTGGAAAATAGGACCTATTTAAGGGCAGTTCCAAGCAAAACAGGACATGACCCCCAAATTTCAAATTCATGGTTCCATGACAAATTTGGTATCATATGACAGCTAAAAGTCCAAATTTTCAATATCTGTGGATGGTTTAGCCTTTTTAGGGCATTTTGGGTTTAAAAATGGCATTAATATTCAATATTACTAAAATTGTCAAATTTATATCTTTTTTAATTTAAATTTCATGTAAGAGAAATGTACCTAGAAAATGAAAATATACTTTGATCATATTTCATTATGAAAGCAGGATATATAAAAAATAAGTTTTTAACATAATACTTTGCTTCGCGATCTTTGTTCCCCATCAGTGAGCACAAACATGAAGTTGCCTCAAAATGTCACTCCGTAACCACAAAAACACATATTTTTAAAATATTTTTAGAATAATTGGGTTTAATGCAACAAAAATTTATTTGCAAATCTGGAACACCCATACCTATCAATTACATAAACTTTTTATATTTGAATGGATTTTGTTTGAGAAATACGGCCTCATAAAATGTGTCACTCCGTAACCATTATGGTTACGGAGTGACATCCCATTGCATTGCATGTACAATGTACATGTACAATTTGATCAAAGCTCACTCTACACTAGAACTTTTAAATTCAGAATTCTTTTAGTGAAGTGCCCAAGAAAGACATTGGGGTGTCAGGCTTTGAGGATATGAGATCATAAATATGGAAATGAGCCCTTTGTCAGCAATTAATTGCACAACTCAGGCATTTGTGTGAGGTTTGATATGAGCTCCTTTGAGGACTTTGCAGCAGATTATTTTGGAAGAAAGTGGATGAGGCTGTGAACTCAATCATTTGGTTACATGTATACCATTTAAGTAAGTTTAAATAGTAGTTTAAAGGAGACATTGACCTGTACATATAAATAAAATGGGTTTGAAAATTACCCTACCTTGTGCTATCATATAAAGCTTGACAGAATTGAAATTCATCAACAAATGAAGGAGAAGAAGCATTAAGAAAAAAAAAAATTAGCATAAATTAGCATAGATTGTTTTCTAGTCAAAATTTCAAAATTCTGTGTAGAAGTTTAGTGAACATCATGGAGCTTTACCTGATTAGGAAAAAAAATCTGTCAAAAGATTTAAAAAAAAAAAAAAATTGTTTGTGAATTTTGAAAAATTTGCATAAATTAGCATACTTAATGAGTTTCAAAATTCTGTGTAAATTTTTTGCATCTCCCATCTAGTGCTATCATATAAAGCAAATGGAATTGAAAATGATCGACAAATAAAGGAGAACAAGCATTTATTGGTATTTTTAAAGAATTTTGCATAAATTAGCATATACTGTATAATGTAGACAATTTTCAAAACAAAATTTCAAAATTCTGTGTAGAAGTTTGGTAAACCTCATGTAGCTCTACTAGATGGAACAAAAAAATATCAAAATCGGTTGACAAATAAAGAAAATCCATTATTTGTGAATTTTGAAAAATGCGCATAAATTAGTATACTTAATGAGTTTCAAAATTCTGTGTAGAAGTTTTGAATCCCCCACCTAGAGCTATCATACAGAGCAAGCAGAATTAAAATTGAAAACAATCAAGGACGTTTTTTTTTAATTTAGCAAGGGAGACATAGTCCATTTACATTGCCATTGTGTGGATGATTCAGAGTCACTCCGTAACCGTCACTCCGTAACCGGACATGGGTTCAAGTTTTAAGTCATAATTAACAAAATATTCAACCAATTTTCTCATGCAAGGCGGCATATTTAACCTAGTATAACATAGAATCCAATCAATTACTCAAAATATGATAGCCATTTAAAGTTCACAGAGTTTAAGCAAAATTTTTTATGCTCAAATATGCATGTCCATTTTGCGTCACTCCGTAACCATGATTATGAATATTCATATCTCATTAATTATGCAGATCATTATAACAAATGTTATCATTTTGAAAGAGGGTACCATCAGCTATTGTCATCAACCATTCTTTGTAAATAAAGATTAAAGTATGGATGATAAATGTGTTTGAATGCTGAAATGTTGCTTCTGAATGTCACTCCCGTTACCTTGGAACTGCCTTAACTAAATTCTGTTATTGCTGTTTGTTTTTTTTGTAGTTGATTTGAACATATCTCTTACCTCTCAATTATCTTAGCAGCAATTGGAGCCTATTGATTCTATTCTTTGTACTTTGTACCTTGCAGCTGATGTCTTACAATATTGATCATCTTGTAGCAATAGGACTTACCTCATTGATTCATCTTAGCGGCAATAGGACCTTGTCCCTGTCCAAGAGATACAGTCTGCATACCATTACCTCCCATACCTAGACACAAAGTAACCAAATATCTTTAGAAATGCTCTAAATGTTTTACAGCATATGCTCATGATATCACTTTAATTGTTCTTGCATTATAGTTCAAATAAGAGCTCTTCTTCTTTTCTTTAGATTCAGTTTTTATCCCTTCCATAAACATGACCAAACAATTTTGGATTTGACTCTCCCCTCCCCAAAAAGAGAAATAATATAATGATAATGATGATAAACTAAATAAATATTTTCTCAAATTGAATTGTATATAATACTTGTTCATATACATTTTTGTCAATTATTATAATTAAGATCATTTGCCTCAATTATACCAAATATGTTTAAAATACATTTAAATAAATTATTGCTATTTCTAGCATTATAAAAATGCAAATTCAATAAAACATTACTAGAAATAAGTAAAATTGAAAAAGAAGAAAGTGAAATGTCCCAACATTCTAAACTCTCAAACAATCCTGCTCTAAGACATATATTGATATTCTTACATCCCAGCTAAAACAATAACAATAACAAAACTAGTCTAAATAAACATCAAATCCTATTAAATGGAAATATTAGTGTAGTGCTCCAAAATCAAAGACAATTAAAATTATTACTCTAACTTGTAAATGACAACAATTCTAAATAAATTATGGTTAGTAACCCCAACAACCTGGAAGAAACCAAAATTGGTTAAGAAAAAGCAAAGCAAAATATTTGAGGAACAAGCATTATTAACACTGTCATGCAATTAGTATATTCAACACAAGGCTGTATTCTCAAAAGCCACCTAACTTTAAGCCTAACTTAAATCTGTGGTTTAACTATAGCCTGATAAAAGAGACTCAATCGCGAAAAGTAGATGTTCAATTCATCATAATTTTTGGTAGCGAAAACTTTAAAACCTGCTTGGGAATGACAAGTACAAAAGTTTCCCTTACAATTAAAACACGATCCCAGAATTCAGTGAAGGTGATAGGAACATGTCACATAGACAGATTGATTCCCTTTTAGCAGGCCATAGTTAAACCACAGATCTAAGCTAGGCTTAAAGTCAGGTGACTTTTGAGAATACGAGCCATTGATATCAATTACGATACACAATAAAGAACAACATTTAGTGCACAACATTCATTAGTGGTGCTAAGGTAATCTGAACATGCTATAATAAACATGCAACTGGAATGGTCTGCCTGCCTAGAGAGTGCAAAGTAATTAAAGTGATTATCTCTTTTTTTTCCTGCCAGGATTTAGCTGAAATAAATTAAAAGATAAGAACAAGATAAATTGCTGATGTCATGAAGGTGTCAAGAACAGAAAGTAACAAAATAAAATATAAAACATTTGAAAGAGTTGGTCATCATTAGAACTAATGTTGTCCTGTAAAGAAGAGAATGATGAAGACAGAATTCCCAATGGCAATCGCCTGTAAATGATGAAAAGACTGATGTGACAGGAAAGATTTACAAAGATAAATATATCTTTAGATGTTTACAATGATTCTATTATGTACATTTTTATTTGACCTTAAATTCAAGATGGAAAAGGTTCATTTCTCTAAAACTTATACATGTACATAATATCTGTCTTTATTTTAGATTGTATTTTATTCAAATCATCAAAGAATACAAGACAGAATGACTGACAACACAGATTGTTTCATAGGAAGTTTCAATCTTGAGGTATAAAAATAAAATAAAGTTCACTTCTTCGATTATTTACTTTCAAAATTGGAAAATCATTAAGCAATTATTAATCCCATTGCTTGTTGAAATGAATATTGTACATCCATGGAACATAAATTTAATTTTGTTTGTTTAATTATTTCAATAGGAATTAAATAATTTATAGAGGAAATTCTATGAAAACATTGCACAAAATGAATGACAAATCATCATATGGAGAAATAGATGAAAGTATTGCAGATACAAACATGAGAGCTGTAAAATAAAAACTCAGCAAAAGAAAGAAATAAATGAATTGTAAGGCTGAATGACAAGAAATGATAAACAGAAACAAAATGATCCAATGATTCAAGATGGAGTAAAAACAAACTAAAAGATGAAATAACTTGAAGAGATAATAGCATGAAGGTTACAAGGATAGGGCTGTGCAAGACATACTACTCAAAGATCTGACGAGAGATGATCGGAAGATCTTGGACTTCCTACGATGTCGGTTCCTGTCAGCTAGGTACTCTAGACCAGCAGTTTCAACATCATCTCTCTAGCTCATCTCATCATCTCCTGAGCTAACAACAATTTGCTTCTTTTTTCTCATTCTCAGACAGGTGCAGGAATGGGGTTTGGAAGGGTAAGTGCGCTCCTTCTCACTCCCGGTGGTGTGCAGAATTAGGCTTTGGGAGGGGTTAGTGGCGTTCCTTCTCACTCCTGGTTGTGCGCAGGGGTAGATTTTCAGGTGGGTCAATCATCTCACTCCTGGTGGGGTGCAGAAGTGGGCTTTGGGGAAGGTTAGTGCGGTCCCTCTCACTCCCGCTGGTGTGCAGGGGTGGGTTTTGGGAAGGGTTTATGTGTTCCTGCAGCATAGGTGGGTTTTGGGGAGGGTTGGTGTGCAAGGGTGCGGTGGAATCAGTGTTTAGGTTGGGAGCATGACTGGGAACATTTGGTAGAGGGGAATCTAGGATTTGTTCAGTGTCAGTGTCGCAGGTGCTATCTACTTCTGGAATAGCTGAAAGGGCGCGTCTACCAAGGCTGACATCAACCAGGTCATCTTCTACAAGCTCAAACTTTTCATTTTGGGAACCACCATGGAAATTAGAAAGGTGTTTGTGCTTTCTGCTCTTATTAGAGTGCAGATTAAGGAGCGGATGCTTTAGCACATGCTCTAGATTGTCTGTACTACCACTGAGCTGCTCAGAAGTTTCTTGAAGCAAAGAAGACGTATCTCCAGCCTCCATCAACACTTCTTCATCACCTTCATTCATGGTATGAAGTAGAGTAGCAGCGTCTGGAGTCTTTAAGCGTTGGTCTCGATTCGCAAGCAGCTCAAGACTGCTTGTTGTGCGACTCATGTTGGATTTGATAGACATGGTGTCTTGTTTGGGCGGCTTCAGGAAACCTGTTTGTCAATACACAGTCATCATGAAACAAATGTATGCATGCATATCAGTGGCAGATCCAGTCAGGGGAGCGTGGGATGCATGCCCCCTCTATAATTTGAAAACCAGTCATTGACTGTACATGTTAATATCAGAAAATATTAGCGGCTCACCCCATGATAGGGCCTGGCACCCCCTCTATTTTCAAATCCTGGATCTGCCAATGAATATAACTCACAGACTTACTTCATTGAAATGTAGACATGCATAATGAATCTTAAATCATAAGGACAGTGAATTTTGAAAAAAATGGAGATTGTGTGAAATGAATAGATGGACTTTTCTTGTCATTTTTAGCAAATCAGTCAAAGGTTTATCTTAAGAAGTTTCTTGTTTTCAATTATGTCAACATAATTATGGCATTTCCTTTGATAATTTTTCCACTACATAACAAATTTATATTTTTGTCCTTTCTTTCTCATATGTTTTTAAAAGAGCTTTTTTTTCTCTCATTGCATCAATATGACAAAATGATCATGTATCTCTGTTATTATGCCACAAAAGTCCCTCCTCACTAATTCATTAATTAGCTAAAAAATTACATTTTCATATGACTCTTCCATGTTATATTAAATAGGACTCACTGTTAATATTTTAGTTGAGAAAATGTATACTTCTTACAATTAGCATGCACCAGTAATATGGCATGCCCCACAAATGCATAACATACACTGCAAACAACCACACAAATAGAGAAGTTTACAATTATCTATTAAAGAAATTTTACTCCATTATTCTCCAAATAATATGTTTTCTAAAACTCACTAAATCACAGTTTGTTATCATTTTTGTCAGTATTAGAAGTACATTTTGTTTAACTTCTATAACATTATTGATTAGAACTAATAATTATTTTCTACATTAGTTTAGTGCATCTAATAAGGGCTGTGTTTTAGAAGGGTCAGGATAACTCCAAATTTCTGGATAGAATGTTTATTAGGTACATGTATGTCACTGTTTCTTAGGCACATCTTAAAACAGATAATGGTACCATCCTCATAAAATTAAACAACCTTTGTAAAACAACAAAACATATTCCATCTTGTATCTGAAATTGATGTTATTTAGAGATGCCACTCATTAATTTAGAAAATCCTGAAAAAAATCTGCAAAATGGTGCAAAAAAACTTGTAAAAATGCTGATAACAGATAAAAATGTGGTAGTTTGGAGTATTCCTGAATTCAGGAAATTTCTGAAAAGTGGCATCATAAGTGATTAGTTTCCTACCTTTCTCCACAGCAAACTTCATCAATACATTCATAGGATCAGCCCCAGGGGAAAGGACGAAGATGAGAGGTGTGAAGTAAGATGAATCAACGTAACTCTTAGCGAGGTCAAAGGTCGGAGGTTCAATGTAAGCTTGACCCATGGCCTTGATGATGAAGTTCTGAACAGCTGGGACCATCTGAAGATGAAATCAGAAATCCTGTCTTTAGTATCCAATGTTCAAATCAATGCTAGAATATATCATCATTCGTAATAAAACTGTGATGATATCAATAACATTTTCAAATAAAAAATAAATGCATTTCAACCAATTACAATACAAGTTTAGAAGAAGAGGACAAGATGAAAAATCAAAAAGAACTGTTTTGCAATTGTTTGAGCGTTTCATTAGAGGTGTTATTAATTGATTACAACTTCTTCATTTTTCTCTAGCATTTCTTGAATGTAATCGTTACAAAAGCATCATGAATACTTGAATATGTCATTAGCACAAACACTTCATATTCCTGTTGGATCTTTGAGACTTCTAATACTGCTGATTTTATTGGATGTAAAACAAGTTCACATAATTACATTATTTTTTGTGATCATACTTTAGAATAATTCAGTGATAAGATAGAAGAAGAGAGTGTTGACTTACTTTATCTGGTCTGATCATGCGTAGTATGATCAGTTTCTGAATCTCATTGAGTGATATCTCCCACGGTTCGGGAATCTTATCAGTGTGATCATGATTTATAATACATGTAGTTCAGTGATCAGACAGACAAAGACGTTAAAGGAAGAGAGTGTTGACTTACTTTATCTGGTCTGATTATGCGTAGTATGATCAGTTTTTGAATCTCATTGAGTGATATCTCCCATGGTTCTGGAATCTTATCAGTGTGATCATGATTTATAATACATGTAGTTCAGTGATCAGACAGACAAAGACGTTAAAGGAAGAGAGTGTTGACTTACTTTATCTGGTCTGATTATGCGTAGTATGATCAGTTTTTGTATCTCATTGAGCGATATCTCCCATGGTTCTGGAATCTTATCAGTGTGATCATGATTTATAATACATGTAGTTCAGTGATCAGACAGACAAAGACGTTAAAGGAAGAGAGTGTTGACTTACTTTATCAGGTCTGATCATGCTTAGTATGATAAGTTTTTGAATCTCATTGAGTGATATCTCCCACGGTTCGGGAATCTTATCAGTGTGATCATGTTTTATAATACATGTAGTTCAGTGATCAGACAAAGAGAACTAAAAGAAGAGAGTGTTGACTTACTTTATCTGGTCTGATCATGCATAGTACGATAAGTTTCTTTATCTCATTGAGTGATATCTCCCACGGTTTGGGAATCTTATCAGTGTGATCATGATTTATAATACATGTAGTTCAGTGATCAGACAGACAAAGACATTAAAGGTAGAGAGTGTTGACTTACTTTATCTGGTCTGATTATGCGTAGTATGATCAGTTTTTGAATCTCATTGAGCGATATCTCCCACGGTTCTGGAATCTTATCAGTGTGATCATGATTTATAATACATGTAGTTCAGTGATCAGACAGACAAAGACATTAAAGGTAGAGAGTGTTGACTTACTTTATCTGGTCTGATTATGCGTAGTATGATCAGTTTTTGAATCTCATTGAGCGATATCTCCCATGGTTCGGGAATCTTATCAGTGTGCGGTGAGGGTGAATCATAGAGCTTCTTCCAATCAACAATCTACAAAAATAAACAGTGGCATTAATTAATTTCATGCACTGAGATTTCATATAAAAAGGTTCATTGTCAAGGACAACTTATCTATTGCAATCAAATGAATCAATGGTTTTGATTAATACATCTGTTACAGTTCTTCTAAAAATAATCTCAAGATTTGTGTCATAAACAGATTGCATAATGGACAGATAATCATTACAAAAATAAATTCCATAGATTTGTACTTTGTGTTTCATAGAACAAGGATAATCATATACACAGTGATTAAATAGAATATACATGTAATTATGTTCCTGCATGTTTGTTTGTTTATTTATATTTTAAAACGTTTTACAAGAAAACAATTGAAGAAAAATGTGACAAACACATCACATATAAAATGAAAAAATATTTCAGAATGATATCCATGTCCATGTATATCTGTCCTTAATTTGAAAAACATACTATGCCAAATAATGATTACTTACGTTACTCCTGAAATTGAGCATGAAATCATCAAATGCATCAAGCTGTGAGACTCTGACCACCTCCGCCCATGATTTATCTGATAGCCAATTAGGAGCAGGGTTAGGGAAGGGGTTCTCAAGAGCCACGCCTCCTGTGAGTAAGAACCTCCATTCTCTGTCATCTATCTCTCCTCTGAAAATAGAAACACAAAGAAATAGATAAATGTAAATAACAGATCACAATTAAACACATGCTCTTCATATCATTGTCACAAGATACTGAATAATATTGTTACTTCTAATGAAATACCAATACATTTTGGATTTCAATTTGGTATTTTCGAACTGATAGAGAAACAATAAAGATAACTCAAAATGCAATGTAACAATACAGAGGCAATGTTACATTTGTTTGTTTAAAATCCTTTTAAATCATATACACTTTCAGAGCTTCCTGCTGTCATACAATGAACCAACTTACTCCTACAATAATAAGTTTCATACTTCACAAACCTCAACTTAATTTGCACCTTTGGATAATACCTCATATGGTGTATGTGACTGGATGGGTGGATGTATGACAATCACAAAATGTAAGTAATACTTTTCTTATTCAGATCAATTGAGTTCAATATGATCTACAACAAAAGAAACAAATAAAATAAAACTCTCCTTACCTGCCCTTTGCTATCCCGATACAGAGTATAAATGAGAATAGTAGTTTATCCTTCTCAAACAATGATCGGCATACATTTTGATAGATGCTATATGTGAAGTGATCATTCAGGCTCTTGATACGTCTCTCTAGATCATTAGATGGCTCACTCAGACTGATAGACTGTAAAAGATCATAATCAATAGTGAATTAATGTAATTGTTAAATTTGGTTCTAGGACAGCACCCCCAAGGTCATCTCACATGGTGACTACCCCATCTGATAGTCAACCTGAGGATTTCTCAGGGTGTCTTGTCAGATGGGAGTTGTCCCCGGGTGAGTTGACCTCTGGGCAAACTGTCCTGATATGGTAAATAAAATTAAGATATATGAGAATACTTATTTCATCTATTTTTTATATTGTTAAGTTAAATATGTTACAGCATGATCATTTTAATCAAAGCTGTAAATAACCTTAAATTCAAGCTATTGCCATACATCCATGTTTTTTATTAGATATAGATAAAAATAATTATAAAAACATCATTTTAAATCATATTGGACCATTCATATGTATGCATTGTCAAATAAATGTTCTTGTCCACAATACATGTAAACAAACTACGCAACATGAAATGCAATTTTATGTGCAGTAGCCAATAAGTGCAGAAACATAATAGAAACTGACTAGAAAAACGTGTATATGTACATGTAGCAACAGACATACTGATATATTAAAAGGATTAATGAAATAAACCAAAGTGACTTGATTACAATGCTTGTAAAAATTATACTTTATTTATAGAGAAATATTCATTCAATAAGTCAAGTTTGAATAAAAACACTTTCTGACTGTTACAAGTATAATTATTTTCAATGTTATCATATTTATAGAATTTAACAACTCACTTAAAAACATAAACATGATACAATATTGAAAACATAATAAAGAACCAATGATACCCAGGGAGAATTAGTAGGCAAAGGGATGTTTTTTGTGGGTGGGGGTTGGGGAAGTCTGGGATAAAGTCTGGGAAGTTAGTTCTGTCCATCAGCTTTTAAATTATAGTTAAAGGTAATAACCATTTTAGTCAAACAGTAGTAAAATAAATTAAATATTATAGATTGCAATATCCACAATTTGCATTGAATTCAACATAAATATTATGGCACATATATCTAAGGACTAAAAACCAGAACCTGCTTTTTTATAATTATAAAACAGCAAGTGCAAGAGAACAAACATGATGACAAGTGTTTTCAAATATGATTTTCAGACAAAAATCTAAACAATATGATGGAGAAGTAATGACACAAATGAAATTTTCAGTGATGTATTAAAACTATATGTAACATGTCACACTAACATACGGGTCCTGATATACTTCAAGAAAATTACAGTAATAAAAGCAACATAACAGTAAGGTTAGTGCAAAATAAAACCCCCAAACCATCGTATGAAGCCCATCAAATAATATCATATGAAGATTGCTGCTTCCCTTCACCTGCACACACTAATATAAACACACAAACTTACTGGAATCTCTGCTAGCATTTCTGATGTCATTCCTTTTGTGTCATAGATTGACTGAACGGCGGTTACAAGGAATAGAGAAATACATTTAATTCATCATATTCTATGCTCAAATAATAACAAATTGACTTCATAAGAAAAACATTATATATCTTTGCTGTGCTGATAAAACCTAGTATATCAAATGTGGGCAAAAATCACCATTTTTTCTTATGAATCTCCAAGTAATCAGTCAAGCAATTACCTGTCCAAATATTTTACCCCACCCCCCAAAAATGAAGCCACCACAATGTGTCAAAGGAAATGCGATCCCACAGGTTATAAGTGAATTGGCTGCCATGTTTTTTTACTCTCCTGAAAATTTGACATGTTTGAGATACAAGTTTTTATCAGCCCATTTTCAATTTACTTGAATAAGATGGTAATATTTAATCAATCTCAAAGAAAGAAGTGAATTTTATCAAGTAAAATATCTTTTAATAATTTTCAAGATGATTTTCTTACCTGTAGATAGAGGTTGATAAACCAAGCTAATGAATACTGATACATCGGCTCAATGTTAGCAAGGTCAGAGATGGTAAAGAACAGAATGGATGAGTGCTTTGCAACCTGAGAGAAGAGGAAGAAAATATAATTTATCATTATCAGACTTGACATCGCTGAAAAAAAAAAATATTCAGGTATGATGGATCTAAATTTTTAAATGTAAAATGATGATGTAACAGAGGAAATATCATAACATTAATAGCTTTATAATGGAGATATATGTACGAACAACATTAAAAAAAAAAACATTTGATGTATCATAATCTGTTTTCTATCTATCACATCATAGTATAATAATATAATATAGTGCAATGGAAATGGGATGGGATGGGACTGTTCACATAAGAATAATAAGATGTCCAATAGGAAGCCAAAACAAAACCCCAATTTTTGGGGTCAAAAATAAAAGAAAGAAAGAAAGAAAGATATCTAGGGGTCAGATATAAAATTTACTAATAAAATTAACGATGCGACAGGTCAGTTTTGGTTAATAGTATAAAAATGATCCCTATCTGAACATTATTATCTACCCAGTTCATATGAGACAACTAAATGTATTCTCACAGGTTTATATCCATCTCTCGTCTCATCAATCTCAGTCTCTGTCTTGCTCGCAATCTCTTGTTTCTCTGAGATCTCTTTCGAGAGAACTTTAGAGGAAGATAAGATCTCAATGGCCGTCTCATCTTCTAAGATGTTCCCTTGTGATGAGGACAGAACCTGAAGAAGAAACAATTATTAGTTTAGTTATGAGAATAAAATCTCTCGTTTCTCTAAGATCTCTTTAGAGAGGACTTTAGATGATGATAAGATCTCAACGGCAGTTTCATATTTTAAGATGTTCCCTTGTGATGAGGACAGAACCTAAAAAAGAAAACATTTGAAACACGAGATTCAAAATCATATATTATTTCCATTTGCTCTCGAACAGATATGTTCAATTGCGCTCAAATTATACAACTGATTATAATAGAGAAGACAAATATCTGAAGATAAAACAAATTTACAAGAAATATTATTTATATACATGTAAGTGTGACTCATAAACTACTTTATTGCTCTTACTCCACACACAATAACTGGCACAAATCTTAAATCTCAAACAAAACATTTAACAATACTAAGATAAGACAACATGTTTACTGATATATTGTACAGTCATACAATATAACTCTCATATATTCTTCACCTTCTTCATCAATTTTTCAATGGTAGAAAACAATCAATGAATATAATGATTCATCCAGTAAACATGAACAATAATAGTCTCACGTGACTAATTTTCCTGCCCCCTAGGGAACCAAGTGACGCTACGGTCTACTGACTTTGCTTAGAAAGACATGCCTGGATTTCATTCGCCCGGTGAAGCCAACAGCAGTTGGTAAAATGTTGCAACCACAGAGAATTGCAACATTTAAATTGCAATTTATACCAATTCCAGTATAAGATTCATAACAGACTAATATTGGAGAAAACAATATGTAACACATCTACAGAACACTTAAGATAGCAATACAAACCTCTAGAATCTTGTCTTCAATCTCTTTGAGTTGTTTCTTATTCTTAGCGCTCTCAATAATAAGCTGGTTCTTCTTCTCTTCTAAATCTGGCTTCTCTTTGGCTGCAACCAAGCCCAAAAGCTGATCTTCTAAGCCAAGAGGGGTGATCATGAAGTTCAGCAACGTCACCTATAAAAGTGTAATCGTAAATGAGAGAAAATAGTTCATTAGTGTTATGATGATATATGTTACAGCATGTAGGGATAATAGATACTGTCAATGATAAGCTGGTTCTTCTTTTCTTCTAAATCTGGCTTCTCTTTGGCTGCAACCAAGCCCAAAAGCTGATCTTCCAAGCCAAGTGGTGTGATCGTAAAGTTTAGCAAGGTCACCTTAAGTGCAATCGTAATGAGAGAAAATGTTCATTACAGCATGCAGAGAGAGTAGCTACTGCCCCATACAGCTGCAAAAAGTGTGCTTCTTCTGATCTCAGCCCCTCCCCTACCAACAACAACTCCAGAAGATTAAAGGGACTGAATGAATGAGGATAATCTGGCATAGGAAAAAAAGAATTGGTGTGATACAATGGTCCTAGTTTTTATTTACTGCACAAAGAGTGAGCAGGAGAGGCAGACAGAATTTTTTTATAAAACTGAAAATTGCTACTTTACAACAACGTTCCCTATTTGGATATGATGTTGCAGGTCATATTCATGTGCTAAAAGTACCCTTTTTGCAATGAATATAATAGAAACTTGATAATGTTTGAGCACAAATCCCATATTTACCTTGACAGAGACTTCAGGTAGATAGTGTGGATTGCGTAGCCTTGTTGTGATGTAGAACTTGAAATCTCGACTGAACTCTACCACATTATCACCAAGCCGGATGTAATCCAAACCATTCTGTAGAAAAATGAAGAGGAATTTGTGAGACTTTAGCACATCAGGTTAAATTTGATTCAATGATCTATTTTAGTATACATGTACTTTGTTATAATACTCTCTCACATATTTGGTTATCAATGAATTCGGAGAAATAGCAATGGTGCTGAGAGATTGCCAGTTTTCTTCTTAACCTGTGGGCTACTAAAACTGCCAATTCTCATAGTCTGAGAACGTCTGAGTACGCGAATCACCTGTGGGCAATGGGTAAAGGACCTAACAAATGAAAGAAAGACCATACATTGTAGTCAAAGCTTTTAATTGGTAACATATTCTCTCAAGGATAAATCAATCTAGCTCCATCTTCTTATAATTTGTTAGACTCACCTGTTTAAATGTTTGTTTCAGCAGCAATGGTTCCAGAACAGGATCCAATTCTTCTCCAACATTTTCCAGCAAGCATGGCTGACCAAACTGTCATGAGATGAATAAACTGAATATGTTTTAAAACTTGCACAACAATAGTGCAGTACAGTCTTATCAATCGAGGTTCCAGAGCATCAGCCTTTTTAAAATAAATTGTAAAAATCAGTTTACTACCAGTAATCAAAGTACCTAAAGTACCTGTGTGGATTGTTAGCTGACATTATCCCCTTAAACTATTTCAATTTCAATACAGGTGCCTGTTCATGGCCCAAATAATTACTTCAATTACTGAAAAGCAAAATGATTCCCAAAGCATGTGATGAAGAATAAAATACGGGACACATACACGTAACATTATTCTCAATATTGGCTGTCCATCTATCATAAAATGAAATACTTTCTAATGCATATGATTGAAAATAAACTTAAGTAAAAATAAACAGTACTTTAAATTTGAACAGTTAAGAGTAATTATTTGACATAAAAATACATGACTGACCTGCATGCAGTTCTCTAGCATCCTTGTATATGTCGGATCAGAAAGTTTGATGACCTGTAGCTTGTTAGGTTTCTCCATGTTCTTGATCCATTTATTGGCTTGACCTTGTGGGTCAATCATGAGTGGCCATCGATTGGCATTGGTCACTATCAGGGCATTGTCAGTGGAGAAGCTAGAGGGAAAATGATTTGCATAAAATTTTATTTATTAATTTTCAGTCATAAATTTACAATCATCAGTTTTCAGTCCTACTTCTACATGTAGGCCTACTACTGTGATTCCTGGTGCATAAACAGCACAATATATAACCACATCCCTAACTTCTGACAAAATTTTATTTATTTTTTTTTTTTTTTACTACTGCCAACAGGAAACCAAAAAACGAACAAAAATAGAAAATTATAACAGTTGTCAGTGAGAATCAGTGAATATTTGTTTCATGAAATGCTCCCCTGATGACCTAATATCTAACATCATTAAACACTACACCTCTATACAGTGTGAGATATATTGAGCCACTATTCTAACGAACAGTCGTGAGTATAGTGTTAAGGATTTAAATCATGAATTATAATTAATATAACATTATATTATAACTCACTTGTCAACTGGTAGTCCAGCTAATTGCCAATCTCTGACTTTGACTGGATCACCCAACGTTGCTGAGAGAGAGAAGATGCTTGATACTGGTATATCCTTCTCAACGCACATATCATACCATTCCTTCAGACATTCCTGTAAGCACAATCAAAGAAATGAAAGAATTCAATTATTATTATGCCAATTGTCATGAAACAATACTTTCAAAACCCAACTTGAGCATAACTGATCAACTCTATCTAGTGAAAGAGTGTTTCTCTTTCCTTTCAATATTCAATGAAAATTCACTTCATAAAACAAAACAAACTTGCACATAGGTTTCAGAGACAGCACTTCTCTTTATTTAGTACAGGGCCATTATGATGCTATAAAAATCTTGAAAAATGTTACCAGATTCAAATTCCTACAAGGTAGAGAAAAAAGTACATGTTCATACAAAAGATTTTAAAACGTTTCAAACTCTGAAATGAAAAATAGTTCCACTGAATATTACATTGTACATCTACCGTCATTCTTACCTGTCTAAAGGATAATGTGAATGGTCCCAGGTAGGCTACTACACCAGCAGATAACAGCACATCACCAACGATGTTGATATATGTCTCACTTAGTTCCTCTGTTAGCTGCAAAGGGGAAGAAAAAGATTGGTATTTTGGATAAAATGAGGTAAAAATAATACTAGTAATAGTTGCATATTCATATATCATCTCAAATACGAAACAGCTTCATCCCTAAACATAACGATATTACAGGGTTTGTGCAATGCATTCTATTTTATTACAAAATCATGTCATATATATATCTAAAAAAATAAATTGACAAGCATCTAAATCTATTGAAACAGCTTACAAATTCCACTAACTCGTGTTTACATTCCCTTTGCTGAATAACAATATCATATAATTACCTATACAATATATTCATGTCATATGTCTTGCCATGAATTATATATGCTTGAATATATTACTAGACTATTTGCCATGATTACCTGCAACCACCTATCCTTCTCTCCTCCAAGTCCCGCAATCAGCTTCTCAGCTCGGATCAGTTTCAGCTTCGTCAATTCAATGTTATCCTCCAAATCCTTGAAAATACACACAAGAATATAATATGGTCAAAATAGAAGGAGTACATGTATGAAATGATTAGTGCTGCATGCAAACATATCATACATACCCTTAAGGTGACCGACTTGGTCTTGTATCCCCCCTGCAAAAGTGATACAATTTCAGTTTAAAAACTAGATGAATCTTCGACCGCGCACGGTCGGAAGGCATGCCTCCGTATTGCCACATCGGAAAAAAAAGGCATGCGCAGTTGAGTACTTTTACATTCCATGTTACATAACCCATTGACATCCTTTCGAGATATTGACCCCAATCTATTAAAGTTGTAGTCATCAGAAATTCTCAACTCAGGATGAAGGTACTGTGGTAATAAAAAGGATAACTTGTTAAGTTGATCTGTCAATGTCCTCCAGAAATTGCACAAACGAGTCATGACATAAAACTCAGTGACCTTGATGTCCTGACCTATCAAAATCTAATCAGTTCATCTTCCCGCCACATACAAGTTGTAAGTCTGATCCATAAACGTTCAAGAATTACAGAGAACGTCCATTCATTTATACAATGACGTCTGGTGACCTTACCTTTGACTTCAATGGACCGTCAAAATATAATAAATTCATTGTCCTAGCCAATATGCACCACATAGACCCAATGTTTGATGTTCATGCCATCAAACTGTTCTTAGTTATGCGCAAGAACAAGCCATATTTCACGTACACAATGTCTCTCTAAGGCTTTGGAACTTTGACCTCATGACTCCTAAATTCTAATCAGATTATGTCCAACCCCCATATGCACATATGACAACCAACTTTGATTGATTCCGTCAAACGGTTTTTAAGTTTATTGCGAGAACAAGCCATTTTTCATGTACACAATGACTCTGTGACCTTTGACCTTTGACCCAAAATCTAATCAGTTCATTGCCCCTCCCATATGCACACAACTCAGTTGAAGTTGACCCGCACACATTTCTTAGTTTGCGAAGAACGCCTTTTCATGATACACATGACATTGTGACTTTGAACCTCATACATATAAAATCTTAGAGTGTACTTGCGAACGATTATTTCATATACAAGAATACCTACCCAGCTAAAATCTTATCATTCATTGCCCTCCCCATAGGCACACATTACCCAAGTTGAAGTTGACCCGTCAAAGGGTTTCTAAGTTAGCGAGAACGAGCCATTTTCACTGATACAATGACCTCGTGGAGCTTTGACCTTTGACCTAATGACCCCAAAGTCTATCAGATCATTGTCCTACCATAGTGCACTACATGATCCAAGTTTGAAAGTGAGTCCGTCAAACGGTTCTTAAGTTATCGCGAGAACGAAAACGGGACGGACGTACGGACGGACGTACAGACGGACGGACGGACGGACGTACGGACGGACGTACGGACGGACGGACGGACGGACGGACGGAAAACCCGAAAACATAATGCCTCCGGCACCACCTTCGGTGGCGGAGGCATAAAAATGGAGAGTGAATTCAGCTATTGTCTCGGCCAATAATTGTACAATAATTGTATTACAGCTGATAAAATACCCAAAGCAAATGCTTTATTCTTTCAGTTTGTGGGTACAAACTGGACACAATTGCAAGCAGTGGAAGGTTGTATCAGGACAACTACCCCCTGGACAATTACTCCAGGACAATTACTCGCATAAATAGGGTTAGAGTATAGTGTAGAGTGAGGGGATAGAGTTTTGGCGGGGGTAGTTGTCTAGGGTGGTTGTCCAAGAAACGTGGGAGGCAAATGTGACAGACCTGGTTTGGCAATGACAGTATACTTCTGCCAAATGAACCCATCACTGAGGGCGGCTTATCTTGTAAGCATTTGATTTTGGTGGCAGCGGTGGGATCTGAATGAACTTCTTGCCATTGTCAACCCCCTAGGACATTTCATGCAGTATTGGACATCACATTTTTGTCAGGACAGATAACTGTTCCCTAAGCTAGCTACCAAGATTCAAGGATCAACTGAACAAGGACCAGTCTTGAAAAAAACGTATATAAAATTGCTAACGAAAGGGACTCCGGCTTTCATTTTTGCTAGCAAAGGGTATTCAGCGGTATGGCTAACAAAATATGCAAGGTCAGTAATGTTAATTTTCGTCTCAGCCGGCATGGTATACAGTGGTATGGAGGATAAATGATGATAAGTATGGCATGGATATGGAAAATGTCGCTATAGCTATGAAATCTAAGACAAACACATAAATTCAAAGAATGTTAATTCTGTGTCAGTTATCTAAACCCAGCTAAAAGTATGTCTGTATAAGGAAATTAATCATCAAATATCTCAACGGGCAACACTCATCATTCTCTTACCTTCTTTTCTCCCTGTTTTCTAGCAAGTTGATCATTGAGTGCTTGTAATTTTCCCATGATTTCCTTCAAGACACCTCTCTTCTCATTTAGATGACCTTGTTGTTCCTCTAGCTTGGACTCCGCATCCTGAAGACGAGCTCTCTTAGGAGCAACAACCTATATCATGTCAAATAAAATGTATAAGTCATCTCTTTGAATATATTTCTATACAATACATATATGTCACTGTCATTCTGTTTTTCAAGAATTAAAAAAAAACAGATTGTGAAGCTGTCCTAAATTTTGATGACAGGATTACATGAATATCTAAAATAAATCAAAATATTGATCTCCGGTTTAGTCTAGCAGATATGAATCCATCTTGTCTAATTTCAACTTTTTTTCTACAGTAATCTGAAGATCCTAGACACAAATACCAGACTAAAGGCCCGTTTACACCGCATCCGGCACGGCGATCCGGCACGGCAGCACGGCAACCCAAAAAATCGCTCCCCACTATATCCTATGATGCTGTTCACACTGCAACGGTGCCGTGCCGTGTATTACAGTACGGTATTTTTTGCCGGATTTGCGGATCGATCCAAGAGCCATTTTAGGAGCACGGCACACGGCATTTTCACTTTTAGCCAATCACAGTCCAGAGATATTACGTCACTTTACTCGCCTCTATTTTCTTGATTGAGCAACAATTTTTCCTGCGGTGGCGGTCTATGGGAATTTACGTGTTAAATCGTTTACTGTTTTAATACAAAATCGCAAGGTTACAAGCTGAATTAAAACTTTGCAAGACCAAGCCCTATCAGATCAGCTCCACAACTGATCTTGGACCGGTAAGAACAACCTTAATCTATTGACTGCATAGATAATTATTTGTTGAGTGGGTGATTTTCCGAATGTGCATTCCTGGGCTGTGGGAGTACGAGTGTGGCTGCGCTGTGCAGGGTTGAGTGTGTGAGACTGAGAGTGAAATATGAAAGATTTGGCCTTGGCTTTGGCCTATAAATTTAAACCCTGGTCTAGTCTAGATCTTGATTATATTTACTTAGGTAGACTACTCGCGGATCATGAGAAGGTTTTGAAAATCAATTGTCACCATTTCTAGGTAAAAATAACTTCGAAAATGATGAAATCTAAGTGTTAGGCTAGAGGTCGAGAACACAGTGAATCACCAACACAGATAAGCACATCTGGGACAGTGCTTATTTGTGATAATTTCTAAGCGCATTTTTTTATACCATTGCATTCAGCATAAATCTAACGGTCATTTATATACATGTATGTTTCTATTCATACGTGTACAAACACTTCGAGGGAGAGTCTAAAGGAGAGTAGATCTAGATCTAAATCTAAGTTAGATCTACTACCCATAGGAAAGTTTTGTGCCTGCCGCAGACTCTTGTGGTAGACTTCCCGCAGACTTGTGGCAGACTTGCCGCAGATTTTCACATGACTGAACACGGCACGGCAAGAACATACCGTGTTCGGATGCCATCCGGCAATCGAGAACCCAACTTCACTTCAAGTGCTAGGGAGAAGTTCTAAAAAACTACTTTTCATCTGTATTGATTCCAAGGGCGTCACTAGCATTTGTTTCAAGGAAGGGGGGGGTGCGCGCAAATTGGAATTTAAGATTTTGGTACACCCAATTTTTTCCCCGTCACACCGGGCGAGCAAAAAGCTACACCTTTTTTCACATCAGGTTGTTTTGTTTTGTTTAATTATATTTTAGGGTCTGAATGGTGGGGGGGGCGCGTGCCCATGGGTGCAGTACTTTTCAATTCTCTGCACTTAAAAGTTCTTTTCCTATTTTCTCCCCTGGCCAAATATCACTAACTAATATTTGGTGCAGGGCGTCCGAAATGTTTTGAAATTGGATGAGCAAAAAAGGGAGAGGGCCCTCATTCCCCCAAAGGCACTTCAATGAAGAAGAGGGAATTTAGGGATGGCGATCCCCCTGCCCCTACCCCCCCCCCTCCTCCCCGATTCACAGCCCCCTCTTTTAGCTAATTTTTGAAGAAATAATTATATAATATTATATAATTATATTATAATATATAATTAAATAATAATTGTCAATTGTAAATTTTGATTCATTTGAAAATGTTAATTTAATCTCAGGTCCATGACTTTGATCCATAAACAATGCAAGATACAAACCAAAATGAATAAAAGTGACACCTTATTTTTTCTATTAATATATGATTTATTCTCATTTTATTCCACCATCGACTGTCATTAGGTTTATAGTTGTCAAGGCAACTGTATCGAGATAAACTTTAACTGTTGACACATTGTCATCGTTTCAAATAAGCTGAGTTAGGAGATATGAAGAACACATTTTATTGATTACTTATCGCTTTAAATTTTCGCTATACCTACATTCATGTTTCTATATTGGATAATGCATCAATATGATATTTGTACAAAATCAGTGTGGTGATCTGTTAGATCTATTATAATAATTATAATAATTATATATATATATAATATATATATATATATATCTTTCTTCCGCAACATTCAAGTCTACTGAAATAAAGGGTACGCACGTTGGAAAGTTATTTTTCAAACTTTCTCCTCCCCCCCCAAAAAAAAGAAACATTTATTATGATCTTCTTCACAAACTTGAATTTCTGTAACATAGATGTCCCGGAACTGTAACAATGCGGTCCAAAGGGGCAATGAGATGTAACTCTACAATATAATTTCAAGTGGTAATTTGAAAAGTATACTTAGATATAACCGCTCCTTCCTTGGTGCACTAGCAAGTCATTACAAATTATAAACATGATAAATATCCTGCAAGTGATATACATAAATTGGACACGATTGTTTTGTTTGTTTTTTTTCTCGTTGGGCAATAAAGTTACATAAAAATAGTGATATAATTGTATGTTTTGTTCCAGCTTTAATTTCTTGAGATCGTTTGTCCCTACTCCACTTTTGGGACCTGGCTATATTTCGGAAGTTCCCCCAAACAATCCCCGGGAATCTAGTTTTGTCATGCCATTTTGCCACTTTTTCTCATTACGGGGTCTTTTTTGTTTACCTTGCTGAAAAAAGGCTCCCTCAGTTCTACCCCACAAAACACATTGAGGTCAACGCATGTCTGAGGTGCAGGGCCTTGTTTGCATGGTAAACAAAATGGGGCTCAAATGAGAAGGGGAAAATGCAAAAATGGGCATTGTGGGGGTTGACAAACTATTGTATGTTTCAATCCCGAGTATGATTTGGGAACGCCCGAGATAAAGCCAGGTTCTCGAATAGTGAAGGTGGGGCAAACAATTTCAAGAAATTAGCGCTATAACAAATAATGTGACTGGGGTAAGAAATAAATAATCCAAACATTATCATGACCAACAGTTTAGATCGATTCTATCCTCTTTTTTTTTAATCAAATTAATTGAAAGCAAAGTTAAATGTATTTTGCTTATTAATTTATCAAATTATTAGGTTTATCCTTAGCATGTTAAAAGATATATAAATAATACAAAGTTTGTCATCATAAAACAAACTTCATGCTGGAAAATTGATAATACTATAGCAACTTTGACGATTCAGTCCAAAAAGATAAGGGGGAAAAAAAGAAGAAGAAAGATACACATATCAAATATTTCTGAGAGTAATGAAGATAATGCGTTTAATTTTTTTTTAAGACATGTGATATTTGAACAAAGGGTGAACCATAAATAAACAACGGTGTAAAATGATCAAAACAAAAATGAAAATCCACTTTTCACCAATTTGTCTAACCTACCTCCCGTCATGCAAGCTGAAGTTCAATTTGAAATTACCTCCTTCGCCATGAGGTTAAGTTCTTAACTTCTGAGTTGAGAGTTATCATCTATTTAAATATCCCAATGTACTAGTAAAAACAAAATTAACGGAGAAAACAGATTCCATCGGGGTCTGAATCAATGCCTCCTAATTACTAGACAGGTGCTCTACCGCCTGAGCTAATGGAAAGCCCTAAGTGACAGTGTCCGTTCCACAGAAAAACTAAAGCTGAAGGTTCTCTGGGAGACGGACATCACCATTACGGTTTTTCATAGCTTAGGCTCTAGAGCACCTGTCTGGTAATCAGGAGGTCTTGGCTTCAATCCCGATGAATCCGATTTGTTTTTCTTTTTTTTTCTCTTTTTTTTCTGGGTTTTTTTTGCCTCCAATTATGTATCTCTCATTTGGGTAGACTCTTAACATCGCTTTCCCAGACAATTCTTCGGTCACCTTTCCTTAATTTTTTTCAACAGACAACCTAAGGTTGAACTTGGGTTCAGACGGAACAAACGTGCCTCAAGAATGAATGAAGAAGGCTGCATGCTGTGTTCCACTTTCCCACTGTTCGCTGGCGGCGTCCTCCGTTTGTCCTTATCAAGGGCTAAGTTGGTACTCCTTCTGTTTGGCAGACAAATCATTTGTTCATATCTCATTATGCTTTTGAAGTTGTATTTATTAATAATTGTACGTGTTTCTTATCTCGATATATCAAAGCACCGGTTGAAAATAAGTACGTCAATATTCAATTATAATTATATATATATAATATCAATTATTTGTTATCTTTGTATTATTTATTGGAGTTTGCTGGAAATGAATTAAACTTTTTGGGGTGATTTTTCTTCCTTCACTATTAAAGCTTTAAATTCATCGTACAATAAAAAATAAATCAATTATACAACCACCCAACTCGCTGTCTATCATGCCATGGGTAGGTCTAGTACAGATATGACAAGTCAAAATTAATAAATTTTCAAGATCGTAAGAAATAATTACACATGACAATGTTCAATGAATCAAAAGACTATATAAGCTCATCTATAATTGGAAAGAATTAATTATTCAGTATTGCCTTCATTTATGTAGTCTACTACAGCAGTAAAGTTTAAAAATTTCTGCAAAAATACGAAATCGAACTTTCGTTAAAAGGGGACAAAGTGATTGAAGGTAATGTTCTGTTTTAAACTCACTTGCGACAATGAATATGTGGAACGAGGAATTGCATGGCGTCACTCTGCTATATTTTTGTTGAGGGGATCACACCAACCATACCATCTCTTCTTTGTATTTTTCCTATTTTTCACAAAAAACTCTCCCTCATATCCGTTCAGATTTTCTTTTCAGCTGCGTCATCTCTAGTAATAGAAGAAGAAGAAGAAGAAATGTATTTCATAATTAGTCATGTAATCCTCTGAGAATCGACTCCTTTCGTTGAGTTTCCTCTAGATCTATACATAATTTTGTAAGGCTAATCACTGGGTCTCATCTACGTAATTACATCACGTTAAGTTATCATTATTAACTTTTATAAATGCAAAGTAGGCTAGATACAATGACCACAAAACTGTAGTATACTTTTGTAGTAGATTGCAAGTATCCGCTTGTTGCCATCATTTAGACACTTCTTTCACAACACACACAAGGAGCAATATTTTTGGTGGTCTTCTTTGTGATCTTTCTATTTCCCGATTAAATAATTTAGACATTTCTTTACAGTAATGACATTTGCTATATAAGCTTGATAAAAAGGTCAACCGTTTTTTACCAACCTGACATCCCAAGTGGGTGCCCATTGACGCCACACTTCTGGGTTCCTCTCTCCACCTCCAAAGCTTCCCAGATTTTGCCACAATGCATGGTGTGTCTCTACTGCGATGATTATATTCCTCTCCATGGTTATCTGCAAAAATCCATACCAAACAGCATAACGTTACTTTTTGAGATATAGTGTAGACTAAGCGAATTATCGGGGAAAAATTATCTAAGGGCACTTTGTTAGAGAGGCTGAGATTGGACGGACTTTTGTCAACCAAAGAAAAAAGCGCATAAGCTCCCCTAATTTTAAGTTGTAAGTAACAGGTGCATAAAGAGGATTTTTTTTTTTTTTTACCGGGGGGGAGGGGGGCGACATGTTTTTCGCACCCTTGTGTAGGCCAATTTTTTTATAATGGCGCCCATTCCGACGCCCCCCCCCCCAACCCACCTCCCGTCAGTCAAAGAGGACATGGCTTGAAGAATGTTGAAGCATTTTATTGTAGCATTATTTTTTAAGCACTTAATACTTTGGCGAGATATAATTACATCAAAACAAGGCACTTGTGGAAAGTTTTAATATGTACACCACAAAATACAAATAATAATAAATACTAATGAAAATGGCGAGCCCGAACCGCGAATTTTTTTTCAGCGGGGAACTTTTGAATTTGTCCATGAAACTATTGAAAAGAGGTATGTATTTTTATTTTTTATTTTTATTTATTTATTTTTTTTGTTGTTGTAACAATCCAGTAGGCCTATTCTGTTAACCCTAAAATAGGCGACGCGGAGAGCAACTAGTGAAGTGAAACAGGCCGTTTTCAGCGTTTTAGAAATTTATCAAGGAATATGATACGATATATA
>CALNVZ010002100.1:938850-966541 GCA_940671915.1 Paracentrotus lividus
CCTGACTTTGTTGTATAATGCTGGTTCTCACTATTGATTATTTTCATATACCCTTTTTTAACTTCATTCCTTTAAATTTAAATGAAAAAATAATGGTGTTGATGATGTTTAAGATAATAACTAAAAGAAATCAATTACCATCAAATGTCACACACGTGACAAAAAACACGAAAGTAACGCCCCCGAAACCACGTTCATTTTTATTACCAATTTTTCTCCAAGCTTGACTATAATGTGCCTTGCATCTCACCAAATATGACAGCCATGATAGCTTTTATTTAGTATTAATAACTTTTGAAATTGTTCACACACGTGACCAACGGTCACGTGTGTGACCAACTATCGGTCATGCCTTAAAAAGGGACCAGGCTATTCGCCCATTCTTTGAAAGTGAACCTTTTGGGGACAAAAATTTTTGCTTTTTGATTTTAAGCTGCATATTCAAATAAGCAAGTTTGAGTTTCATGAACTGATGTTTTTCGTGATTTTTGCAATTGTTCATGCTCATTTGCATAATTACATAAAGGATAATTAAATTGGAAAAACGGTAAATAAATATCATTTTTTTTTAAACCCTGACTGGAATGGATATGCTGACTCCTTACTTGGATTACTGTCATTATATTATTATTTACCTCTTTCCTTAATCTAACCCAAAAAATAATTGTTGTAAATTGATTATATTAAGATAATCAACCCTGGAATGAATTGACCTCAAATGCACACACAAGTAACCAGAAAACACAAAAAGTTTATGCCCACGTCTTAACCATGCTATCTGTATATCATAATTCATTTCTTTCAAGCTAGATTAATGTACCTTGCATCTCACTAAATGATGCCATGACAAGTTTTAATTTGATTATTAATTAGCAAACACATTGGTCACACACGTGACCCGCTAGGTGGGGCGGTCTATAAATTCTGACTTATTTTTCACTTTTCATGCGGAAATTAATTAATTTAGCATTATTATGCTCACAAATGGTTTTGCAATAATTTTTGCGAAAAAAAAAAAACAACAAAAAACAAACAACAAACAAACAAAAAGTCGAAAAAAACGAAGAAATACATAAGAATTCATAAACAGATGAAATACACAGGAATTAGTTCGATATCATTTTTTTTCCAAGTAAACTAAGGTTAGGCATCCTATTAAATTATGCAAACACAAAATTAGCATTCCAGAAGCTGTAGTTTGTCAATTAGAACCAAAATTATGATTTCATGCAATGCGTAAATTAGATAATTATTCATAACTAAAATAAATTATTAATTATGGGAAAATTAATAATCCTTCTTGTAGTTATATCACACAACTACCATCGTGCAATTTCGGTATTCTGCGCATCGCGTGCATCAACAGCCAAGATCTTATAGGGGCATATGGCCCCCCCCCTTCCTTACCGCCCTCCCCAGTCTTGACAGCGTACCAAAACACCCCTTGACTGACTAGGGTTGAGTTCATAAAAATTTTTACCACAGCGGATATAGTAATTTGCTCAAAAATGTAACTTATTTGCATAATACATATGTTTATTTTCTGTCAATTTGCCATAGGTCACAACACGTGACCCATATAAATGTCACACTACGTGACCCGACATCTACGATATAAATAATAGATAAAAAAGGAAATTTCAGAGATATCTCCTATCAGTGGTAGTTTTTGGTTAACAGTCCATAATTGCATGTCTCACTCACAGCAATAAGAACATTTCTCATTTTAAAACTCACAGGAATTTCAAAATGAAATTGAACTTCAAATCATGCTGTTCTGTGAAGTCACACACGTGACCCACTCTTTTGACCTCTGACCGAACATGCATATGTAAATAAAAAAAATATTATCAAATGATAGCCAACAAAATTATTAGCATATAAAACATTAAATCGTAGATTTTTTTAAAATTGTTAGAGTTGTAGCCAATTAAAGTCAAAGATTTTGCATAATTTCGGTCACACACGTGACCAAGAATGGTCCATAAGCACTTCGAGTTTTTCATTTAATATATGAACGTAATAAACGACCTGAAAGCATGACATGTTGTGCATTTTAGGATATATATTCTTCAGAATGTAATCTAACCAATGATCATTGGAAAATTATGCCACGCGAAGCATACGTAATGACCATAAAATTTCAGCCTTTTTGGCGGTCTCGATTTTACTTAGCTTCTCATGAATAGAAATCATAGTGAGCGGAAAAAGGGCGCCCCTGGGTTAAATCGATTATGTGCCCAGACGGCACCCACTTAGTTTAATTAGCGCCCCAAGTAGCTGTAGTTTAAGGTCAATTGTAGCCTGTTTTTTTTCTCCTTTCCTTTCTTCCGGCTCTTTTCCTCTTCTTTTCTCTTGTTGCCTTCTTCCTTCTCACCTTTTCTCTCTTTTTTCAGTGCATGACACGTTACCGTGGAGAGTGGTCATCGCCTCGGACAACTCCGCCGAACACGAGCATGCTTTACCCTAACACAAATATAACGATAAAACAAGACCTCATCTACCAAGTTCTGATTTAAGAACATAGGCTAAATTAGATCACTAGAAATCTAGTCTACATAATTCTCTAAGCAAATGTTCTGCTAGACTCTAGGTCTAGATAAAGAGGCGTTTTTACATCAAAGGCATCCAGATACTGAGTGTAGGCCTAAGTTAAGATGATTTAGTAGAAGTAAGGTCTAGTACCCCACTAGGAAAATAGAAAGTCTGCCGCAGATCTGCGCAGATCTGCGGCAGATCTCGGCAGACTAAAAGTCTCGGCAAAGAGTATGCGAAGTATCGGCAGAAAGAATCTTTGCTGCAGACTTACCCGCATACCAGTCTGCGGCATAGAACAGTCTGCAGCAGGTCTGCGGCAGAAAATTGGAAAAGTTATACAGTCTGCACAGTTTCTGCGGTGGAAAATTGGAAATTTAGAGTCTGCGGCAGTCGGGTGGAAAGGGGAAAATTATATAGTCTGCAGCAGGGCTAGCCACAACTTCATATCAACCCATAGGAAAATGAAAAGTATGCGGCAGGTCCTGCTGCAGACCTGCCGCAGACCTGCCGCAGACCCTGCCGCATACTAAAGTATGCGCAAAGAGTATGGCAGGAGATAGCTGCAGAAATAGAGTTTCCGGCAACTTGCCGCCATACTAGTATGCACACAGAACAGTCTGCAGCAGACTGTTTTCTGCATACTAGTATGCGGCAGTCTGTCGGCAAGAAAAATGAATTTTATCATCAGCTTAAATGTTTTTGAACCTGTCTATAATTGCACTTGCAGGAGCTTCTGAATATGTATGTATTATGCAAATAAAAAAAAATAAATAAGAAGAAATCAGTATAGGTGTTACTTTTAACTAACTGTGACCAAAATGTTTTAGATTTAGGTGGTGTATATAAGAGCGGAGTGTTCTGTGATAGAGTGTGGCGGGAATGCGACAGGCAGGGCCAGAGCACAAGTCTTGGGTACAGGGGGAGGAAAATAATATTATGCTTAAAATGATAAAGGGTATGCCGCAGACCTGTCACAAACTTTTTATCATGCTGAAAGACGTATAGGGCAATCTGCGACAAGGAAGTGCATAATTTATGAATACTGATAACAAGGGTATATTTCACAGACCTGCCGCGACTTTCATCATGCGAAAGAGTATCCGCCAAGTCTGCAACAAAGGTAGTAGAAATGAATATTCATAGAAAAAGAGTCTGCAGCAGATCTGCCGCAGAACTCTCTCTCATACTGAAAGAGTCTGCGGCAGGGCAGTGCAGCAACTAATTTGCATTGGAAACGAGAAAATGGCATGCCGTGCCGTAAACCGTGCCGGAATGCCGTGCCGGGTTGCCGTGCCGGATGCGGTGTAAACGGGCCTTTATTGCTGCATTCTGCAGAAAATAGGATTACCTTTGCTACTTGATCATAGCCCTCCACTGCAATGCGTTTAATGTTAAGAGAAGGGATTTTACTAGCTTATCTGTTTTCTTCAAGATTCACAAGGGAGACTTTAATTTCTTGAAGAAAATTACCATAAAACAGCATTATTATAAACCCACTACATGCAGGTGCAATAAGAGAATACAAAATCAATAAAGAGTTTCATCTGATTGGAGTAGACAAATTTCTTTTTGTCAAAATCAGTAAAATTACTTTGAAATATGTGAGCTTTTGATAGCGGATCTGCTACCATCTACAGACCGTGCAATGATGAAGCAGTAACTTGACTTCTTGTCGTAGCTGGCGCTGTTGCACTTGAGTAAGGTGTACCCATTTCAAGGTAATTTTACTGATACTGACAAAAAGAATTTTTTTCATAATAAGAGAATACAATTACCTTAGCCACTCTGTCATAGACCTCGACTGCTCTGACCCAGCTGCATAGACCTTCACATGCCGAAGATACCTTCTTGACAACCTCAGGTTTGAAGTCTGGATTGACAATGTACTGATCTCGGATCTTCTTAGTGATTGCAGGAGGAATGTTATCCTTGTCGTAGACTTTGAGAGACTCTAGGAACTTCATATCTCCAAGCATCTACAAACAAATATAGATTTTAGTGATCACTGAGCTAATTCCATTACTAAATTATTTTCTTTGGACAAAGAAATCTTTAAAATCTGTGCTTTTCAGACATGAGTGCATATGAAGAATCACATAAGGGCCTCTCACTTGTATTTCTTACATTATTTGGTACAAAATATTATATTCTATAATATATTCTATATTCAATATATTATAGTCTATAAAAAAGAGAAATAATCTTGCCAAAAATATCGTATTTTTAGCAGTCCACTGTTTTATGCTAATACATACCCTTTTAGCAGCCGGCCAGTAATCATCAAATGGCTTGCCTTGATCGTTGGTTTTCCTATCTCCTTTTATTCCCTGAAAACGTAAAGAAAGTTGATAGCTTATGGATAAATGTAAAGCACCAAGTATATCTGAGAAAAAATGATCACTCCCATCATTATATTCATCATCACCACCACAACCATCATCAATCCTCATCACCACCATCATCATCATCATAATCATCATCATCCTCATCACCACCACCACCATCATAACCATCATCATAATCACTACCATTATCATCATCATCATCATCATCATCATCATAATCACTACCATCATCATCATCATCATCATCATCATCATCATCATCACCACCACCAATACCACCACCACCACAACCATCAACACAATCACCACTATTGCCACCACTACCACCACCACCACCATCACCACCACTACCATCAAAAATCATCATCATCATCATCAACACCATCAAACATGCATTAATTATCATCACCACCATCAAACATGCATTAATCACTATCGTTATGATGAATATCTAACCTTCATAATGCAGATGGCTTCCATGACAAGCCTAACCCCAGCAGGAGGATTGGTCATGGTCTTAACAATGGTAATATCCTGCTGTTTGAGTGTATCTAGAGCTCTTACTGCAGCATCCAAAGCAGGCATGGCGACGGCTAGATTGGCTTCACAATCCTCCTACAGATGAGTACAATTAAACATTTCTTTGTAAGTAAATAGATAGATATAAATCCATGTTTAAATTGGACTAAATTACCATGGCTCACATTCAAAACAATTTGTCAATTCATTTTCTTGAGGGTATAGCAATGCAGTCTAATTACTGTTCCAAACTTCACAATTTCGAAACGTAATAAAGTCATTTTATTGATATTTGATATTTTTCAAAATGCAAACACAAGAACAATTTGAATGAAAATGATGAAAATCTCTAAATTGGCAATGCAAGGAAAAATGTAAAATCACTATTTTCACAATAATTTGGCACTTTTTTTAAAGCATTTGTAATCTTCCTACACAAAGGGTCAATACAATGTAGGTATCAAATGTACCTTGTTTAAAAGTTGTAAGAGTAATATAAAATATACAGTCCCTAAAAGTTTTAGTACTTACCTTGATAGCTTGAGCTTCCTTTGCAGCAGCGTTTGCTACGGCTTCATCCCCTGCAACGATCTCTCTCTTAGCATCAACCTCGGCTGTTTCTTCTTGAACAATGACAATCAGTTTATCAGTCTCCTTGCTGTTCTCTATCAACTTTGGCTGTAAGGCTGTCAACTCTTCTTGCATCACTGAAATCTGAAACAAGAATAGGAGAAACAAAAAATAAACTGAAGATTTTTTGTTTTGTTAGCTCATCGCATCTTGTATGATAAAAATTACTTGGAGGACTTATGCTGCTCAAAATCAAAATCAAATTTACAGTTGACTTGCCCAAGTCAAACTCGGAAAAGTCAAATAATCGCTGAAGGTAAAGTTTCCTAGTCTTCCTACTCTTCTGTTTTTAACCTTCATCACTCAAATTTTTTAAAGCTATCTCTTCCATCCCAACAGATTACACTCAGGCAAGGTTGAATGTACTCACCTAAGTTATTTATTGTTTTGCAATTAACAACACAATGACTATATATTAAATATAGTTATAATATATAACACTATATAAACAAAACTATTTTTATTATTATTATAATTCTTGACTCCAAAATACAACAAAAACTAAAAGAATTGGTATACAAAGATTTGAGCCAATGGTTAAAACAGAAACATCCATGGTTTTATTATAAAAGTGAGACAATAGAACTAACCTGGGATGCAGCGAAGTCTAGTTTCTCCAATCCGACCATATATCTATTCTTGAGTGTTAAGATCTCCATTCTCTTGCGGTTGAGAAGAGTTTTAAAAGTCTTGATCAGCTCAAGGTATGAGGTTGGTGTCACATAGTTAGCTCTCCTCAAAATGTTGAAAAACCTGATTGAACAAGATAAATAATTTAGGATTCAGTCATGCTTATCATTTATCCTCACTGCTTGGGTATTAACATGATCTATTCCAGTCAGCAGAGATTCTGTAACAAGTGCTCTGCCATACACCATACAACCTAACTTCAACCCCGGACTTAACACTATACCTAGATACCCAAAACACACCCCTAAACCTAACATAAAACCCAACATAATCCTAAGGCTGTATCATAATCAGCAGGTGGATCTCCAAGAATTCAAAGGGTTTGAATTTTATGTTTTACATGTACATAAACTTAGAAAATATCCTAAGAAAGATCAAATCCAAAACATAAGATAGGATTTGGGTTGCAAATGATATAGGTAAATAAAAATGAAATCTGAGAAGGAAAGTCCCAATAACAATCCAATTTAATATTTAATTGAAAGAATTGATTTCTGGTGAATTGTTTTATTGATTGCAAGTCTAAACACGGTCAGTTAAATCATAAATCAACCCACAGATTTGTTTGAAGTAAATGAATATATATTACCTGTCTGACATTGCTCTAACACTCTCATGAAAATGTTTACACATGACGACAGTCTCCGCCCTGATCTCATCAGACATCTCTACATCATCCAAGAACTTATGGGCTACCATCTCAAGCGCATCCTCTGGCCACGCCTTCAAAGAGAAACATGTAAATTAACACTTAACATACCACATTAATTTTTAGTGAAAAAGAGTAGAATTTCTTTTTTAATTTTTGGAATGATATGAAAAAAGTATTACTTAGTGAAATTGACTAGAAATTATTCCACAGAAACCAATATAACCCTTACTATAATTGTTTTAAAAGACTGTACTGCCAGCATTGAAGAGAAAATAAATTATTATGATTGTAAAGACAATAAATTCATGTACAATTGCACATGAATTTGTCTATGGCACACTTGGGGTTAATACAATGCACTCTGGGCATAGTGAAATAATTAAAAAAAAAAAAAAAATACATTATCCCTCTTGTCTTGGAGGTTTTAGATAAAAATACTAACATATTAAGCAATTCTTTGAAAGTAACTGATATGATATGAACATTAAAACCCACTCTGATAAAAAATAAACACCGCTAGTGATTTATTTCACCTTTATTGTACATCAAATTGAAATGGACTTTGAATCCTGAGAGCATAACGACAACTGACCCTGGAAATAGGGTTATGGTTAGGTGAAGGATTAGGGGTAGATTTCGGTGGAAGGAGGTTAGTTGTCCGAGGAGTAATTATCTTCCATTAGCTTCCATCAACAGCTACAAGTTTAGCTGTATAACAAGCTACCATTGGGATTAAGTCTACAAGGTACAAGATAGGGTTAGATGTCCTAGAACTGATTGTGAGTGCCTTACCTTAAACCAGTCAATAGTACAGCAGTTGATAAGAGAAGGGAACATTCTCAATCGATTCCTGAATGCATCTCCTATAGGACTGAACGCTAGCACCACATGAAGGTTACGTCTGATACGCTCTATGAACTTGTTGTACATGTTGAGTGGTGTCATCTCAATTTGAATGTTCTCTGCTATACATACTTGTTGCATCTAGTTTTGAGTGGTTAGATACAATTCATTACTTGATTGATTGAATATTGGCTTTATCAATATTCATACAAATCATCTGATAAGTGTATGTGAAAATAATAAATATCACTAACATTTGTAATCATGACTATTATATTTCATTCGGGTGCCCTATCTGTAGACTTTGGCAATCATGCTGCTCCAAACTCTCTGTTTCTAGCTTGCTCAATCATTTGCAACCTTTCAACTTCTGCTATCTCTTCAAACCATTTATTCAAGCTGTCCATCAATATTACTTTACTTCTTCCTTTTTTTCCCCATTGATCTATCCTGTCAGTGATAGATTCTCTACACCTCCTTTATGTA
The DNA here is from genome assembly GCA_940671915.1 of Paracentrotus lividus. Lineage (NCBI taxonomy): Eukaryota > Metazoa > Echinodermata > Echinoidea > Camarodonta > Echinidae > Paracentrotus > Paracentrotus lividus. The sequence goes on from CALNVZ010002100.1 coordinate 947,554, forward strand.
TCTTGAATGTCTACTTCTTACATGTATATCACAAATCAGTTTCTGGTTTTTATTAGCTCTTCTAAATACTTTCTCATCGCTCAAAAACACATTTAGTTACACATAATTCTCCAACTTTACTACTCTCAAGATTTTATTTTTCATTTCTGCATTTATTTCACTCTTTCCTCTTCCTGTATATTGTCTTACCTTCTCAATAATCTCCAGTCGCTCTTCATTCTCAAATAGGTTAGGAATGTCTCCAGTGTTGAGGATCATGTTGATATCTTCCAGAAATGATTCCTCCTAAGATATTATAAATAATAAAAAATAAAGAGTAATATACTGGATACATGTATAACATCCTGGAAAAAAAAATTGTTGGTTAGTTGTTGATTGGGTTTTTACAGACGTGTATCAATCAAGTGTGACCATTATTCTTGGGACAAACATTTAAAGGACCTCTAGGAAGAACAGAGCCATTGTATTAATGGTTATGAATAGCGTGTTCCCTCTGTGTCATTTTAAGCATCTGTATTATGTCATATTATTTCGTATCATGTACCATGTTGATTTTTATACACAAAATAAAACCAAATATTCAAAAGGCTACTACAACCAAATTACCTTGATTTGATGGTCACCAAACAAGAAGACTGTATTACATCCCTCATCTCCGGCTTTCCTCATCAATTGTCTGATATCATCTCTCCAATCAGCTTGTGTGTAATTCTTAGTAATCTCAATACTAAATAGTTCATACATAGCCATGAAGGATGCCAAACGGGCTGCACTAGCTCGACCACTTCCACCAATACCTGAAAGATAAAACGATACAATAAATTGAACAATGGAATGACTAGACAATTTTAGAGTGAATAGCAGTTTTACCTTATTTATGAGTACATCTCTTCTACAGTAAAGTTAAAGGGGAAATCATGTTTTTACTAAGGTGTACTCAGCATGGAAAAGGGTAATTAACCTCACCTTCAATCAATGTACATTGTACATGTATGCTGATGTACTGTACTTAACAGGTCACTTCCAAAAAGTGAAGGAATATCATGAAGGAATTTGAAAAGAAAATAATTTTAGTAATTTAATCTAACTTATCTATTGGCACTCTGTAAAGGGATTTCAGTATTCTTGCAACACAAAACTTTTTCTTATCATTTTAAAATTTAAAAGGGGAAAATCGGTTGTCTTTTTTTAATGTCATAAATTCATCTGAAATGCAAAAATCAAACAGAGAACAACCTCAGAATACATTATATATTAAATCATGCACTTTTTATAAATTCTAAGCAAATTCATAAATTGCTAAAGTTTTCTATTTAACATTTTTTTGCAAGAAGAATAATTTCCAACTCACCAACAAGAAGGGCATGTCCATTAGGTTGTTTCAGAACCCGACTAATCCTTGAGATATGTTCAATAGCAAAGCGGAACATGACAAGGTCCATTGGTGCTTTGGTCATCATGTTATACTCCTCAAGATATTTCTCTACATTCTATAATCAAAAACACAAAATAATATTCTTGAATATCAATCAAAGAAAACTTTATCATTGGGTATTATCAATTAGAAATACAATGACAGGTAAACTGACTTCTGTTTCCATCTAAGAAAATTCCATCAATGACTACTATTCTTATATTATTAGCAATAGGAAATTAGCATCAAAGATTCAATGTTGTTATTTCTTTAAACACCATTTCCTAGATTTTTCCTACAAATTAGCATCAAAGATTCAATTTTGTTATTTTTTCAAACACAATTGTCATAGATGTCTACTTACAGTGTTTATTATCCCAATAATTAACCTGTTGGAGACGAGCTGAATTGGTTATTACACACATTTCCCATGGACCTCAGCCAAAATATATTTGGGCTTAGTCCTCCATGCGTTAAGTTGTAAATGTCTCCTGGCTATAATATTCACATTTTAAAATTTTTGACTTAAAATTTGATATGTGAATAATCCCTTCAATGATTGAATTAATGAATTTAAGGTCACACAATACATGGTTTTGAACCGAAATACCTCTCTGAGTCCTTCAAAGTCAGTGATCTCATCATAATTCTTTTCATCATCCTTTGTTCTCATATAGTCTCCAAAGAACAAGCTATAAAATCAAAGTGAGGAAAATACATTAATTTCATTCTTTAAAAAGCTGATATTCAGAATGAAATACATGTTAAATATAGAAATCATAAAGAATTACACACTCTATTTGTGTTAATACCTCCGCTCTGAAATAACTTAAAAGCACTCTTGCAAAATCAATTATGGACCAGCATGCATCCCTGTCAAGTAGACTTAGCAATTAGGTCATTCAAAACAAACTTTATACCTGTTTACAATTAAAGATTATAACTTATATATTATTTCTTAGGGGAATTAGGATGAATTATAAACACTATTCTAAAACTTAAAATGAATTTTTCAACTTGGGCATTTAGATATCAAAGTAACAAGGGTTGATCTATATATGATATATTATTTGAACTATATATGATATATTATTTGAACACAGGTAGAATGTTATATGTATGGCAATATTTTACAGAGAAAAATAAGTTTGATTATTTCCTAACCAGCAATACATGCAAACTTTCATTGGTACAAACTTATACTTACCTCTTAAATCTAATAATATTTACTACTGAGAAAAATAACATAAGCACAGCACATGCAACATGCTAATATTCATTTTCAAGCACACATGCATAACTACATAATACATATAGTTAAAATTTGCTTATGTTAATATTTCAAACAATATTCATGATTTATTCTACTTATTTTAAAGGCTATATAGGCAAAAAGAAAGAAAAAGACAGGTTCTTTTCAGCCCTCAGAAAGTCAAATTATTTAGACCCAAAGCAATAACTGATAAGCAATTACATATTAGAAATTAAAATCGGATAAGATAACCACGCAAATTAACAAAGAAAAAAAAACACAGGATCAATTAAAAGGTTAAGGTGATGTGAAATGTACCTACAATATTTTGTATTTTGTCCCTTCAACAGTTTAAATTCAGTGGAGGAAAATCCAAAATATATTTTTCTTTAATTCTTTTAACCTAATTCTACAATGTGTTAATACATGCATTAAAAAACAGTAATTAAGATTCATCCACATTCAACGTAATGTTTTAATTCACTATATCAGTTTCACTCGAGGCAAGCAACATGACAAAATAAATCATTAAAAAAGGGGCATGCCAAAATGAAAACAAAGTATCAAAGATAAAACAAATATTAAACAATTAGGAAAAATAATTATGAAAAATAATTAGGGAAAGAAAGAAAACTTCAACTGCACTTGACAGAAGACTACCTGCGAAGATGTTCATCTCGTATTTCGGGATGTGCACTACTGCTGCATGATGGGAAGGTAGGGGTTTGAATGGATGCAAATAATGTTTATACTTGATGATAGGGAAGGGGTTTGGAGCATACATATATTGGTTTGCAATCTAATCTAGGAGCTACATGTATATTTAAAGCACAACATACATGTAGATATATGCTTTAAACACACAATATAACGATAAAGCAACAATGTAATACATTATTCATATAACTACTTGCACATTGATTTCACGAATGGACTTCTATGAGTCAACGTTTACACAACACTTAATATACATTGCATATTCACGAGTTTCTTTAAAAGTAATTTTTTGGCTAAATAATCTCAAACGTATCACTGTATTCATATCAACAAAATTTTCAGTATTTTTTTTTCTTCTAATGCTCATTAAACTCATGAACAGTGAATGAGGGTACTTAAAAATAAAGTAATGATTGTTCACAACTTATAATCTAAGATTGATTTAAGTTCTTACCTCCTGAGGTTTGTATCTGTCACCTCTCTGCCTGTCGTCAGATGAGTGAAGACTGTATTCATCTTCTCTTTAAACTGACTCTGAACAACACTCTACAACCAAATCAATATCAGAATAATAGTCACTTAACAAGTTATTTGTTTAGTATGAAATACATTTAAGAATGATCTGCATCTTAGTTATTGCTTAGATACAGACTAAATATATCTTCTCTTAAAACTGACTCTAAACAACACTCTAAAACCAAAATAAACAAAAGAACATGAAAATGGTTACTCTAGAACAAAAACAACATCAGAATAACCAATGTAGATATAGTTGATTAATTTTTAGGATACACATTTGGGATAAGAAAATTAGAATATATTGAAATATGGAACCAACAAATGCTTATAAAAAATACATGGTTAAATAATATAAAGAACCATAGGTACACATACTCCAATATACTTCATATATTTTACAGAATTTTTAACTTGTTAGGTATCAGGCACATTGTACATGTACATGTAAACCAGACATAGATGGTATTGAAGACCAAATACGATCAACTGCCAATCAGAACCCTTGTTGCATAGAATAAAAAAAAAAGTCACACTGTGAACCAATCAGAATGATTGTTTCAAATTTTCAATAGAACATAAATTAAATCTTTGTGTTACGGGTTCTACCTTGACCATGGTAAAGAAGGTCTGGCGATCCTCGTCATCGACCAGGCGATCATAGAAGACCCTGTAGACCTCATGAACCCAGAGTCTGATGAGTTTCTTAGAACCTTCTGGTCCTGATGGGATACAGGGTGGTTGGATGAGGAGGATCCCTTGGACGACACGGGCAAAGTCTCGTAGATTGAAGACATAATGAGACTTGGAGGGAGTAGGCAGGAAGCTTGATATGGCTTGGATATAAACCTCAGTCGTTGAGTAGACTATGATCTAAACAAAGATATTGAAGATTGAATATGAAACGAGAAGAGGTTTAAAATTTAAACCAATACACAATACAAAATCATTAAGGTTTCACAATTATTTGTAAATCACTATTTGATTTCATTTTAATATTTCATACTTTGTATCATCCCAAGTTTCTTGCAACTACAATAACTAACACTACAGACAAAATCTTATCACATCTTGAAAGAAATATTATTAAAATAAGTTGTTCTAAGATCGTAATCAGTGACAGCCACCCCCACCCCCCCCCCATGGTGATCAACTCTCCCGGGAACAACTCTCACGTGACAAGTCTCACTGAGGACTGCTCTCCCAGAGGTCAGACGTCCCCTGGGGACAATTACTCAGAAGGGCAACTCCTCCGAGGAAATATGCCCTGCAGAAAAACTCCCCTATGACAGCTCAAGGGGAGTCGTGTCTGTGGACTTGTCCTCCGGGGGAGCAGTTTTGTGGAGGACTTGTCAGGTGGGAGTTGTCTCCGAACCGTTCATAATACTTACCCTTGAATATCTCCTGTGATTAGACTCAAATCCCCGGTTGAAATGCCAGTCTAGGAGTGGTGTAAAGATGTTCTTCATGGTCTCTTCATTGAAGGTATCTATGGCGATGATGTTGAAATGACGTAAGAAGCGAGGAGTGACGGTATTTCTACCTCCTCCTGGTGGTCCCATAGCAGATACAAGCATGATGTCTTCTAGGAATATCATACTCGTGTCTTTCCTGTGATATAGAATATTAAGACCATTTTATATTTCTAATTAACATGATGAGCACCTACAGATGCAGCAATATGCAATACACAAAGCCTGTTATATCATTACTGTTCTATCTATCATATTATATGTTCTCTCTCCAGGTTTTAAGCCCATTTAAACATGCTCCCAAGACTAACATTATGAGGTATATGAATATCTTGTACTTAGTGCCTCAAGTTATTAACATCCATTACACATCCTAAGAATTATCTTTTATCTCACATTTAGACAATCTTTCCTGCAGATCTATCTGAAAAGTGGGGTATATGTAATGCCTTAAATCTTATAGCTGTGTAGTCTTAGATAAAATGCCAAGACAATGACAAGCTAACATGAGAAGGCTGAAATCATAGACTTACCTATCAAACCAGTAACCATGATCCACCCAATGTCTTAGGAGTTCAATCGGTGGCTGTGCACCATATCTCTCCTTGGCTGGCATATTGAGATCATCCACAAAGACTACAAGATTCTTACCTGGGGTAGGCCCATACACACCCTTCTTCCTCCTAATGCAAAGGAAAGAAAATAGTTTTGAATTTAAAGGAAGGGAATGATGGTTCTAGGACAACTACCCCAGCCAAAATCTACCCCTAACTCTACACCTAACCCTAACCCTATTTCTGGGGGTAGTTGTTCGGGGTAATTGTCCGGAGGTAGATGTCCTGATACAGGGAAGGATAATCTGTCTTGTATAGATGTATTAATCTCTATCCCAAATCAAAATCATCACCGGGTCTATTGTAATGGGTTAAAAACTTGATGAATCATCTCTCATAATCTAAATTATTATTTGCATATGGAATGAGTCATTACATGTAAGGTACTTTACTCTTTTGTTCAGTGACATCCAGAATCATTATAAGAAAACAGGTTTCTTACTAGGTCCATTGTAAAGGTTTAAAAACATGACAAATCTTACATATCTAATAATCGGAATCATTCTTTGCATATATGGAATAAGATATCTCATGAAAGCAATATATTCTTTTCTAAAACTGACATCCAGAATCATTTCAACACAATATTAAGCTGAGGAGATAATTTTCGCTCTAACTCCCTCCTTTCAAATTCAAAACAACACAAATTTTAGTTAATTCAATTGAATTGGGTTCATATCCCACCACTGCCACCATGTTAGGTATTGCTATGGATTGCTTGGCATTTCCAAAACAAACATTATTCAGTCTACACCAGTAGAGGTACATGTAGAAGCTAAATCAACATTTTAAGCAGCACTACCCTAGCAGACTTGTCAATTTGTGTAACATCCATTTTATTGATAATACTGCATGACGTAATAATGCTAATACGATAACACAACATTGAAGTTTCAATAATTATCATAACACAATAAAATGTAGATCGAGAATTCAATCTAACAAACTGGGAATTACCCAATGAAGCGCTTAGAACTACCCAATGAAGTGCTTATTAAAATATCAAACTCATCTACAGCTTTCCAACAAAGAGAGCAATACACCGATAAAGTAAAGGGATGTTTGATCAAAAAGAGCAATAAAGAGGAAGAGCAAATAACACACCTGTCCAGCTTTGAGAGGATGATATCCTGCGTTTGATTGGCTGAAGTCTGAGCAGAGAAGTTGAGGTTATTTGGGATATAATCACCCTTAGCTAGGTCTAAGAGGAATGCGTTGGTGATGGCTGATTTACCGGTTCCAGTAGGACCTACAAAAAGAACTTTCTGACCTTGAAGGAGTAACTTCTTGAGGAAGAAGAGTTGTCGTTCTGTATCTACCGTCTTGATGATCAGCTCATTCACCTAGAAGGATTATCAAAAAGAAAACAATAATAACATAATTTTATTTACTCAGGGTAGCTTCTTCAGTTTTGATAACTGTACTCCCAGCAGGCCCTGCACAACAAGACATGTTATTATTACCCCAAGCGCCTCGCTAGAAAGCAGCTACAGGTACCATTTTTGTAAATATGACTCGGCCTTGAAGTGAACCCATGATTATGGGGAAAATGTTCTTACTTATGTTCTTAAATTACTTGAACGCAAATCTAATTTGGAATTATGTGCATTTATTTACATCCGTTTTACAGCTCATGACAGTATGCATTTGTGATTGTTAAACAGCTCCTATAAAAAACAACATTGTCCAGTTGTATAAATGTATATTTAGATACTTCAGAACTCAAGTTGTTTGACAATATAATTTCTGATGGAAACTTCTCATTTACATTAAATTCATGTAAAGAGAGAGGGAAGGATAGCTGAAGGACAAAAAATGTAGAGTTGGTGCACATAAATACTATTATTTACAGTGTGTACAATACAAGTTAAAGATACATATTACAGATGTCATCCATATTAAGCATTGAGAAGGACATAAGGAACATACAGAAACAGCAACACATAGTTTCTTGTATCTTACCATGATCTAATAAAGAGAGTATTTGTGATACGGTAAACAAAGAAATCATCCAATGTGAGGCATGCAAAAAGAAGTGTAAATTATTATATTTCATCTCATTTAGGCAGAGATAATAATTTGTATCATTTTCTCTATCAATTTTTAGTAGTTTATATTATCACACAACATATAAAATATAAATGTTTTCCATATCTATGATGATTAAATGAAATGCAAACACTAACATCTCTTATGTAGTTTTACTGATTTAGTTTATCAACTTCATTAATCACATAAGCTCACAATTATATTTATGCAAATCAGTTCTGAAGTTTGAAATAAGCATGACATGGATGATTGGTGAAAGTTTAAATCCAAATTCCATATATTCACTCAAAAGATCAATAATCTTATTCCTTTCATTATGACATTTTCTTTTTCAATGTTTAAATAAATGTAATACAATAGCAATGCATGTTTTAATACATAGCTCATGCAAGAAATATGACCAGATAAAATTGGGATAAAATGAGTATCTTGCCAAAGTTTATAAGTGCAATAAGAGTATAGCTTGTAGGACACTGGTCAAAATACCTGCGTATGGTCCCCTATCTCAGTAGCAGTAACAAAGGTTTCCCATCGGTTCCAGGCACCAAACGTCTTCCTTGTGTAGACGTAATCAAAGACTGAACCTCGTTTAGGAATCAGCAGGTTACGTGCAAACTTGAGCTCTTTGGGACGAGGGAACTTCCCTGATACGTCCATGTCACAGAGCGATTTGAAGAATTCACTGAAACTGTAAAAAAGATCATGAGAACAGGTTCAAATGTTGCTTTGTATTAAACTTACTGAAACTGGAAAAAGATCATAATAAGTTTATTAGCAGTGGAAGATTTCATGATGCAACAAGTTATCTCACTTTATGTTATGAGTGGGCCTGAAAAGGATCTACCCACTCTCGACATTTCGGTGAGCATATTCTCCCTGTATGCAGGAGCATGTGAGAACATGACGGTAGCACAAAAGACAGTGGGAACATGCTAACCCAAATGATAAAAGTGAGTATGCCTTTTCAGGACCATTCATAACCTCAAGAAAGATAACTTAGTGCCCCATGAAACCTTCCACTGATAATCATTCTACCAATAGTGAAATCTTCAAGAATAAGAATACATTGTAGATTCAAATGTTGCTTTTTCTATGTCCTAATTATGATTTAGAGTGATAAATTGTATATGAGCATGCAGTCATTTCTCACAATGATTTCAGGGGAGATGTGACACAAGCAGCTACCTTTAACCTGTCCCATAGATTTTGATTTTAATACCATATAATCAACTGGCCCAAAAAATGTCAGGTCATTTAACTTATATTACCAACTGACCCATTGTTAAAAACATGTGCACAGGGCAGTTCTAACATAACCCTTAAAGGGCTGGGGAGAGGGATTTCATGATACAACCAATGATGCTGTATTCTCTGCCACAACTTTTTCAGAGTCTTGCACATCTTTTGATAGCAATTTTATAAAGTTTCAATTAACAGGTAACATACAGCTTCTAAAATTGCTATGCTTTTTTGGAAATACAATATTTTACAAAAGCAGAAACATGAACCAAGACCTCATGAATGCTAATAACTAAAAAAAGTGTTGGAGATATAGGTATGAAAATTTGAATGGTTCATAAGATGCCTTAGCTAACTGCCTGTCAAATTTCAGGTTTGGCCACTCTATTGTAAATGTGGGAAAGGGGATGTGACTAAAATACCCAAGCCCTCCTTTTCGGATTAATATTTGCTAGTTTAGAAAGCTTTCATTTCACATCCCTTAATTCACTCAGTCTCTTTTCTGCACCCTGTTAATCCCTCAATGTCTACTCTCTACTTAGAGCATCCCCTCTTGTATCACTATCCTTTCAAAAGCATTCAGAGCAGATAAAAAACTCACAACAACTTTCCAAACACAGTGCCTGATGAATGAATAGGCTATATAGAAAGGTGTTACTTCTTTGTTATAATGACCCTTTGTCATTAGAATTAAGTGATGTATTAAAAGCTCACCTACATGTATGTTTTGCTTACAAAAAGATTTGTAATGATTTGGTCATGGAAAAGAAAGACAATGGCTATGAAATTCCCAATTCCTATTCATTTCACAAGGCAAAATTTATTGAACACATCTAACCAAATACCGACAGATATGCACTTAATAAACCAGCCAATAGATGTTACACATCCTCCCCCAAATGATTTTTTAAAAAGGTCATTCTCAAATTTTAGAAAAACCTTTAATCATCCCTAAATTGGTACATGTAAGCCTAAACAATATGACTTTGACCTGCATTGACCCCTACTTACTTTTCTCTGAATGCCCCATCGACAGACACACCCACAGACCATACAATAGAGAAGAAGAAGTAGCATAGCATCATATTGGTACAACCTTCCCCAAATAATTTCCAAAAGGGTAGGCTAAAGATGACATTTAATAAAACCCTTCATCATCAGTACTAAATTGATATGTCTCAATGTTGTTGACCTTCATTGACCCCTACTTACTTTTCTCTGAATGCCCCATCGACAGACACACCGACAGACCATACGATTGAGAAGAAGAAGTAGCATAGCATCATATTGGTACGTTCATCAAGAATCTTCTGATCAGAGAGAGACGCATCAGGGTCGTCTTCAGCGTCCTCATCCTCAAGGTCACTTTCAGATTCCTCCCTATGGATTCAATGCATTTCAGTTTGAGAAATCAACTTTCAAATATGTTGGCTCAAAACCGACAGAGATATTGCACACATTGATTTTAGGGTTTTACTTTTAGCGTTTTCAGAGATTCAAAACTTTACAACATTGAGCAATTTGCATTTCTTGTTAGAATGATATCGTACATGTATACAGAATATTCTGCTTTTCCCATTAGTAGGATCCATGTTTTCCCCGAATCCCAATGTTGCTGTTGATTTTTACGATTCATTCAAGCCATAAGGTTCTATACTCAGAGCATGACAAGATACATGTAAGAAAGATCAATCATCTTATACTGTAGTTTTTAAAGCTTAAATATGAACTGATATTTCAATAAGAATTAGTTTTCCAAACACTTTGATGACAACATTTTTTTTCAATGAAAATTTGACTGAAGCAACAAGGATAAGATGTTGAACTATACAAATCAAAATTTATTCACCAGCTTACACCTAGCAAAATCTGCCATTTGCTAAAAATAATAATTAGTTTACTTTGATAAATATAATCATGTTGGAGGCGTCGTCAGAAGACTCTGAGAAACAAAGCATTGGAGGGGCAAGCCATTATTAACACACAATGGCTTGCCCCTCCAACCCTTTGTTTTTGCAGAGCTATCCGATGCCTCTGAATCATGAGCATATCATACCTCCGCTTTATAGCCCTGTGTTAGCAGCATGGGTCATCATCAACAGGGAGGGGAAGGGTTAAAGGTCAAAGGTCAATTGTTATGCAGCCAGCACCACAGCAACCAAATTTTAAAAAAAATACCAACACAAAAACAAACAAAATTTTAAACAAAATTAAAAATGGTGATATTCAAAACAACATAAACAACATTATTTGATGGATATGGGCCCTGTTTCATAAAGAGTTACTATAATTTTGACATTAATAGTAACTTTCATTCATCATAAAAATAATGATATTTTGATTGGCTGTTGAGCAACTTTAAAATAGTTACCATCGATGGCAAAGTTACTATAATAGCAACTCTTTATGCAATAGGGCCTTGCATGATGTATCATATTAATAATTGTGACCCTCAGGCTCAATTACCAATAAGTCGCCAGAACTCATATTTGGGTGTTATGTACTTTCTAAAACTAGGAATTTCATGCTTTCTAATGATACCAAACACTTGTAGTTTAGTAAGAGCTACCAATGCTTTCCTATGCAGGTCTGCTTCTCCTGCTATTTAATTGGCGACTTATTGGTGGTTTTGAGGCGGAGGGTCACAAATTTGGATGGGGAAGGGGGTTGTTAATTGAATGTATTAAAATGGCCAAGAACAATATTTATGTGCATCAATTTTAAACCATCACATATTTAACAATAAACTCAAGGTGATAACATGAATCACTTGTCAAACAAAATAAAAAATCTGTGAGGAATCAAAATGGTGCAACTTTTAAAACATCAAGTGAATAAAATGTGATTTTACATCCATTGCAAAACAACAAATTCCTATCAATTCCTATCAATTCAAATCTAAAGTTAAAGTAGGCATCTATATGAAATGATTAGCAATCATAAACTTATTTTGGCACCTTGTCATTGAAAGCTTGCTTTAAAACTTTCCAATCCAACATGAACAGATGCCAAATTAAAATGACTGTAATAACTTAACTTCCCCCTTTTTGATAAAGATTTTTACACGTAAAAAAATTGTTAAAAAAAAAAAAAAAAAAAAATCGTATTTTATAGTCACTTTATTTACAGGGTAAAAGCAATATATTCATTAAAAGTCATTTTTTTTTTTTTTTGTAATAGTAACATTCAAATGTATTGAAATTTTGTGTCAAAGCCAAGAGTAGATGAAGCTAAATTCAGGCAAGAATCAAACTTTCATTTATTTTCATCCTATTTTAACAGCCATCTTTAAGCACATTACAAAAATGATAATATTTTGTTCTTTTTTTTTTCAATTCGGATAGAGCAAAGTATTTAAAAAAAAACAAAAAAAAACATCTCATACAAGTAGCTGTTAATCACAAAACTGCAAGAACTTCATCAAATATGCAACAACATGTTTGTGTAGATTTGTGGGTGCCATTGCATGTTTTAGTGCTCTTACCAAACACTTATGAGACAACATTCATTTGAGTGTGCAAATTTGGGTGTTTTAGTGATTTTACAAAACATCAGTGAGACAATATTTATTTGTGTGTGCCAATGTAAGTGTTTTAGTGATCTCACCAAACATCTGTGAGAAAACATTTATTTCTGTGTGCCAATTTGAGTGTTTTAGTGATCTTACCCAATGTCAGTGAGAAGACATTTATTTGTGAGTGCCAATTTGAGGGTTTTAGTAAATCTTACAACACGTTCTTGAGAAGACATTCATTCATGTGTGCCAATTTGAGTCTTTTAGTGATCTTACAAAACATCTGCAAGACAACATTTATTCATGTGTGCCAATTTCGTGAATTTTAGTGATCTTACCCAACGTCAGTGAGGAGACATTTGTAGAGGTTGAGCATGGACATAGTCATGTGCATTGGGGACATAGGTACAAGCTGACGACATACACGGGTAGCATGGTGTAAACATGGTGGTAGTAACCATTCAAATAACATCTGAGTGCAAGAAAGATACAACAACCATCACCATTAACATCACGTCATCTAAATATACTAAACCTATTATCACTTACTTTTACTGATGATTGTGCTGTTTCTTTCAACAGTGTTCATTTATAAAGAAGCATGTATCTTTAAATTTATTTATTTCATACATTTTTTTCTTGATCTTTTCAAAGTACTGACATGAATGTATTTCACAGAAAATATTATTTTTGTATTCCTGCAATGAACTAAATTTTTGTAGAAATTTAATCAATGGTGAGGCTCTTATATGTAATCTCAATGCAGTTGTGCTCAAATGTCTATTTGTAGCTCTTTGTCAAAATACTATATATGACTATTTAACAAGGCATTCAAGTGCACAAACTATGAAAAATTACATGTAGGTGTATATGATTTTGTTACAATACTTTAGTTATGCTTTAATTTTTTTTTTCCCGATCATGCGCAGGTACTCATTGATCCTGATTTATGGTACAAAGGGGCATTTTATTCCATATGAAAAAATTGTCAGTGCATTAATTTATTGCAAATATAAATACAACTATACAATAATATTGAGAACTATATGCAGTGAACCTAGCAATGTAACAGTGAATGGTAAGATTTCCAGATAACATACCTGCATGGTATCTTTCTGTTGTTTAGTAATGAAGTCAGGTACTTCATGTTCTAACCAAGATGCTATCAATGGCTGCCAACCAAGCTGTGATGGTTCCATGTAAATCATACCACACCTAGATACAAGATAGTAAATCATTAATTAGTGAACATAAATAGATATACATATCCCACCACTGCCACCATGTTATGTATTTATATGCATTACTTGGCAATTCAAACACATACATCATTCAGTGCACACCACCAGAAGAAATTTGTGTCAAAACTTTATTCAACACAGCCTAGCTGGTCTCTCAGTTTATGTGGCATCCATTTTAAAGGTTAACCATAACGATGTATGATGTAACAATGCTAACATGATAACACAACTTTGTTCACAGTATCAATGATTATAACAACATCAGATACAAGATGATAAATCATCAATGAGTGAACATAATTATAATGCAGAGAAACATTTCATATCCATTCATAGAGTGAAATAAATTCAGGAGACATATTGAATCTAAGGAAATGTAATATTCATTTGGTTTATGACCAGCAAGATGAAAATTTTACATCATATTTCAAGAAGTTTGGTGGATTTTCATTTATAAATGGATACTTTGGCCAGTATTCTTGAAGGGTGACCAAAGATAGTAGGCCTGCTAATTAAACTGCATTTTATAGAGTACACAACTTTCATATATGTGTTTCCATTAGACATTAAGGTTATCAGAGTCTATCTCTTTGTTCATATGTAACCACACTTACCTACTGACTGTAGCCGGTGAAGCTTGTTCTAGATCCTTGGGTTCAAAGATCATATTCTGTTTATTGCTCATCTGAATGATTTCACCACTCATCAAACATAGCTGTATAAGAAAAACATGGATAGTTATTTATCATTCATTGTTTGATTTAGTCACCTACAAAACATATTCATAATGAATTAATCAAATTAGATTTCAACTCTAATTGACACATTATTGAAGATACAATTTACTCTATCAAATCAAAGAAAGAGAACTGTAACTTTGCTACAAGATTCTACCATACTTGTTAATCTACTGTTTTGTTATCATCAAGTACAGTATTTATGTTTTCAATCCACACTGCATCTACAGGTCCTTCAAAAATACACCATTTCCTACTGTCTGATGTACTAGATGCATGCTCTCTTAGATTTGGGCAGTGTCTTTCTACTAACACAAACATGCATTATTTGTATACTATTACCTTCTTATTATCATCAAGTCTAGTGTTCATGTTCTCAATCCATACAGTATCTACAGGCCCATCAAAAATACACCATTTCCTGATATCAGTTGTACTTGATCCAAGCTCTTTTACATTTGTGAAGCATATAAGCACTAACACACTCACAAACATGCATTATTTGTATACTACATGCATTACCTTCTTGTTATCTTCAAGTTCAGTGTTCATGTTCTCAATCCACACAGCATCTACAGGTCCATCAAATATTTATCATTTCCTGCTATCTGATGTACTTGATGCATGCTCTCTTAAATGTGAGCAGCGTCTTTCTACTAACACACTCGCAAACATGCATTATTTGTATACTATTACCTTCTTATTATCATCAAGTACAGTGTTCATGTTCTCAATCCATACAGCATCTACTGGTCCGTCAAAGATGCACCATTTTCTGCTATCTGAAGTACTTGATGCATGTTCTCTGAATGTATTAGCTAAGACACCGTCTGACCATTCGTGCGAGACTGGGTCAAATCGACCATACAGCTGACCCATAGTGATAGCCTTTGGGTTGATGATCCGATACTCAACCTATCAGTTCAAAGAAAGAAGACAAATGATTTTAGAATAATGTTGTCTTTGGATGAACTATTGAATATATTAACGAATCATTCTTTAAAAAGATGCACAAATACAATGTTTATTATGGATTGATTGAAAAGCACATATATTTTCTTTTAATATATTCTTAAAAGAATACAGTATACTGTCAATTTTTTAATGAAGGGGCGAAAAGCTTTGGGTGTTGGGTACGTCTGTTATTCATTCGTTATCTTTAAAAGAATTCCCCTTTTATTTGCAAATAAGCCTTTCTCCCTGTTCTACATGTATTAAACATTACGAAATGACAGATCTTTCGATGCTAGATAATAACATTCTCTGATATTTAGGCGAATTTTTCCATAAAATGTAGCTGCTGAAAAAATTGGAGATTACAAGATATTCATGCATCTACAAAATAAGTAAATAAAATGACAAGATGAATCTATATCTTACTCTGTGCTCATCCATGAGTTTAGCTTTCTCTAGATCACCAAGTGCAGCTGAGAGAACCTTAAAGGCACTGGTCTTACCCCCGATGGTGTCACCTACTATCATCAGACCATGACGTACCAGTATCATCTCATAAATCTAAGAAAGTGACAGATATTAGAGGGAAATAAGGGACACAGACATACAAAACAAGTGAATGAGCAAATTAAGGAGAAGTAGCTATATTATGTGTTTATCAAATAACTGGGAAAAAATTGGCATAAATTTCTACTTTCATAATACTGATTAGAATCTAGTGAGCTCTCACCTATCTGTATCAGTCAGAATTAAAATCAGCTAATGTATGTCAAAAAAGCAATCTTATCATTATTAACACATTCTTACAAAATTACACATGCACACACAAACGGATCCTGTTTCATAGGACAATTGCAATTAAAACTGAAAAGCTGGCTGAATTCTGCTCATATCATATTGCGTCTTGAATTTACAAGATATAAAACACAAATAAAAATACTTAGACTAAACTGAAATAATATTTGCACAAACCTGAATGATTTTCTCAATGAACCATGGCACTGCTTGTAGTTTGCGCCTTGCAATGTTTTCCTTGAGAGCCTCTTCGAGGACACCATAGTCTGGACGAGGGAGCTCTACTCCTGGGAACAGATCTGATATGATGCCTTCAAACAACGGGATGTCATGGGACAGGAACTGGAGAGGAAATGGAAAAAGATCAATCTTAGAATAATTCTGAATATACTGCCATAAAGAGCATATAGGAGATGTTCCAACTGCAGTAGACATAAACCTGAATTGCTATACACCAAAAACAAACACATGGACACTGACAATTTATCATTTTGAAGTAAAAGCCAAAATTTTGGTTTACATTAACATTATACATGTAGCAAAACAAAATGTACTTCATAATTGCTAGCAACTCTAGTTTATCTGTCCAACGTTAAGTAATTTAAAGAAGGTATGCAGCTACCAATGTGTTAAATAATTATCAATGTTTTTGGTTTTTTTAACTCTCTCTTGGCTTCAACATAAAAAAGATTATGAATTCTACATTATGATCACTAACTTGGGAATTTATCTTACATCCTTTAATACTAAAATAGGCCCATTTAGCTCTCCGCAAATGAGACATTTACCTTAGGTAGATTGACATCTTTGATTGATCTGAGTACAAGGATATCTTCAGCCGTGTCAGGGAACTTGAGTTTGAGATTTCCTGCAGCAGTCAGTACAGACTTGACAGCCCTCATGCCATAGTCATAGTGATGTTGTGATGATAGCTGTATCAACGTATGAAACAAAAAGACAAGATTATTTGCAGAGACGACAACCTAAATGAAAACATTTCAGTATTTTTAAAAGCTGAAAATCATGATTTTGAAGAGGAAATCAGGAATTGCAAAGAAATTGTACTGAATAACACATACACTTTGGAAATCACTATTTTGAATGAACCTAAAAAACAACAAAAAAAAACATAACTACATAGTGCCTAACATTCTTTATGATCATAATTGGAAATTGGACTAAAAGTTTGATTGATTCTAATCAATTGCAGGTCAACTTTATACTGATATTGACTGTGACTCTTAAATTCCAGGACCAGTTATTGATTCAAATTAAGTTCAATTTTATTGACGAAAAGATTCAGGGGTCTTCTGTAGACCAAGACCTGTAAATCCAAGAATTGATGTAAATTGCAAATTTAAAGAACAATCCTAATTGGTTGTTAGTAGTCTTTTAAACAAAAGATTGCGACTGGCCATCGCCACTTGGGGATGGATTACTAACTATTATATTACCAAGCTCAGAACACCATCTTTTCCACTTTCTACCATTTTATATAATCTTCAGGAAATTTAATGAATTAGAATCATATTCTACCTGTTCAGAGCAAAGTTTGTAGGTAGCAACGATCTTGGTTGAGAGAGATCTAGCATCAACAAATCCCATTGAGTAGAGACTTATCTCGGCAATCAGAGCGTAGTCAGGTACCATCATAGCTACGGTACGGAATAAAACCTTTAAAAATATGGAAATAAAAGAATAAAAATTAATAAGGAGGACAAATATTTTATCTCTAAGATCAAGTCTTACAACCAACACATACATGTATCTTGATTCATGACATATTCTTAAATACAAAGATCAGGAGAACCATGTGTTATGTTATGGTAATGATTGATAATATGTACAATGATGTTTCATTTTGTTACCGTTAGCCTTATTACTTTAAGCATTGCTATGACATATGCATGGTTAATGGTAGAATGGATGCTACATAAATTGAGAGTCCAGCTAGGCTGTGTCCAATAAAGTGTTGATCTAAATTTCAACCTCTACTGGGGTGAAGTGAATAATGTATGTGTTGGAAGTTCCGAGTAACCACAGGAATACATAACATGGTGGCAGCAGTGGGATATACATGTACAAACAACTGTAAATTGCCATTTGGCCTCTACCCACTTTGGCTAATGTCCATTTGGTCTCATCCCACATGTACTAGTTCTATTTTGTTTACAACCCATTCGTCTAATTACCTTTTGGCCCAAGGACCATTTCGTCTAATGTCCACTTTGTCAATTCCAGTAACAAACTAGTAATAAAACAAATATCCATATGGACAGACGAAAATGTAATTAGACCAGCTGGTTATTAGACGAATTGGCAATTTGACCAAGTGGTCATTAAACTAAGTAAGAATTAGACCACAGATGTATTAGACCAATTGCAAACTGGACCAAATTGTTAATAGACCAAATGTGGTATCAGACAAACAGAGAATTAGACTGCTGTTAGACTAAGTGAATAGTAAAATTAGC
>CALNVZ010002100.1:968060-1087951 GCA_940671915.1 Paracentrotus lividus
CCGTAAGGTCGAAAGAGAACGGCCCTTGTCAAAAAGGTGGATAAAAAAATCCGCTAAGACTGGGCAAGGGGCCCCTCTGGGGGAGCAACCTTTCTCTTCGCACCACTCAGAAAAGGCAGCTAGACAGGAGTTATACACCGTTAGCGTCGACTCCCTCCGGCTCCCGGCCATGAGGGCTGAGGCCCTCTCAGAGAAGCCAGACGAGATTGCCTGCGACCTGACAATGGCCATGCAGTCAAGCGAAGCCGAGTCGGGTGCTCTGGAAGAGCGCCGGAGATCGGCTGACTCACAACGTCCCGCCAACGAGGGAGGGGCCACGGACGGCCGACCACAAGCTCGCGAAGGCGAGGAAACCATGGTCTGCCCGGCCAGTGCGGGGCTATTAGAATCATCCAAGCCCCGTCCTCCACTAGCTTGGCTAGTACTTGGGGGATCAGCGGAAACGGGGGGAATGCATAAATTCTCATCCCCCTCCAGCTGAACGAGAACGCGTCTTGAGCGTATGCTCTCGGGTCCCGAGCCCTCGAGCAGTAGATCGGAAGACGGTGATTGAACTCGTTCGCAAATAGATCGATGTCGAACGGGCCCCAACTCGTCATCAACCGCTCGAAGAGGGTCTGATGGAGAGACCATTCCGAGGGAAGAGATTTGCCGCGGGACAGAAAGTCCGCTATAACATTCTCCCGACCCGGTAGGTACGAGGCAGACGGGAGGATACCTCTCTCCCTGCACCATCTCCACAGCTGAGCCGTCAAGCGGTTCAATGTTCGGGAGTGTGTGCCTCCTTGACGATTGATGTAAGCCGCCACGCTCACATTCTCCGTCAAAATGAGAACCGAGCGGCCTAACAGTCGATCCTGAAAAAATTCCATGGATGACTGAACCGCTAACATCTCTAACACATTGATGTGGGGGAGGGAGGTCAGTTGAGACCAGTCCCCCGCCGTCCACTGACCCTCGCATAGGCCGCCCCAGCCCTGGAATGACGCGTCCGTGGAAATCGACACAGATGGTAGAGTCACACGAAAGGGCATGCCCCTGGAAAGAAACACAAGGCTCTTCCACGGGGCTAGCAGCCGGCCCACCTCCGGCGGGAGGGGGACCCAAGTCCTCGGAGACGAAACTCCCTGCTGGAAGTAACGTTTGAGGTGCCACTGAAAGGGGCGCATAAGCAGCCGACAGTCCGGTACCAGGCCGGTGAGGCTGGATAGCAACCCCATGAAGCGAAGCCACAGCTTGGCCCTCGCCCTGGGGAGGGAGCTGAGGCGTCGAGCACAGAAAACAATGTCTCGTATACGAGCGGTGCTCGGCCGAGCTCGCTCCCGAGCAAAATCCAACTCGGCTCCCAGATAAACTGGTGTGCGAGTCGGTGAGAGCTCTGACTTGTCCCAGTTCACGGCAAACCCCAACGCTAGGGTCCACCGTAGGAGGATCTCCCGGTGCCGTAAGAGCAGCTCCCTGGAATTGGCTACAAAAAGCCAGTCGTCCAGGTAGACGAAAAGTCTGAGGCCCTGCTCCCTGAGGAAGGCTACCAAGGAGCCCACGACTCGTGTAAAGACTCGTGGGGCCAATTTCAGGCCGAAAGGCAGTACCCGATATCGGAAGGTTCTGCCCAGCACTGAAAACCCCAAAAGGTCCCTCGAACTGGGGTGGATAGGCACGTGGAAATACGCATCTCTCAAGTCGAGAGATATCGCCCAATCCTCCGAGCTGAGAGAAGGAAGAATCCTGCCAAGGTGCTCGTATTGGAAGTGCTCCTTGGGAAGGAGCGTATTGATCCTTTTCATGTTCAGGATCATGCGTAACTTGCCCGACCGTTTCGGGATAATGAATATCGGAGAGAGGGACAAACCTCCTCTATTGCCCCCTTTGTCAGCAGCGAAGAAATCTCCTCCGACATATGCTGCTGATAAAGGGGGGAGAGTCTGGGGGTGCGTCTCCTGATGGCGCCGCCCGGGAGGGGACCCGTGAGTGGAACACTGTAACCCTCCCGAACAATCAACAGCACGTATGCGTCGTCGGTGATTTCTTCCCAAGCGGGAAGACACACCGAGAGACGCCCCCCGACTCTCACAGGAACCGGTCGGGCCGTACCGTCACCCCCGACCTCGTTTGGCTTTCGCCTTGGTTGAGGGGGGAGAGGTGCGGGACTTAGAGCCGTGGGAGGAGGATTTCCTGGGCTTAGGTTGATTCCGCTGAACGCGGCTCCTGCCTTGATCGTCCTCCCGAGGTTTCCGTCTTATAGCTGACTCAGGCGCAGCAGGACGGGTACTCTTGGGTTTACGCTGGGTGGACCTCGGCTTGTGCTTCCTGCCAGCTCACCCGCCTGTTTCAACTCATCCAGTTCCTCCTTACACCTGGAGTTGAACTGGCCGCCGAAGAGAAACGGCGAGGATGGGTCCATAGACTCAGCCCATGTTCTGAGGTCCAATGATCCCTCGAGTTTTAGCAAGCGAGAGTCCTTTTCTGACGGTCCTCTGTTACAAGCAACGAGGTCGCCGCTAGCTGGTGAAAAACCAGCCCAGAAAGGGGAACAATGACCTTGTCAAGGTCTGTAAGATCTTGTGACGAGATCTTGAGAGGCTTGGCTCGGGCACGGAGAGAGAGCAAGATATTCAAAAAGGCCGACAGCCTCATACCAGCTCTGATACCGGCCTCCACCTCCTGGAGGTGATGATCTTCGGACGAAGTCTTGCCACCCGAGGGGGCATGAATCTTCTCACCAAAGCGAAGGACCTCAGAAGAAATCTTCTTGGGAAGAAATAGACCTTCCATCGAAGACTTCTCGAAGGAGAACTCCCGACCCAACCTATGAACAGAAGAGCGCTTAGCCTTGAGGCGATGGTCCACTTCTGAGCGCACAGCCTCCCCAAACTGAGGGGGAAGGTTAATGCCAGGTTTGCCAGGGTTGCTTCGAAAGAAGCAAGCCAGTCATCAAGGACGACGGAGCAGGAGGCTTAGAAACAAGCTCAGGCTCGTATTTGTCCAAAAGGCGTACTGCTAACGCCGCCTCCGAGTCGTCAGAGTCTGAACAAGACTTCGACTGGTAGCCACCAGAATCTTCCTCCGCCCAATCCGACTCAGGCTCCACAAGGGGCGGTCGAGACGGGGAGGACTCCCGGGGGAGACTGGGCTGGGAGAGTGAGAACTCCGAAGTTGGTTCAGAGTCGATCACCGATCCCGTATCCCGGGGGCCGTACGGCTGGGACACCCGAGGCGGGCGGTCCGAGCCAGAGGCCGACGTGGCGGGTGGTTGTGACCAGGCCGGTGTTGTGAGACGAGGGCCGGGCGTACACTGCCACGAGGGGTTAGCTGCCCCGTCACCTCTGGGAGCTAAGCCCGAGGGATAGGGAGCGTAACCCGCTTGGTAGGGTGCCAGGGGCACCCACCAAGGGTCGGGATATCCGGCAACTCTCGGGCCTGGCCAGGCAGGGCGAGCAGCTGCATCCTGAGCGGATAACGAATATCCCCGGACGTTCGGGTAGAACATCCTGGGGTCCGAGAGGCCGGGCGTTCGTTGGAACGAACTCCCGGCGGGCGTTTGGGCGTATCCCAAGGGATAGACGTAATAGCCCTGCGGGCCACCAGCCGTGAACGACAAAGCGTTAGACGGGGGTGGGAGCACTCCGGACGTGGGAAGCGGAGCCGCCATCCTGGGGTTACCCGTGATGGAGGTGGTTCCGCCAGATGCAGAAACTGCGGCGCACGGGTCCCAACACGACTCGACATGCCGTGGGCATGCCTGGGCGAGAGGCGTGGGCGCACGCCTCTCATCCCTAAGTAAGACAGGAACCCGCAATTTCTGTGCTCACTCGGGGGGGGGGGGGGGGGGGGGGGGGGGGGGGGGCCCCGCGGGGCAGAGCGTCTGGATAGACGAACCCGCTCCCTGGTCCGGAGACAACCGAGCACGACAAGGTCTTAGGCACCTTGGCAAACGTGGGACGTTTAGCTTTGGTGCTCTTCGAGCTACAAGACCTTTTTCTTAGTGCTAGGACTTGGAGGAGGTGGAAGCCAGCGCTGGACACAAGTGTCACTGCGTGCTCCCCCCCTTTCTTAGGCAGGAGAGGCGGACGACCTGGCGGTCGAGACGGCTCTCCCGCCGGGCAAGCTTCCGATCCCGGCGAAACCGTCTTCGAAGAGACCAATGCCACCAGCTCTGTGTCGTCAGAGGAGTCACTCCTGCTGTCCATGGCTAGAATGCCTCTGAAAGAAAAGAACATTTCTTTGTAAGCGTTAAACCTAACTCCTTAGAAAAGCTAAGGCAAGACAAGCGAGACCGGCTGCTTAGGCGGCTCACGGAGAACTCCAAAAAAAAAAGAAAACCCCGTCCAGAATAGGCTAGACGAAGAAAATTTTTTTTTTTTTTTTTTTTTTTTTTTTTTTTTTTTTGGACGAAAACGGGGACGAATCTCCGGAAAACGACCAAAAGAAGAAGAATATGCACCAGAAGAGCGACTAACAAAGAGGCGCTCGACCACACATACACACACACGCCACAAACAAGATGGCGTCAAACAAAGACCGGAAGTCCAAGGACCCGGATGACACCCGCCAAAAAGGCCACGTGGCCGCGGAAATAAGTACAATAATATAACAAAAACGTACTTAAATTGTCAAATATGATCTAGAAAGGAAGAAGGAAACCCTCCTAAAGGAGAACAACCCAAAGGGAAGAGTCGGAGAAGAGCGGGACTGAGATTCAAAGGAAAAACAGGCGCCCAAACCGACCGACCATCAACAACCACGTTAAAATGAACGAGTGGGACTGGGTTGGAAACGGAAGAAAAACGCCCGAAAAAGGACGTAATTCTTGGCCAAAAGGAGGGGCGCAGTAAACCTAAAGCACCCAAAAATAACGCTAGGCATAATAGGAGACTTTTTGAAGCGCAAATATTTGATAATATAAAATTTCAAATCGCAAGTAGGAACGAGCTCACCCGAAATTTCAGGAACGTCCGATCAGCACGACTCGAAAAATCAGAATGAAGATATATGCCTTAGTGGTCTAGCGCCACCTCGTGTCAGGCAGGCGTGAGGCAGGGTATTATAGGAGGGGCAGGGAAGTAGGAAAAATGTTTGGTAGTCAATTGTGGTTCGGTCTTAGCATTGTTCTCGGGAACAAAAGCAAGGTAAGAGAGGGTCATGTGATTATTGAAGTAAATTATAAACCCAAACAACATGTATAACACCATGTGAACTATATCAATCCAGAATTCTAGCAGTAAAAATATTTATCATGAATTTACCTTTCACAAAAAAAAAAACCCAAAACAAAACAAAAAAACAAATATATCAACACAATTTGGCACAGATCTACCTTGAGGTTATCTGGTAGTTCCGCTCTTCCAGCATAGCCAGGATTCATGGTGATGAACATTGTACATGATGGATCTAAAGAGATCTCTGTTCCTTCAAATACAAACGTTGTTTGCTGTTCAGCTACTGCTCTCTGAATGCTCTGAATCTGCTGAGCTACGACTGATAACACCTGCAATAGAAAGACAAGGTGGAATGGATCAGAAATATACTTAATGCAAGGCCCTACATGACCGGGCTGTTTCACAAAGAGTCAAATGTACTTACATTCCTAGTTTTATAACAAATCCTTGAATTTGTAAGATCAAGCTCAGGGACGGCATGCTATCACTCTTTTGGAAAACCCCCCAGGTCTATTTTGGTTCTGTTTTTGCACAAATGCTTGGAAGGGGAAGAAAGCTTTTTACAGACATGCACAAACCAACACAATGAATTCTGTAATCATCCTGAAAAATCAAAAGCATAACTTGCGACTAGGACGGAAAGTGGCATTGTACACCTAAAACTTCCTCAATGTGATGGTGGCATAAGAATTTGTAATAAACCACATAGTCACAACAACAAGACATAAGTTGAAATAAATACAAAAGTACTGCTTGAAAACAGAAATCAAGTAGACTTCATCAATGTAAAATGCCTTATGAGAGCTTGCTTTACATTAAAGTTAGATATTATATGAAATCTTACCTCCAGCTCTATTCTGTTGAATTCATCAAAGCAGGCCCATGCTCCTGACTGAGCTAAACCTTTGAAGAACTTTCCCATAGCCTTGTAATCCAAACCGTCAGAACAGTTGAACACTACACACTGTGAAAAATAACAATATAATATAATGACAGGAATATCAAAATATCAATCCACCCCTTTTTTTTTAGCCACCAGTTTTCATGATGATTGAAAGAAGTGTCATAGTCTAGTGGTCATATCACTGGACTTAGAAAGCAAGGACCGTGGGTTCAAACCCCGGTATGACACTTACGTCCTAGGGCATGGGCGTTTTGTCTACAATGCACCTCTCCACCCAGGTGCAAAATATGCTTGAGCGCTACATACTTGGCCCGCTCAGCTATGACCGGGGTAATAATGTGTAAAAACATTCTTTGTAAAGCGCCATGAGCATCATGCATGACGGACCCGAGCGCTATATAAGAAGCCACCATTATTATTATAATGAGTATAACTTCCCTTAGAGCATAAAATAATTATCATTTTCAAAACAGTTCTAATGGTTGAAACATTTAGCTTTTTATTTTGATTCAATATTGTTGAAACTGACAGATAAGGAATTGTTCTTACTATCTAATGTATCTAATTTTTCTGTGTGTGGCAGATTTTGATCCAATATTATTGAGTTAGACAGAAAACATTCTGAATGGTTAAAAACAGGAATGTTAGGAATGATTCAACTTGCTTTTTTGCTTTATTTTAAACATTAAGAAGACTTACCTGTTTAGCAACAGCTTTAGCCAGATCTTTACAAGTCTCTGTCTTTCCAGTACCTGCTGGACCTTCAGGTGCTCCACCAAGATTCAACAGTAAAGCTCCCATTAATGTCCTGAAACAAGATAGGATAATAAAAAATGTTAAGCCAGATCTTTACACCGTTCTATCTTTCAGGTGCCCTATCAAGGTTCAGTAGTAAGGCTGCAATTAATGTCCTGACAACAAGATACAATAAGAACAATTTAGTGACAGGTTTAGCCAGATCTCTACAGGTCTCTGTCTCTGACGCTCCATCACGGTTTAGCAATAACATTCCCTTTAAAAAATATAAGGATAAGAACTGTTTAACATCAGTTTTAGCCAGATCTTTACAGGTTTCTGTCCTCCCAGTCCTGCTGGTCCGTAAAGTAATTAGAATCTACATGTAGTGCTACCACAAAAAAAAAAAAAAAAACTGGTTAAGAGTTTATAAACATTACAAAATATGTGTAAGCAGAGGAAGTGTACCCTGAAACAAAGCAAAACTAAGAGGAGACATATCCAAATGAAGCAGAGTTGATCATATTTTCCCACACAAGTACAACCCATAATCCAACATTATTGGACAGCAGTATAATTCTTCTAAATCTGTTCATCCTTATCAAAAGACTGAATAAGGAAAAGAGTCTTACCTGTAACATCTATCTGTGAGTGGGGTAATGACAAGCCTGCCTGTGTTGCCTAGATACTCGTAACCATAGGGAACAGTTGTAGTGATCATCCTGACCATTACACTCCCTTCCTCAAAGTAATATCTCAGCTGACTGATCCATTGGAAGTTCAGGGCATCTTCTATCTTCTCATTGTACAGGTTTGACACTACATCACGAGCTATAGAAAGATGGGTGGAAACATCAATGAAAGTTGTTTTTACACTAAATCGTACAACTTCATACTCTTCACTCAATCCTCCTACATCAAATCTTTCAAAAGCCTAGCTGTAAACACCATCCATGTATTTGACAGAAAGCAGAACCCACAAGCTTCCACAAAATCAATAATGGGCAATTGGAACTCTCTATTGTATTGCCATAATAGAATATAATTTCATAAGATCTGTAACTGTAATATTCACATTTTATTAATGGGTGATGTACATATAACAGGCTATCAGATTTGTCTTCTAATTCACAGAGCCCTAAGTCCTGAAATTTTTAGGCAT
This sequence comes from Paracentrotus lividus, assembly GCA_940671915.1. Classification (NCBI taxonomy): domain Eukaryota; kingdom Metazoa; phylum Echinodermata; class Echinoidea; order Camarodonta; family Echinidae; genus Paracentrotus; species Paracentrotus lividus. The sequence goes on from CALNVZ010002100.1 coordinate 976,021, forward strand.
TTTATTACAGACTGACATAGGTTAATAGAGAGAATTTGCAATCAAGTTAGAGTGTAGTCTTATATTTACCATGAACATCAACAACAGTCAGAGCTCCTAGAGTGATGCGAGCCATCTTAGTAAGTTTCCCTCTCACAAGCTCAACGATCTCATCAATCTGATGATTACACGTTGCTAGGTATTTCTTTAGACCATCCTTCTCCAAAATAGCCTGAAAAACAACATCCTTATAATTAATTTGATACATGCAACTTCTCTTTCATTTATTTACAATGCTAATATATTTCTACAAATAGGCCCATATTCTGAACTGAAGACTGAGTTTTTATGCATTGCAAGTTTGTACAAACCTATTGTGCAATACTTTTGTCTGATGCATCAGTCAACATCAGACAAAAAGATCGCACAATAGCTTTGCATGAACTTGAGACTCAGCCTTCGCTCCAAAATACAGGCCATAAAGTTTTGACTAATCCATGCATAAGTCGATCTCACAAAAGTTGTACAGGATTCGCCAGTATCAACAGAGTTTTTGATTGGGCCATGAATTTGCCTTAGAATATACATGCCTTGGTGACTTCTGCAGTCCAGTAGATAGAACTAGCTGCAATCACAATTTGACCAGGCCAATTCAAGACCCATGACTTCCTAGGTGTCTTTGAGTAGGCCATGACTGCCTTAGCATTCACATCCCTTAAACTCTTCTTCATCAGATCTTCAACCTGTAATACAAATCAAAGAAGTGAAAGATGAACTGTTACTTATTCAAATATATATAGTATTAAGATGTTTGCCTCTTTAGATAACAAGTGAGATCTTTACAGTCTTTGATTTACAGAATCCAACTCCACTATTCGTCTCAAACTGAAGACACACATGATTAGGATTGGGTGCATTCTGTACTATTCTTTTACTATTTAAAATTCAGTGTGCTGTAACACAAAGCTTTGCAATCAAAGCACACGCAACAATGCTCTTGATTGGCCAATGCGATTTTTCCAAAAAATATTCAAAACCTTTGTGTTACAGAGCCCTGGTCTGACAGGTTACTTAAACAGCTCATGAATGGAATAACTTAAATTGAATAGGATAATGGTAGGGCCTATGGCCGCTGTTGGCTCAATATTTAGAATGCTAGGATCATGAACAAGAGGTCATGAGTTCGATCCCCAGCCCAGTCATACCAAATGTCCTCAAAGTACAAAAATGGCATTCTCTACTTCTGCAGATTCTTCAATTCAATTCAATTCAGTTCAGTTCAGTTCAGTTCAGTTCAGTTCAGTTCAGTTCAGTTCAGTTCAATTTCAATTCAATTCAATTCATTTTATTTTGACTCTTACCTGTATGAGCCACATTTCCACCAGACCATGAGCATCAGCTGGGATGATACGAGAACAAAGCTCTACGCTCTCATTCTCTGCTGATTCCATGGCAATGATCTCTTTCTCTGGAGTAAAGGTCAACTGAGCAATTCCTTCAAAGCACTTCTTGAGATGAGGCTGAACTCTAAGAGGATCTTTAGTCTCTGAAAGGATCTCCAGGAGTTCATCATTGGACAGGAAAAAGAACCTGTTTGGATGAAGCATAAAGAGATTGTTAGATATCATCGTGCATGGTCTGCCTTCAGACAGGTCTATCATCAAAATCATCCACTCGTCCTGGGCCAACCGCTTCATATGTCGATATTCATCTGCTTCGTAATTGCTTACGGCATCATCAAGAAAGGCTTTGCATGATCTTCGTCCTGCTTTCTTCCCTTCTGACACCCCTCCATGACTGATATATAATGTAGATATAATACACAAACACTCAAAGAATTTAGTCTCTGATAGATCTCCAGGAGTTTACCATTGGAAAGAAGGAGGAATCTGTTGAATGAATTGTGACAATATCTAGTTTGGTTTTGTTCCTTGGAAGAATAATATAAAAACTAAACTATCTTTGAAAGAGCTAATCATGAAATGTCAGCCATCGGCATCATGCAGCATTGCATATATATGAAAATAAAGTAGGCTATTCAAAGGGAATGGGTATAACAGCTCTGTGGCACTGAGTCCTGCACATTATTCTTTATATGGCAATATCAAGAACCTAAGGTATTTTTATTAAGTACCAACCTTGGAAAGAACAGTCTCTTTTTCTCCAGGTAGTCATTGAGTCCTTTCTGAATGGTATCTAGGAGTCCTTCAGAATGCTGAAGATTCTCAAGCATGTTCTTCTGTGATGTCACCACCAAGGCTAGGGTATTCTTTACTGAGGTATGCATGATCTCTCTCCTACAAAAACACAAAAGAAAATCTCATAGTAAAGAAAAAGGGTACATGTGCATGCAGATCTCAGTTTAAAACAATTTCACAATCACTCAACCCTACATCCAATTTGAAATACTGACCTGGGCCCATATTCATAAAACCTTACAAAAGTTAGTTGCAAACAATTACATAGGAAACTGTACGCAATTAGGTGATAACTAGACCTATGAAGGTTTTATGAATATGGGCTTTGATCTATTGCCCATTATATTTTAGATATGTGACCACATATTTTCTATTTTACTCAAAATACCAAATGTGTATATAAATGCATGACAATATTGGCAGGATAAGACAATTAATAACAAAATATTTCATTCTATCATTCATGTTAAAATGAAGAAACTGGTGTGAATCAGAACATGCTGTCATTGAAGACTTGTAAATAATTGAATGTAATAGTTTACATACCAGTGACCATCTACAGTGGTGAACATTTCTCCCTCTACTGGTATCTGACGTCTGATGTCTTCAGAACCAAAGATAGGTTCAAGATACAGCCAAGCTGCTTGCACCTTCAGCCAAGAATCTAAGATGTCTTTGATCCGATGCTGTCACATAAAAATAACCATTGAAGAATATATCAGGTAAACTGCAGTTTTACTGATGATCAAATGAGAAGAAGAAGACCAATGAATTTGCTATGAGATACATGTATGTCTGTTTATTGCACTTTATTATGTCCAATGTTGACATAAATGAATATATGTCACAAGCTTCCCATTCTTCCTGAAGAAAATTGATCAACAAGGTCAATTTCATGTTCATATGAATTAAGCTCAAATGCAAATTATGTTTTACAGGGATAAATCCACTTGAAACTAATGCAAGAATGGATATTTTCAACAATGAATTCACTGTTTCTAAAGAATTAAAACAAAAGTACCAATCAAAAGATATTTAACTGATCATTTAATGTAAACTCACATCTGATGATTACGTTGAAAGTCTCCATAGTTAGAATTGGAGGAAAACAAGGTTTCACAGTGTAAATATATTTTCACTCATCAAGCGAATGTACATTTTGTACCCTTTGTTTTCTGGCAGAACTATAATAAATTTTAAAGATACATACTATCATAAGACCATCTTACCAATCTGATTTCCCATTCTTTGAGTTCAGTTTCAAATGGAGCAATGAAAGGTGATCCTCTCATGGTAGCTGTCTTGACAACATGATCATCAATCAAGACCTGGACATCATCAGGTGCTCCTAGAATTGATAGGTTGGTATCTTTGTATCCTGTGAAGCTGAAATTCACTGATTCCCAATCGCTCTTCATCTTGGACAAGGCCTGTCATCAACAAACCAATGATTTTTTTTCTTATACTTTTCTAAAAAAGTAAGTGTAGGAAACATTCCAAAGTTGGTGGAGGAAATAATAAAATGCCCTACCAAACAACTACATTTGATTGTTAACACAATATAGTTCTTTGAAATTAGAATTCTCTTCTACTTCCTACCTCACATGTATCATAGTGCATACTTGTTCATTAATATAGTTATACACTTTATACAAGATGAGAGATCAATACGAAGATGAAAGTACAGCAGACTATCTCTTCAAATCTTTTCTTGATGTTATGACAATTGCTCCAGGCTCTATTTTGACTAAGATGTAGGGTTAGGGCTAGCGTTGTAAAAGGATTCTATGTTAGGTTTAGATTAGGGTGTAGGGTTAAGTCCAGGGTTAAGGTTAGTCATTCGATTATATGGAATTTACAACGGAGCAATTCTTGTTGGAGCAAATGTCATGAAACCTTTTCTAAGCTCATATATATATGTAGATCACTGACCTTCTCCATAGCATATTCCTTGCTAGCCTGAGAGCTTATCTCTGAGAGATCTTCCAAGTATTTCTCTAATCCCATCTGCAGCATCTCAACGAGAGGAGTGTCATCTTGAGGCGTCATGTTGAAACCAACCTAATAATAATAATAATAATAATAATATAATCATTATTATTAGCCTGAGAGAGCTAATCTCTGAGAGATCTTCCAAGTATTTCTCTAATCCCATCTGCAGCATCTCAACCAGAGGAGTGTCATCTTGAGGGGTCATGTTAAAACCAACCTAATAATAATAATATTAATAATAATAATAATAATAATAATAATAATAATAATAATATAATCATTATTATTAGCCTGAGAGCTAATCTCTGAGAGATCTTCCAAGTATTTCTCTAATCCCATCTGCAGCATCTCAACAAGAGGAGTGTCATCTTGAGGGGTCATGTTAAAACCAACCTAATAATAATATTAATAATAATAATAATAATAATAATAATAATATAATCATTATTATTAGCCTGAGAGCTAATCTCGGAGAGATCTTCCAAGTATTTCTCTAATCCCATCTGCAGCATCTCAACGAGAAGAGTGTCATCTTGAGGTGTCATGTTGAACCCAACCTGGAAAACAAGACATCAAAGTGAACATATAAAAGCTCTTATACTCTGCAACACTATATTTTTTTATTTCATGTGACTCTTTAAGAATGCAAGTATATGCCTGTAGCTAAGGCGCCAACAGGTTAGTATATTGGAGACCAATAAATAATAATAATAATAATAAAGATGATAGCGGCATACTATATGAACATGTACCTCATATGTAACAATTGACACTGCAGGTGCTCCAAAGACATTGTTTACAAAACCAAGAATTTTTGGTTTAAAAAATAAAGTTCTGCCATCGCGATATCATGCACAAAGCACATTGATGTGTCATAAGCACGATTAAATATAGTTCCTATCGCCCAATTAGTTTCAGTTTATTATACTGTGGAACAATGTCGATGAGAAAATACACAATACAAAGGCTGCATAACTTTTTAAAAAGCTGTCAAATTCTTTGATTGATTTCTGAATAAAGTGGGATGTACATAACCATCAACATACAACTTGCAGCATAAAAGCTAGCATGATTGACTATTGCACCTACCTTTTCACTCATCATATCCCAATGTCTTTCTTTGATTCCAGGATTACAGAGAGCGTTGATTAGAGGCATGTTGATCTTAAACTTCTCAAGTTTGGCTTTGATGGTGGTTGCTGCCCTCATTGGTCCCATCATGTCAGGGTGTGCAAACACCTTGGTCAGTTTGTAGCTGGTACGCCACATGTTCTGGACCTGTGGATATGATGGTGTAAATATTTCCACATAAGGGTAATGTCTTTTCTTGAAATGGTAAAGCCTCGGTTCTATGCTTTCATTTACAGTAGTAATATTATTTTTCTGTCTAAAAATTAAGCAGTCACTAATGTGATATTGGCAAAATCTGCATTATCAATCTACATTTGTCCCTCCATCATCCACTTTTTAGTAACTCCTTCAACCGCCAAAAGCCCGTCATAGATATGTACATGTAGCCCTCTAAAACAACTTTCAACCAACAAAGGCCTATCTGTCACAATAACCACCACCACCACCACCATCATTATCATCATCATCACCATCATAATCATCACCATCATAATCATCACCACAATCGCCACCACCACTATCATCATCATCTTCATCGTCATCATCATCATCATCCCCACCATTATCACCATCATCATCACCATCATCATCACCACCATCATCACCAGCTTCATCATCATCATCATCATTATCACAATCACCACACCATTCATCAGTCATCTTATGCCTCTGATGTCCTTGGTATTGACATCATCACAATAAACACCCCCACCATCACTGTCACCACCACAACCACCACTACCCATCATCACCATCATCCTTATCATCATACCTCATCTTCAACGTCCTCTGCGTTGACATCCAGTAAAGGTCCATTCATCCACTTGTCATACATATGATGGAACTTGACTGCTGCATTCCAAAGTTTATCATAAGGTTCTTTCTTCTCTTTGATCTGATCAAGTTCAGGGTAAGGACTGATGTGACCAACATCCAACATCTTCTGCTCCTGATTCACTGCTCCTTTCTGGAAACATAATAGATCATTTTTATTTGAACAATAAGGCAAAATAACCAAAGACACAATCAGGTATAATCAATTAGTTTGAAATGATTAATGATTTTACAACAATGATTTTACAATAGATTTCTTGATGTGCTGGATATTTTAATACATAATCTTGCAGAAAGTTTCAAAACCTCTACAGCATCTAATAAAGGATACCAACTAATTATCAAGTTGCATTTCCATCTGCTATCAATATATAATATCACATTTGTATGTAGTACAGACCTTATCTATCACCTTTTTTGCCAGGTTTAAATTTATTATTTACTTTAATTAAACCAGGCCAAGCGTTTTCATGGTTCATGCCAGTGACAACACATAGTAGATAAACTTGCAATCAAGTTAAAGGGAGCCTGAGCGCTCAATCCTAGCAGAATCTTTGTCAGAAACAAATTGATAAAAGATGAAAGTGCCTTACATTTTCAAATTTTAGACTTATCAACAACCAAGACATGCAATCAAAACTACGAAATCATACCAAATAAGAAATATTAACTGCCTAAAATGAATTATTTCTCACCTCAGCATAGAAGTCATCTAGTTTGAGCTGAATATCAATCAGCTTATCCAAGTAATCCTGTGCTTCTGACATACGATCCTTAGTCCTGAATGCTTTGACTTGATCCATGACTTCCTTGATACGTACAGCAAACTTCTTCTGCCAATCATTGAGCTTAGAGACAGCATAGTCATGCTCCTTCTGGAGCTTCATTTCACTGCAATTAAGAAACAAGGGAAAGACATGTTCTTTCGTGTCTAGCATTTACACAAAGCATTAGATATTCGGCCACAACTTGGTACATTGCAAAGCCTTCTGATTTGCCTTTATTGGGTCATCCTAGTTGCAATGCTCCCTAATATTAAAGTATAGGTATGCATCACAACTGAAACTTTCATCGCCTGATTGCTGGTAGCACAGAGGTACATGAAGTAGAAGAATTTTAATTGGAAATTTTATCACTGGATATCTTTATTCCTTCTATAACCAAACACAGCCCTTATAAAAAAAGGGTAGGGACCTTCTTTTTTTTTCCAGCCAACTCCTGTGCTTTTGGTAAATCTTGAAATGGAATGAAATGAAATGAAAGACAAACTATACACTTACTGAACACACCTAATCTGTATATGAAAATAAAAAATGTGTATCGATATGATTTTAGCACTAATACTTCAGGAGCAAGGGATCATAGAATATTGACCGTACTAATAGTATAATTCGAACCTGTTTCTGATAATAGGCATGATTCTATCTGGCCATGTGAACGTCTGATCGTTGAGCATAAGATCATCTTTGTTCAGGTAAGCGTAGTCCATCAAGAAGATCAGGTTCCCGGCTGCAACTTCTAGCTTTTTCTGGAACAAAGGAAAGCAAAAAGAAAGGTCAGATACAATGTGGTCTGTACCTGTCCAAAGGCAAACTTCACAACGGGTAAAGGAAAAATGAAATTGCGGTACAACAGTATTCATTTCACACTGTTTCTACCATATGATTGGAGACAAATGAATACCTCTTCTTTATAGAAACTATGTTTTAAAGTGATCTCAAACAGCAAATCTTTTTTTTTGTGTCCTTCCTTTCAAAAATACATTTGCAATAACAATAGCGAATGTAACAATATTGACACTTTAAAATCGAAACGTAAGACCTTTTTTGTGACAAATTAAGGGAGCCAGGTATCTTTGAATATTTTGCAGATACAAGGTGCTTTACAAATGCTGTTCATCATCATAATCACAATCATCATTAAAAACACTACACATGAAGTGACAAAATTCATATTGAAATATTAAGGTGTTCATAGAAAAATATTCGGTATATTTTTATCTTCGTAGCCAAAGCAAAGTTTGCAGAAATAAATAGTTTTAGAAACAACAGACATTGCATTCCAGCAACAATTTCTCTCAAATGACTACTGTAAACGTGGAAATATTTGCGGTACATTTATTTTCGCGGATTTCGCGCAAAGATCGTACGGCGCGAATTTAAAAACACGCGAATATATGAGCATGATTTCTTATGCATGCTTTGAATGGTGTTAATTGCGTTCGTACATAAACTCAGCGCGAATTTAAAAACCCGCAAATATGTTTTGCGGCCTCTAAGCACGAAAAATTAATCGCGCGAAAATAACAGCGAATACAGTACATCATACCTTGAGTTGTAAGAGTTCTCCAGTAGTCAATCTATCCACATACTCTTGAAGTTTGACCAACTGATGCGTAGACTCTGATTGAGTAGTGATCTTACGTACAATCTGATCATATTGGCCACAGATAGCACGGTTGAATACTCGGCTTGTATTGGTGATGTTTGAAATCATGATGTCTGCTAAATCCCTGGATCTTAGGATCAACCACTGAAGAGAGAACATGTAAAATAAACATTAATACTACTACTATTCCAATGGAGCTTTTTAAGTAGAAAAATTTAGAATTCATACAACATTAGATTTGATGAAAGAAATAGTTTTTTGCAGTTTCCATCAAATTATTGTTATTTACTGGCATTTAAGGAATTCTTGCATACAAATCGATTTTACCTAGAGTGTCAATTTTTTATGAATGGCTTCTTTTATAAATGACGAACACATGTTGCAGTATATAACACAAAGATTTTTCTTCTTTTTTTTAAATTGAATTGAATTGAATTGAATTTATTCATTAAAAACAACAACACAACAGCTTCATACAATGGTGAATACAGGTACAGAATACATTGGCATGGATACAATAATTATAATACAAAGTGTTGCAGATATAAAATAGGTAGATATAAAAGAATATAGTTGTTAATAAGAACCAGAAGGTACCACATGTGCTAGTCGAGCCTGGCCCCCAGCATCAGAATTATTTGGGCAAAAAACAAACAAACAAAACTATTATGTACAAATTAATCTAAAACTACTTCTTTAAAGTTTATAGACTAGAATGAATCATTAGATGCATTATAATAATAATAACAAAAACAAGTCAAAACAGGTCAAGGATTACAATGCTTCATAGATCTTAAGAGAGGACCTTTGACCTCAGCTTGGGGAGACTTACTGGTCTTGAAGCATTGAACACTATGCTGTTGATATAGTCAGTATCGGTACTACATGTATCTATACATGTACTTACGCTATTGATATCTGTACAGTCCAATTGAAAGAGATGCATTGGTACGTTGAGAGGAAAGAGACCCACTTCTGAAGCCATCTTCTTAAGTTTCTCAATCTCTCTCACGTAATCTCTGAGATGTTGCTCCTTGCTCACAAACTTCTCCACCTGGGTATCTGATGATGATCTTAGTAGGTAGGCGTAGGGAGTATATACCATCTTGAACCTGAAATAATGATCAAAGTTTACAATCAGTCACACAGAAACCCATATTATAGCTAAAATGAAATAATGATTAATGTTTTCATTCCCTGACACCACATCAACCAAGATTACATACATTTTATACGTACATTTATAGAACATCAGAAAACTCAGGTATTTCATTAAACGAAAGATTCAGGCACATATTGGTAAGTACATAATGACAAGCAATACAACTAAGCAAAAAAAAAATTTCATTGATTGACCGCTGAAGGGAAATTACAACACATTCAAACAGGATCCTATAATTTGGGGAAAGACCTGAAAAATGCTATCACTCTTTTGCATCAGGATATCATTGAAAACAAGTGGATTAGTAAATTACGCGATGCGCAATATATGTCCCCGCCAATAATGTAAAATTCCCATTATATCACGATTCAGCTGCATATTCATCATAAGGCAAACGGAATCGAAATCGGGTAAAAAATGGCGAAGAAGTGCATTTTGTAGCCAATGTACAATATAAGTAAAAGTCAAGGTCAAAGGTCAAAGGGGTCAAAAGTCAAAATTCCGCGAGAAGTTTTGTAGTCTTCACCTAGTGTATACACACATTGCAACGGAATCGAAATCGCATGAAAAATGGCGAAGGAGTAGCATTTTTAGCCAATTAACAAATATAGGTCAAAATCAAGGTTAAAAGGTCAAAGGGGGTCAAAAAGTCTAAATTCCGTGAAGAAGTTTTGTAGTCTTCACCTAGTGCTATCACATAAAGCAAGCGGAATCAAAATCGGATGAAAAATGGTGAAGGAGTAGCATTTTGTAGCCAATGTACAATATAGGATCAAAAATCAGGTCAAAGGTCAAGGGGTCAAAAGTCAAAATTCATGAAATTTTGTAGTCCTCACCTAGTGCTATCACATAAAGCAAGCGAATCGAAATCGGATGAAAAATGTGAAGGGTAGCATTTTGTAGCCAATGTACAATATAAGTAAATCAAGGTCAAAGTTAAAGGGGTCAAAAGTCAAATTCCGCGAACGAAGTTTTGTGTCCTCACCTAGTACTATCACATAAGCAAACGGAATCAATCTGGATGAAAAATGTGCGAAGGAGTAGCATTTTTAGCCAATTAACTAACATATAGGTCAAAAATCAAGGTCAAAGGGGTCAAAAGTCTAAATTCCGTGAAAAGTTATTGTAGTCTTCACCTAGTGCTATCACATATAAAAGTAGGTCATCGAAAAAAAAATAAAAAAAAAAAATTCACAAATATAAAAAAAAAAAAAAAATAAAAAAAAATAAACAAAAAAATAAAAAAAAACAAAAAAAAATATAAAAAAAAAAAAAAAAAATAAGGAAAAAAAAAAAAATTCATAAAAAAAAAAAAATAAAAAAAATATAAAATTTTATTCTTTATCTTATTTCTCAAAATAAAAAAACCGGAATCAAAATCGATGAAAAATGGTGAAGGAGTAGCATTTTTAGCCAATGTACAATATAGGTCAAAAATCAAGGTCAAAGGTCAAAGGGGTCAAAAGTCAAAATTCTGTGAATAAGTTTTTGTAGTCCTCACCTAGCGCTATCACATAAAGCAAGCGGAATCGAAATCGGATGAAAAATGGTGAAGGAGTAGCATTTTGTAGCCAATGTACAATATAAGTATAAAAGTCAAGGTCAAAGGTTAAAGGGTCAAAAGTCAAAATCCGCGAAAGTTTAGTAGTCCTCACCTAGTACTATCACATAAATGCAAACGGAATCGAAATCGGATGAAAAATGGCGAAGGAGTAGCATTTTTTAGCCAATAACAATATAGGTCAAAAATCAAGGTCAAAGGTCAAAGGGGTCAAAAGTCAAAATTGCGTGAAGAAGTTTTGTAGTCCTCACCTAGTGCTATCACATAAAGCAAACAGAATCGAAATCGGATGAAAAATGCGAAGGAGTAGCATTTTGTAGCCAATTACATTATCATCTTTTCCTCTTATTCTCATTTTCTATTTTTATTTATTTTTTATTTTTTTCTATTTTTTCTCTTTCTCTTTTTCTTTTCCTCATATTTTATTTCATTCTTCTCTCTTTTCTCTTCTTTTTTTTTCTTCTTTTTTTTACTTTTTCTAGAGCTCAAAAAATCAGGTCAAAGGTCAAAGGTCAAAATTCTGTGAAGAAGTTTTGTAGCTATCACCTAGTGCTATCATATAAAGCAAACGGAATCGAAATCGGAGGAAAAATGGCGAAGGAGTAGCAAATTGAAGATTTTGCTCACATACGGACGCACGGACGGACGGACGGACGGACGGACGGACACACATACACACGTACGGAGCCCGTTTCATAGTCCCCTGCTCGAACTCGTTCGGCGGGGACAATAAATGCATTTTTAATCCTCATGTATGAAACATAACATTTATAATAGTAGAAGTTACATGAAAAATATTATCTAGAATTTAAAACTACATGTAGATCTAAATCTTTAGATCTTATAAAATACATCAACCAACCTAGACATACAAAATTAAACATCTACTCCTAATGACATACATATTTGTACAGAAAGCAGAAATAATTTATGATTTAGAAGATTCCATGACATTTTCTTCTATGATAACTGCTCTGCTGTAAATTCCATACAGTAATCAAATGACTAATTTCAACCCTAGACTTAACACTATATCCTACCCTTGGCCTAACCCTTATATGAAACCCTATTGCAACCTCAACAGTAACCATCATCTTAGATTGAACATAGCCCAGAGCAATTGTCGCTGTAGAAAATGCTGTGTCATCATTTGGAACTACTGACCTGACAGGCCCATGATAGTTATGCATGATGACCTCCTTGACTTCCTCCTTGGCCCTCTGTACGACCTCCTCATCATTCCTGACTGTCGCTATGTGAGTGATACCTAGCGCATCTACACGATGAAAGAGACGATTCTCCACACGGCTGATCCCCTTTACACCATCTACCATTGTCTGTATGCACTGATGGATGATGTCGACAACACCATTGATGTTGGGAGTAAACTTGCAGGATACCTTCGACATCTCTGGGCCCTGGGGGAATGAAAAACATTTCAGTTTATTGGGAAAATTTGTCAAGCTATTAAATATTGTATGGTACGTAAAAAACACTCCAAAATGCAACATGAGTTTTACAACAAATTTGAATTACAACATTCTAAATGCCACAAAAGTATAACGATCTATACTGGTGTTTAAATTTAATGCTCCTGTGACACTGATCTCTCTTTATAATACCTAAAGTGACAATCTGCACTTACAGTTAATCAAATCCTTTTAATTTCTATATTTTCTACATTTTTTTATGAAACCTTACTTTAAGCATAAAACAGACAGTAAAGAGCTTAAATTAGGAGAAATAGCTTCTGTGAAAGTTGGTACATATTGGAGGCTTTTACTGTATAAATGGTTATTTTCACTGTGGTTTTCTTTTCACAAATTTTGCGAGCCTATCCTAGCAAAAATTTACACTTCAATATAAGCCCAGTTAAAGTAATAAAAAAAAAATTGTGAAAATGTCGTCTCAAGAATTTCCCCCAACTAGTCTAAAATAACGAAAATATCTGCATGCAAAAAAATTTATTGGAAAGATGTATATCTGTTACCATGGAGATCTTGAGAGGTTGCGGAATGGTTGGTAGACAGAGCTGAGATTCATTATAATCGCAATCATAATAATTCCCATCATCATAGAGTTGAAACCAATGCACTAGATCATGAATAGACTTCTCAACACAGCTCCTCAAACATAGTGACATCAGGGTAGATACAGAGTTGAAGAAGTGATCCATCTGGGACATTCTACCGGTCTGTAGGGAGAAATCAAAACGTTCCAATATTTATTTGGTACAGTTGCAGAGATGCCAACACTACGGAATAATTATAACATTAAAAATTAGAACGTGAATAATGCAAATCTTTAGAACAGCGAAAACATGAATAATAGCATTTTGCTCCTTCATTCAATTTTGGGGATGCGTTCAAATCAATTGTTTTCTTTCTCTTGTTAACAAGACATTTGTTTCAGCTGTTTTAACTATTTGGGCTATTTGCGTTCTAATTTCTTAAGTTATAATTATTCCGAAGTGTTGGCATCTCTGCAGTTGGACATAACTTATCAGGCCATGTTTGGACTAGTACCCATCAATGAAAGTTATATGGGGAGTAACGTAGTGGGACACCATTTCTATCAAAATTCACAGGGCCTTAGGTGGGAGGTTTTATAGGAAAGATTTATATGAGGAATTATAGGGTGGATGTGAATAATCACTAATGCCACTGTTTATGTAAGGAGCTTGAATGAAATGGGAAAAGTGAGGGTTTAGGTAGAGTTCGGACAAATGACGGCTGTATAAGAAAGGTCGAACTAACACTCTCTGTGCAATGTCATATCAGTTTCAGATCGCATGAAATGGTAAACAAATGTGATAATTTCACTATTTGTTCATTCATTCATTCAATGCCAATTTACACAATGAACCATTTGGATGTTGTAGGGATAGAGAGAGCTTTGTCAATATAAGGCTGGTACAATATAAATTTCAATGATGTATATGGCAAATTTAGTTTAGTTTATAAAAAACTGCAATTAAATTTACAAAAAGATAGCAATCAGACTATAAACACAAAATCTCATCAATATGGAAAACTATTAACTCACCTGATTCTCTGGCATCCATCTTTCAATCTCATCTCTCTCATCATCTATCATATTAGCACATTCCTCCAGCCAATCAGTAATTAGTATCTCATACCATCTAATCAATATAGAAAAGTATTAACTCACCTGATTCTCTGGCATCCATCTTTCAATCTCATCTCTCTCATCATCTATCATATTAGCACATTCCTCCAGCCAATCAGTGATCAGGATATCTCTTGTCTGTTTCGTTGTTTTCTTGATGTGTTCTAGGAATGCTTCAGGAGTGAGTGGAACTATCTCAGCCATTCCTGCTCGGTCTACCATCCTCAGATGGGCATATCTAGGAATATAATTATTTATTGAATCAATGACAGACATAATAAGACATAGAGAAACTCAGAGATGCAGGTTATATTCAATTTTTTGGTTTGCATATTGGGTGAATGGGAAGTACACAATCTAAAGTGTTTTGGAATGCTGATTGAAGATAAAAAAAGGTTTTCCAAATCACTTTTGAAATTGATAAATTACGATGTTAATTGCAAATCTACTTGCGTTCAGCCAGCTTTCCTGATGTGATGACATCTAATTGTGTATAATTTTCATTTTATGTATCAACTATGAATTACAACCATTTACGAGACCACAAGATATATGAACAATGATAGAAAAACTCATAAGGTTTCTTTTCAAGTTCATGCTTTAGATACTCACTGAGTCTCCCATTTATAGAGTATAGTCGTCATGATAGGGTGTGTGATGTAGAGATAGTTCTCCATGAAGTCTCTTGCATCATCCACTGTTTCGCTCCATGGATACCATTCTCTACCAGCTGAATGAGATGGTTTGGTTGCCATAGGAACACCAAGCCTCTCCTGTTCTAAAGGATCTTTCAGGATGTAGTCCATGATTCCTTTCTTGATGCTCTCCTTATATACTGATCTCGCTTCCTGTGAAGTCATGCCAAGAAAGTTATGCTAACATCAAAGCTAATCAAATCATGACAACAATTTTCCTTTCAAGGTGACTCATGGTTTCCTCCTTTCCGCATTCACCATTATGTAAATGCGGAGAGGAGGAGACCATGAGTAACCTTCTATAATGCCCTCTTCTGCCTAACCCCTGCTCCCAAGCTGATCTTACTACTCTTTCTGCTAATGGGATTGCCCGATTCACTATTTAATGGGTAGAGTCTGATTCAGATTCTCCTTCCTCTCAGAAACAGAAACATAAATTACAATCTTTCCAATGTAACAATCAAACAGAAAAATGAGAGAAAGGACTCGAGAAGAAGATTTCAAGCGTTAGTTTTCATTATATCCTACGTCTAAAAATTGTCTAAATAGGATTGGTCGAGAACGTGTCACGTGACTAAATTAGTTTCACCATAAAACAACAAAGAAGATTCGTGACGTCAATCTCGGAATAGTTTTTGCCCGGGCAAATTTCTGACGTCATTATTTAAGAAAACTGGATATTTAGCCATCGATATTCAATAATGAGACTGAGCGTATCGATATCGATCATAAACATCAACAACAATGGCTGCCTCCATTGCACAAGCGGAGAAAGTGATGAGAAGAAATTTTATCTCGTTGAAGACGGGAATTTAGAGGATTTTATTTGCTTAGCCTTAGATAGATTTGGAGAATACAAAGAAACAGATCACATATGGGTAAGCAATTTTCAACAGATACTGCACCATCATGACCATTATCGACGTTAATTACGCGACTTCAAGTTCATTCTTATTGACGGTTGCACGCCATTGTTGCCATTGCCGTTGCGTTGGCTGCGCTTGTGTGTTGACTAGGCCTAGGGCTAGGGCGCGGGCAGCATGTGCAATGTGCAAATGCGGCTTTGCCTTGGCAAGTTGACTCTTTTAAAATCAATTTTTGTGTGCATTCTCTCCCTTGTAGTAGGATATAAATCAAATAGGCCATGCACTCTTTTTCGAATTACCAGCTAAAATTATGGATTCCTCGGTGACAGAAATAGCACTATTTTTTTCGGGGCTGCGACCCTCAAAAAATAGTGCCATTCCTGCCACCTTGGAATCCATAATATTTTCACTGGAAATCCTCAATGCATGGTATATTTGATTACTATAACACAGAAAGTACATACAATCACCATTGCATCTACATGTATAGATAGCCTTAATAAAAAAAGTAGCTCTGTCTGTGAAAGTGCTCAGACACATCATACACTGGCACGAGTGCAAAGACATTTCTCGATAGCTTCTAAAGAACATTTACAACTTCATGTACATGTAGTATAACATAATTATTCAATATCATTATATTATATTATGCTTCATATAAACTCACTGTTGAATCTATCTCTTATAAATTAAACTATAATTTTATGTACATTATAAATTAGACAAATAAGTAATTTTAAAAAATCATTCAGACTAGTCAATATTAATCCATTTCTATTCTAGTAGCCCCTTCCCATTAGAAATCCAGCAAATAAACCAGGTTGTCAACAACCTTGCATTAGCACTAACTTTCTAACAACAAATATGAAGGTCTATTATCACACATATTCTAAAAATAACTTCCAGATTAAAACCTCCATTAAAGTAACAATAGTTCATATAAGTGCACATTTGTCGGCTTGATGTATATACTGACTGCTATCCCTGGGAGAGATATTAAAACATCATTATACATCACTATACAACAACTAGGCAGTCAATAGAAAACTTATTAGTGCTAATCCCTGCCTAATAGATAGATTGTATGTATGAAGAAAGTACTTGACAAGTGAGAGTACTGTCTGCACTTCTAAGGTTTCTTGAAACCTTCCCAAACTATTTCCACTATAATTACTTTAAACTGTAAGTCTATAGCTGTTTTGATAGGAACTACATGTACTACATGTACAGAGTAGGCCAAGACATATATTAAACTAAAAAACAGCATTTCCCCAAATTCTACTCTGAACGCATTAAGGACTGAGCCAAAATACACATTTGGGCTAGGGCCTACTATGGGAAATGCATGCTATAGCCAATCAGCTCGTCTTCAACAGGTTAAAACAAAAATCAAAAAGGCCTTATTTTGTAAATGGGAGAAAGTACTTTGTAAAGATTCTCACACTTTGAAGATGGCAACACCTCCCAGTGTGCTCTATTCCATTAGTAGCTTAAATCCTACATGTAGCATTCCTTTGCACATGAATACAATGTCTATAATACTCTTTAAAATTCTTTAAAAATGCTTTAAAAGTTTAGCCTTCAGAAGAGCTAAGTCAAGAGAAGGAATCAGGATGAAATGTAATCTCCTCTCAGCCTCATAGGGAAACATATATTATTAGGCTTTCACATTAACAAACACAGGTGAACAAATAATAAAATGTTTAAGCTTCTACAGATAAACATTCTATTTATATACCTGAAACCTTCAAGATGTTTGACTCAGAACTGCTTTAATAGTAATTATATAAATATAGTTACAGATTATGTTTAGTATTTTAATTTTTGGTCTGGTGCATTTGCTACCTGTACATTATGTTTTTTTGTTTTAATGTTTTTAAAAATCTGCTTAAGATTTATGACTTTTCTCTAGCACAAACTTATCAACAATCCTGGATTAAACCTTTGTAAAGCATCTAGTATTCTAATCACTAAACTACATACTGGACCACTCAGAGGCATCGGAAGGATCTGAGCAGACAAGGGATTGGAGGGGCAAGCCATTGTTAAACACACAATCCCTTGTCCCTCCAATCCTTTGTCTCAGTAGAGCTTTCCAACACTCTGGGACCACTGTGAGTGTATTTAACTTTCTAACTAAAATATAGGGATGGAGAAGAACCCAAAGAGTGCTGGACCTTTATCAATAAAAGGGCTAATGTATAATTTAATACAAATTAAGGTGAATGATAGTTAATAGAATGAGGATTTTATTGCGATGTTTATATTCTTACCTCAGTGACTTCTTTCATGCATTTCTTGAGTGGTTCTGTCTTGAGTCTCTCAGGAAGAAAGTTATACATCTCTTTGATCCATTCTTTATTCAGCGGAGCTACGGAAGAATCTTCTATGGACCCTTCGATTAGACCATAATACCTGCAAAAACAATAAGATCACACATGTATAACCTTGAAATTTGCCCTGGTAGCAGAAATTAGCGGTGGAAAGGTTGATGTACACCAAAATCTTTTTTGAAGATTTGAGTCCTAAAAAGGATCTGTTCTTGCTGTTCTGGAGATCAAGTTATCACCATCATTCTCTCGAGGACAGTGAAAAAACTCATCGCTGATTGATTAATATAATGATAATGTCACAATTTTCCAACATTTGACATCGTGAGACAACTGATCATCTTCACTTTGCTTTATTGCACTACCATGACGATTAGAATCTTCTGTCTTATGATTTACCTGACGATATCTTGTTGATCTGGTGTAGGTGGTCGTGACAGACCATGAGTCGAGAAAGTATAACCAGGGAATTCTACACTCATCACGGCATCCATCTCTAAATCATATTCACGCATACAAGGTGGAAGGTCTAGTCCATCTGAAGAAAAGACATCAAATATATTCTCAAATTAAAATATATGCATATTGTCATTAGATTGGATGTACACAGATAAGCTAAGCCTACGGAATAATTAGAACATCGGAAATTAGAATGCAAATAACGCAAATACTTGAAACAGCTGAAATAAAAGTCTAGGTCATAAGAGAAATAAATCTATAGAGCGTTCCCAGTGACGTCATCTTTTTGTTAGCAACGCTGCGCGGCGGCCATCTTGGAAGGCATACAAATCGACTGACGCATGGCTACGTATACGTATTGCTGCACTAAGCCAGATTTGAAGTTACTCGAGAAACTATACTGTACTTTTACAGCAAAATCATGGGAAATTTCTGTTCAGTTGTTGGTTGTGGAAACAGGGCAGGAAGAGACAAAAAAACCTTTCTATCGGCTGCCTGCCTAAATTACGCGAGATCGAAGGAAAAAAACTCTGAACTTCTCGTCGGTAAGCCAAACCCGACCAGCCCCCGTCGCGAACCCGCGGCCTTCGGCGACGGGGCTGTGTATAGTTAGTGTAGGCCCTACGACGAATGGCTTGCTGGCAATCAAATCGGAATTTCGAAGCAATCAAAGAACATTCGGATGCGTGCTCAAATCATTTTATTTCAGGTAGGAAATCGACATGTGTGACATAACAATTGTGTCTTTATCACAGTGAAATATTTACTTTTTTTTGCAGTTTTGAGCTCGATCCGCTGAGTTGTCTTTCCGACATGCTATCTCGCACTGCACACTTCCTACTTCGGACCGGGCACGGGCGGGGCGGGTGGTCACGGCGAAGACTACACTGGCCTCAGCCGCGCTTCTGCACGCTGCAGTAATATCTCCTTCTTGTGTAATTGCTGCAGGCAGCCGAAAGAAAGATTTTTGTCTCTTCCTGCCCTGTTTCCACAACCAACAACTGAACAGAAATTTCCCATGATTTTGTTGTAGAATTACGATATCAATTAAGTAAAGTTTCTCGAATAACTTCAAACCTCCTTTAGTGCAGCAATACGTATACGTAACCATGCGTAACCATGGTGGGCAGTAATAGCGTGCCCACCACAATGGCCGACAGGAAGATGATGACATCACGTGAAATCGCTCTATTGATTGAATACATTCCAAAAATTGAATGACAGAGCAAAAAAGCTATCATTCATGCTGTCCTCTGGTTCAGCTGTTTTAAATGTTTTGGTTATGTTAACAATGTATCATCCCTTATTAACATTTGGTATCTCTGTGTATGTACATGTATGTACAGCATATGTTTATAAAATAATATGCAGCTATCAAACTTTCAGTGTAAACATTGTTATTGTTTGAAAGTTGGCTGAGATATGTTTGAGCTAACATTCTGTCAGTACACCACATCTCTAAAAGTGAATTCATCTAAAGTTTCATGTTGTTAGAGTATGTTACAGATATGAACAGATACATTATCTTGACTTTTTGTTTGTAAATATAAAGTACATGAACTTTTCAAGTAAGCTAATCTTCAAACTGGATACCTGAGGTAATTAACAGTGATACACATACAATGAGAACATAAATGAATGAGGAATGATTTCTGAAAGTAATCTTTGAACATAATTAAATAAAAGAATAGTCTATATATTGAAACATGAGCTGAACTAGTTACTCTTATTCATATATCTTTGTATTTTCTTTATTTATATTTTTTTTACACATCATTTACAGAAAGGAGCCTATAATGTAACAAGCTTTGCTTTTAACTTAGGCTCCTTCATATTTCTGTCTTATACTATTGATGTCATTTGTCTTGTAACTTTTTCAATGTATTGTATTGATAAGATATATAAGTGTTGTTGTCAATATTTTTTATTGGAAATATGGAATAAACTAAACTAAACTAAAAAAAAAAAACTTACCGAGACTACTGTCTGAACTTGAGGTTGTCACTGACCGAAGGTTAAGAGTCGGAACATCGTTAACGGGCGTCGGTGACGAATGTATCGCATTCAACGATCCATTACCACTATCAGGGAGAACAGAGTCGCTACCACTACTCGATACATGTCTCCCATGTCTACCCTCCCTACTACTGAATGGTCTACCCTCTCTATTGCTTAATGGTCTAGTCCTCTCATGTCCATTGACTGCACTGTCTCTTTGGTCCCTTGGACTTGATGGTGGGGTGTTGATAGGGGGTAAACGACTCCTGCTCGGTGAGGGACCGTTGGATTGTGATTTATGATGTAGGCTTGGTAGAGATGTTGTTCCATTGTTATGTGGTGATGCGGATTGGATTGCATTCCTCTTATACTCAGCGTAGGATTGGTGTGATGATCTGGGACTAGAAAAATAAAAAACAAAATAAAATAATATAATGATTAGAGTTGGTTAGTTTTACACTCTACAAAATAAAATGGTGGAAAGGGGTAAATCTCCATTTAAAGGGGCCAAGCAGTCATAGCTTTTTCAAAAATGGAGGAAAAGGGTGTCACTCCTCAGCCCTTTTCCACCCCTTTCCACTGATTTCACCCCTTGTGTTTTAGTCATTGGTGGTTGTTAATTGATATGTTCATCATCAAAAACATTTTATTGATTGTTAACAAAATCTTCATGAAATGAACAATGTTATTCAGCAGTGTTCTCATCTGAGAAAATAATTACAAATTAAAATGAGACAAAAATAACAAATAGGTAACTTGATTATAATTATTCAAAGTCATCAAAATGATCTTAGACAGAAACCCACCAAAGTCAATGAATATAAAGTAGCTATAAGCTACATACTCTTCAGGTCTACATTTATCACATTACATACATTGTTAAAAACTGACTTAAAGGAAAAAAGAATGATGGAACTGGAAGCACACATATATCTAACCAAATGTTGAATTTATCATATCAATTTCATCTCCAAACACAATTAAATGTGCATGTACATCTCATCAAAACCTTTTCAAATAAAAAAGTAGAGACAATGTTTGCATTCCTACATGTTTTCTGGTACAGTTACATGCAAATAATACTGGTGTCATAATAGAGAGAATAAATAGAGCAGAGGAGACCAGATCACTATTTTGGTAGAGTAAATAAAGACACAGTACTTGAGACAGGCTTTAAAAAGCTTCTTGCACCCTTCCTAGCATAAGTGCTACAGCTTCATTCATTCTATTGTAAGTGTTCTAATTATATCTCCTCTATATGCCTCTTTTCTCACTTCTTTCCTCATGTCACATTAATTGAGAGAGATTACAATCCACAGGGAGTTTTTCCTCACAAACAAAATTTGCACCATTTTTCTTGGAGATATTTAACATGATATTTAATCATTTTGATTTAATTTATTTTAAAATGGGATGTGAAAGGTGTTTAGTTTTAAAACTCAAAAGCTTAAAAGAAAACTGGGAATGGTCATGTTTATTCAATGTTTTTTTCAATAAATGTTTAATCTAAAAATACCAAATAAATCTAATAGGGAATAATGATCATATTGGGTAAATGTAATATCTTGCATTTGCTTTTCAAATACATGGAAGCACATCAACCTAATGGAATAAGTTTGTAGAAAGTTTATGTGAATGATAATGCTCGAAATAAAAAGAAATACATCTACACGTATGTTCAACAATCATCTTGTATTCAAACATTATAATTCAGGATACAAGAGCTGCATTCAAGCAAAATTTATAACAACAAGGACCATTAGCAGTGGCCAAAGTTTTGTTGCTAAAATCCAGAAATAAACATTTCATATTATTTTTTAAAGAAGATATACAGTATAGTGTCATGTAATAAGGTGAACCTAATTGCTATTCTCTGCACAGTAAAGTGGTTTAATCACATAGCTTTGGCCAAAACAGCTCAGGATGATGCCTGAAGGCTTAATCTGAGACTTGTAGAGAATAAAAGAGAAATGGTTGGGGTGAGGTTATTCAAATATTGGAACAAGTTTACAGTTGCATAACACTTCACAATTTACACTCCTTTCAAAAGAACTGCAAGTTCCGAGGTATAAAAAACTATTGAGAGTAAAAAACAGTGTGACTTTAGATAATATCTCCACAACAACAAAAGGGGGAAATAAAATGTTTTTAAAAGAAAGGGAAAGTTTTTAATATGGGATGATATTCATGTCCCTAAAGGGTAAGTTTAAGCAGGGAGTTTAGAATTTAAGCCAAACTCCCTGTTTTGAATAACAACTACATGTACAAGTAGAATTTGCAAATTATCTTTAAGATTTTGTATTCTACATCTCCAATACATCTTCTCGAAATGATGGTGTTGAAAAACATTTTGACACTTTAGGTTGATATTATCTCAAAAGTTTTACCTCCTATCAAACTCAAGTAATAATTTGTCATCACAAACTAGGGAAATACTTCTTTATCATAAATCTGTTAAAATAATGGTCTGGATTTCAGATTTTTTTTTTTTTTTTTTTTTTTTGACAAATCAAAGCATACCAGCAATATCCTTGGACATTGCACCTGTCATTCCTACAAACATTTTAATTTTATAAATCTAGGTACAAAGATGTTCTGGTAGTTCAGGCGCAATACATTTTTTGTGTTCTGAAATTATTGCTGATATACACAAAGTAACCAATACTTTATCAACTTTTATTTATACAATGCCATGGAAGATGACTTAAAATGACCTAGATGACTTAATTGTCAGAATTAGGCAAAACTGACTGTACGATCAACTGAATTTGCTTCTAATAAGCCATTCCAATGAAACCACTGATTAACTTTGTTGCTTTTTAATTGCCTTCAATATCATAAAAGACTCATTATCAGGATTATTATCAAGTGAGGTCCAGGCAAGGGGTTATCTAATTATGCTAATCTAAAGTTAATATTTGCAATGATGCTCTAGGAGTATAATTACATGATCATACATTTACATACATGTTCAATCCGAGGATTAGACATTATCTTGTACATGTCACTGTAAGGTGTTTTGTACAAACTGTCACGAGTAGCATTGTCACAGTTTTCATACAAGTAACAGAACATTCAGCTTATTTTATACAACTAGTAATAATCAGTATTCTTTAAGAGTATGATGCATGATACAGCTTACACTCAGAGGGTAATTAATTAACAATCCATATTTGCCTTGACTCTCATAATAATACGTTAAAACATCACTTGAAGCTGTAGGCTTTGTCATGCAAATAAAACCAAATAATTAATATGGAAATCTCTAGGTTCCAAAGTCCTTTTGCAAACTTAATTACACTTTAATTGCTTGGACCTAAGACATGAGATTGGCTTCTGTGTCTTAGCTTATTTATGAGGGTAAGTTTGTAAAGGGGATTACAGAATGCATCAGAATGTTAAAGCTATATATTAATTTCACATAAATTCTTCTCAGTTCCTTCTCTCTCTCCCTCTCCCTCTCTCTCTCTCTTTCTCCCTCTCTCTCTCTCTTGATCTTTTTTTTTCTTTGTCTCATGGTTTTTCTTCATTACATTTTGTTTTTCAAGAGGCAAAAATCCTAAAAATCAGAAATTCCATTTTCCCCTTTAATATTGTTTTGTCTTTGGTTTTAATCAGATTATCTATACATGTTATCGGACCTTAATTTGTAGGGGGGAAAGAAAGATGGAAAAGAAGAAGAAAAAAAAAGAGACTTGCATGATATATCATCTTTTTTCTCTTGGTTCACATAATTCTCAAAAAGTAAACTGCCTTGAATATGTAAACTACCAACTTTGTAACCCACAAGATAAAGCATAAATTCATTATCTTATCTTGATGAATCTTCCATTTTATGGCCCACCCTGTAGATACTTGAAGCTTGAAGGTCTTGATTTCTTGCCTTGGTGTGAGTACTACGCACACATGTCATAATATTTGCAGTAACTATATAACGACTAGGCTAGAACGATTATCAATAGATCTTATACTCATACTGGGGGGTTGCACAGGGTGTCTCAAAATTAAATCCATTCAAACAACTAGATCAAATATTATTTTCAAAGTTGCACAAAATTACAGTTTTCTTCTGCCCACTAGGGTATTGTTTAGCGCATAGGGACTTTAATTCATTTTTTTGTGATATGTGTTTACAAGAATGGTTCTTTATTATAACACCTTTTTGCACATAAATCTTTCATCGGTTAGGATTTATTGACAAAGAAAGAAAGTTCAAGCTTTAACCAACCTCTTATTTAGAAGGGGGCAAGCTTTCTTTGTGAATATTTTTTTAGTTTAACTGATGGAAGTGTTTTTACAATTTCTATGGTCATTGGATTCAAGATGTTTCTGCACTTAAATGCACATTTTTTAAACTCTAGAAAGGAGCATTCCATATAGCCATGCATATGCTAGTCCCTAGCTTTCTGTTTTAAATAGGGAGAATCAATTTCATTCCACTTTTTAAAAAGCTTTAAATAGGGCATGAACACCTAAAGTGTATAGGAAAAAGAAAATAGATATTTTACAATGGGGGGGGGGGGGAGGACTTTTCCACTTCCGTTTTTAGCAGGGCAACCATGAATGAATAACATCTCATTCAATCAGATGCGTATTTTGAAAAGAACACGTATGTAGCATCAAAGAAATTACATTTTACAAGCAAATTATATCCTGTAATAAAGAGACATGTGTCAACATCTCATATTGAATATTAAATATTTGTCAATGAAAAACAAAAATCCTGAGCCAAGATTATATTTGATATGAAATCAACCTTTGAACAAGTACTACCAGGGCTGTGTTTCACCAAGTCATTCCTAAGTTACGAATGTCATTTGTAAGTTACGAATGACTTTACAACGACTGGTGATCAGTTCTTGAGCTAAATTACAAAGCATGTTATTAGTATAGAACACAAGAACATGTTTCCGCTGTTCGTAAAGTCTTTCGTAACTTTAAGAACTACTTAGTGAAACAATCCTCAACTAACTTTGTAGTCACATGCATAGAGATGATACCAACTCATGTCACATCACTTACTGATTATTCATTAATGCATGAATGTTATTTTTTCAATTACCTTTTTCTAGGTGAGGAATTCGCCCGGCTGGTGGATTTATCTGGTGATTTACTTGTTTGATATGATCTACATGTATTATGCTGAGGTGATGATACTCTATGAGATGGTGAAGGACCTCTGTGATTGGGTGAAGGGGATCTCCTCCCATTACGAATGTGTGGACGATCTACAGCAATGTGAAAGAAAGAAATTTATCTTGATTAAAAAGTGAAAAATAAAATTATGATTTTGTGATTAAAAAAGAAAAAGATGGAGGTGATTACTTAAACCTGGTGTATAGTTTTGGTAACAAAAAAAGAATTGGCACAAAACCGATCAAATGTAGTTACATGTTGTCCACAATGCACTAAAAGATATGTGTGAGAGATCTTGTGACATTCCTTTTTATTATTTCTGATGAATTTCATTGAAATTGTTTGAATGAAGCGTAATTAACTGCCGTTTATACCTCTGCTGGCAGGTTCGCACGTCAGAGGTTACGGCGTGAATTGGTGGGAACGATCTGTGTGCAACACCCACACAAGAGAATCCTCATAGGATTTCCATGTGAGCACTAACCTGAGACGGGTCCCAGACTTATTTTTTTTATCCTTATATTATGAAATAAAGACACTAAAAAGAGATTTCAAGTACTATAATTTGCTTTATTACAGTTCTTGGATTCAATCTTTCCTAATTTATCCGATTGTGAATCAAAATTAATTTTTCTTTCTCCCGAAACTATACACCAGCTTTAAGGTCAAATGTAGTTTTGAATTTTTTTCTTGATACCAAAAGGTTTTTTTTTTCTTCATACTTAGATAGTCAAACGTTTGTATTAATTCATTTGTAATTACATAAGTTCCATGAATAAAAAATAATGTATATGTAATTGATGTCTTGTATTTTGATTTTTTTTTTTAATTCATTAAAAACATATCAAAGTCACCATGCATACAAATATATACATGTACACACAGAGTACATTTGCAATTAACCAACAACATGAACAAAAATAATGTAATTAACAGTTTCTTGTATCTTTATTTAAGATAAAATTATTAAAAAAATAATTACACACCATGCTACACATACATGTAGAGACTACACTTACAATGTACTAGGGAAAGTATGTGCAATTTTCATTGCACCAAAGTCCTTTCTTCTACCTCTAGAATGATCAATTAATTACATGTGTCTAAGTCTCTTATTCAATTACACAACTTCTCTAACAGGTGATTCTTTCAAAAGGCTGCAAATAAAACACCTGCATGTCATCAATATCTTGCTTAAAACTAATAAAATATTTACCATATCTGCGTAGGATCTCATAGATGTATGAAGACGTCAGGTTGCGAGCTGTTGGAGTGTAGTTATTAGCAATGGCGTCGCTTACTCGACGACTATGTTTGACTTCTTTAGTTGGAGCTGCTCTTGTAAATGCCCCTGGTTGGACTATCTTGGGCTTTTCACTGAATGCAGGCTAGATAGAAAACAACAACCATACAGTATGATGAACCATTTTGAAATGCTCAAATTATTTTTCCATGTTTGCATAAATCATAAGGTGATAGTCTATCATTTTCAGATTGATACAAATAAATTGAATCTTTTGGACTATTATATGATTCATTAACATCATCCAACATCTATTTAACAATCCTATCTTAACCTCAAAATACAATCAAGTACACAGTAGGAAAAGGGGTGAAAGTCTGTTGAAAGTAAGTTGGATATTCTATTTCAGTCTTTTTATTGGTTAACACAATTTAAAAACCATTAACATATACAAGTAATTACTGTTCATTAGACATCAAATCTTTTAACAGTATGAGTAATTTCCATTAAATCTAGAAGTATGTAAAGGTATTGTGCTTCAAGTAACAGTACTTGTCTAAAAACTTATGGGGAAAAGCTTTTCTGCAGTTGCCCAACATCATTAGAACTCTCTAACTACCCAACTGCAGTGGCAGATCCAGGATTTCATTACAGGGGGGGCCAAAATCAGAATTCCAGATTTTTTTTTTTTTATTTATTTATTTATCTATTTTTATTTTTTATTTTTTTGGCCTTCGGCCTAAAAGAGGTTAAAATGCATCAGCCATAGGGGTAAGGTTTGGGGGTCAATCAGCCCTCTCTTCTATCTTTACTTCGCTTTTTTTCTCTCTTTTCTTTCTTTTTTTCCTTTTTTTCCTTTTTTTTTGTTTTTTGCTAGGGGTCCCCCCCCCCCCCCCCGGGATCTGCACCTGCAACTTCAAAATTTGAACAACATCAACACCTTCAAATCTGAACCCAAAATCTATCTTTTATGGCAATTTTGTGAATAATGTACATATTTGGGGAGCCACCTGCCTCAGAATGTTTTGGCAGATAAATGGTGCTTTACAAATGCTATTCATCATCCTCATCAAGTAGAATGTGCTTAGTTTACATACACTACGTGTATGCACTTGATGTTGGGAGTAATGATGCTAAAACTTATCAATATCACTGAATGATAAAGTACAATCATAAATGCTTGGTTTAAAAGCATAGCAACCAAATCGTTCATGAGATCTCTAAGATATTCCCCCCGCCAACAAACCAAGAAGTGAAATAACTATATTGGTTGCCATGGTAATTGCACAATAAACAATATACACAGTTTGATCACTGTGGATTCTCTTTGCTAATTATAGGACATGAAATATGTGAGACTTAAAGTCATTCTGAAGATGTACTCGTTAAGGAAAGTAGTGTATAAAGGCTTGTACATGCATTTATATCAAGTCAATTTCAGTAACTTCCTTTTAATTCCATTTGTGATCTCAAAATCATAGTTATAAATGATCAGTGTAAAACTTCTAATGATAAATAATAATAATAGTACTCAATTTGTATATAGCTCAAATTACAATGAAGTCTCTAGGCGCTTTGAAATAAAAGATAAGAAGAAAGAATAAAGAAAGGATAAGAAAGAAATGAAATATCATTACAACCTGTTACATGTATTAACACGATACAGAAATCTAAAGTCGCAAGGAAACTTCACCTGTACCTTTACAATACTTCATGAAACCCTTTAACTAACCCCTTTGAAATTACTCTGCAACGTCTTTCAGATACAAATACGGAACTGGTATTCAGTAAAATAAAATTGTAAAAATTTATTTCAGTTGGAACTGCCACGGGCATTGCACAGAATGCGGGGGTCTAACGCCATTGTATGAAACCAGGATACGTTTTGAAATTAAAATTCTATGTTTTCCATCACATTCAATAGAATTGTGACATAAATAATGATTAATGAAGTGTTCTACTGAAATCCAAAAAAAATTCTTAAAACTGTTTCCATGAATAGAGACTCATAATGACATTTCATAGAAACTTTTACATCAATAATGCATTGTAATTGTACCAAAAATAATCATAAGTTATTTTGTTATCTTACATGGAGCCCTTTTGCTTTACTGTACAAAACAAACGTGAAAGGAGAGAGTTTGTTGTTACACTGTGTTCATTACCACCAATATAATTCAATGGCTTTGAACATCTATGCAACTCTCGTTGAATTGATTACTAGTACTCTCTTCAACAAGATCAAAAGGAAAATGTTAAACATAAAAATAAACATTTTAAACTTGTTTAATGCCACACGATTTAGTTAGTGTCATATAATGTATAATGTAATTTTCAAAACAAGGGAGACTATTAAGCATGTGTCAGAGGTTCTGATTTATAATAAGAAATTGTTCAACAGATCCATATAAATAATATTTAGTAATAATAATAATAATAATAAGAATAAGAAGAAGAATAACATAGATTTATTTCGCTCTTTAATTTAAACTGCTCAAAGCGCTTTACAGATTATTTACCTGATGTGCACTTAGTGGTGGGAGATGACTTATTACATTAGGTCTATACTGAACCTCAAACTGGTTGGGTTGGGCTGGGAAGTGGCGTGGTGACATCTGAAAAAGAAAACAAATTAATACTAACTCAGTTTAAATATATATTTTAACACTGCATGTAGTTCTTACAAATTTCTGTCACAGGACTACTTGTGCATGGACATGCATGACAAGTATTAAATAATTTAAGGACCACTAGATCTCACCTTCACTACATGTATGTCACTATTTGTTCACAATATGATTTTGCAATTTTTTAGTAAAAGACATGTACATGTAGCCAGCCTAAAACTTCAAGGGCAATGATGCCTGTTCTTCTTCTTTCTTTTTTTTTCTTCTTTTTTTCATCAACAATACAATATTTTCTGTTCCAATTCATACTAAATTCATTACCGTACCATTCATTGTCTCTATGCAAGCTAATTATATCATTATGTTTTTCTTCTGCACAATGTCTGGCTTCTTTTACTTGCACTCATCACGCACTCACACACTGCCAATTAGTACCCCACCCTGGACAGCTGTCAACGTAGCTTTTTCGGGTGCAACAATTCAAGATTCAAGATTCAAGATTATTCTGAATTTTATTCATCTGAAATGATACAAAAATTTACTGTAAGAGCAATTATACAATGTAATGCAGAGCTAAAGATTGTGTACAGTATGCATCACTGTAAGTTAATAATTCCATGGTTGCATTCTGTAATTACACACCCCTAAGTAACCCCAAGGCTGGTGCAAGCCGTATCATCAATAAAGAAATGTCTTGATGTAAGGAAACTCTTTACTGAACAGGGGGACGGCAATGAAATCAATAAGCGATTATGTTAACTATGAAAATAGATCTCTTGTGCTCTGCCCATTGACTTATTGTACACTCTTTGGAAATCCGCAATAGACCACAGATATTGATTTTTGTATCACTGTGACGTCCGTCTTTTACTTTAAGAAAGGATATACACATGTAGAACCAGGATGTATGTTTGTGGAAAAGGTATGAAAGTCTGTAGAACTGCCCATCTTGCTCGTTTTACTTCGAAGTATACTATAACATAAACTTAATGTAATTCCCCCTTAATGCAATTCAGGCTCCCAATTCTAGTATATTTTTTCAAAATAAACAATTCAATAGAGAATGATTCATTGATCCGTAAAAATGTCAATTTATTGAACAATTATGAAAAGTAGATGTATTCACAATGAAGAAATTGATCACCATGAAACGACTGCATGGGTAGTCGTCCAAATCTTTGTCCTAATTGTCTGTTACTAGTATTGTTATTCATAATAAAACACCAATATCTCAAATTAGAAGCAGAGATGAATGTCTGGATGTGGTTGAAAGCTTCCTTAATGAATAGAACAAGTACTAGTCTGTGAAGATATTAAGCGGTGCTGCACTAGCTCGAGGTATTTTAAATAGCGCACTATTTGTGATCCAATGAATAAGCTCGATCAGATCAGAATTTATTCTCATATAGAGATAGTTTAAAGGAAATCCAAGCCCGAGTCATCTTGGGCATTTTTGAAATAAAACTCGAGCTGGTTTGCAGTTTCATCACGAAAACAGCCACTATTTTGCGCAGTGCTGCACTAGCTTGAGATAAGTCCTAAAGCATGCACCTGTACATGTATTGTTCAAGGTCAGTTCAGGTTGTTAATACCAAACTTTAGCTTAAGCTTGAGTTAGTGCAGGCCTGGTTTCTTTTTCTGTTTTTTTTTTCCCGATACACCAATTAGCGAGCTATTATTTAGCTCGTGCTAGTGCAGCAGCGCCTATTGTGATAGGCAGAGCGTGAAATATTACCCCATGCATTCACAGTAGTGGGTAAAACAAACCAAGACTGTAAATTGAGCTTGATTCTTTTTGTCAAACAGCGATGAAGGTTGTGATAGGTCACAATAAGAATGAACACATGTATGACAAACTCTATTTACATCAGCCTCTTCCACTAAATTACATTGCATCATTGCATGAGTATCAATAGAAATGGAAATTTATAACAATATTCTATTACTGTAATTCATCGAATCGGACCTCTAGGAAGAACAAAGCCATTATATTAATGGTTCTGAATAGAGTGTTCCCTTTGTATCATATTAAGTATCTGTATTATGTCATATTATTTTGCATAATGTATCATGGTTGATTTTTATACGGAAAATAAAACCATACCATACCATACCAAATCTTAAAATGGTATGGATATATTTTCAAGAGCAATATTAAAATTATACATACAAGTGTATGAATTCAAAAGAAAGGTATTAAAATTCCTAATTATTTATATAAATCTGTTCCAAAAAATGCAAATGTGCAATCAGGTCAATCTGATTAGATTAGAAATGTAAGAAACTGTATTAGCATTTAAAAACAAAGAAAGTACAACAATTGCATTGGAATTCAGTTTCTTTCCATATGGAAATGCATGATGAAAAAGACATAATAATTTGACATCAAGGGAAACATCTAATAATAGGGAAATGTATTACTATCAACAAATAATAAATAAAGTTTGAGAAGGGTGAACTTTGTCCCTAAATAGGGACTGTCCCCATTTAATCAGGGGGTGATGTATATAAATTATGTATTCTTGTTCAGAACAAGACACAATGGTCAAGATTGTGCTTCATGGTAGTCCTCATTTACAGTTTAAACTCTTTGTTTATATTCCAAAGACTGGAGCTTAAATGCAAACTCTTATAAAGTCAGATAGGACTACAATAAAGGGCGATAAGGATTAAATCTTCTCTAATCATAATCCCAGGAACAATAAGTGTCAAACAGTTAGCCTTCCAAATAATGAAGTCTGTGGTTCATACAAAAGGTTAATTAAAACTCAAGATTAAAGGGGGAAAAATATATCAATAACAGCCTGCTTGAGGTTATTCAACTTGAAATTAAGGGCTTACACCATATTGGTCAGTGTTCTGAGTCGCAGTCATTATATACGAATAATTTTTCCCGTACAGGTATTTAAAATTTAACACAGCACCGTCTTTTTTCTAAACCTACTAGTGCATTGCTGTACATCTGACTCCTGATACAGGCAGATCTCTTTCATAAAATCATTTAAAAACGTGTTTTCCAAGGAGATAGTAAGAACACAAAATATTTTAATAATTTGTACAATTATGGTAAAAAAATTATAATTTAGATAGTTTTCTCAGTAGTTGGCTGGGCAACATTAGCTTCATTTTTTTTTCTTTCATCTCTCTTGAGACTTATCCCTTTACTTTGATATTTAAAAAAATTAGATTTTTATCACTTATTCGTAATCTATGCAGATGTTACAAATTCAAATATTAAAAAAAATGGAAAATTAAAATATAAACTTCTTTAAAAAGTTCATGTGAAAATATAAAAAAAATCAAGATATCAATGTCACCCCAACCCCCCCTCCCCCCCCCCACCCCTCATATCCACACAAAAAGGCCAGGAAACAATGGGGTTTCAATCTCATTGATTAATAACAATTTTAACATAAAATTGATGACTATCTTATAGAGAACTAGTAGCCATACCATCATATGAACAAGAGACCTCTAAGTTTACCTTACCCTAGTTTACTTTAAATCTTGCCTCATTTGGGCTATGCACACCAAGTAGAGTCTATGATCATCATATAGGAACATTCAAACTCAAATTAGCAAGTCTGGATATCAACGCCCTTGTCTCAAGAGCACATTATTCAAATTAGTCTTGTTTAGCGCTTGACCCCTAAACCCAAACGTACGTGACAACCAGATGCTGGTGATTGTACGTCACGCGACAGATACAGATATAGCCTCCGAGATATGACAAGACAATCAAAACATGTAAATTTCACAGGTCCACAGAAAAAGTTCTAAAAATGTTTCATATATTATACATTTGTATGACTCACCTCTTTTGTCTTGCTCCCCATGACTGTTGCTTGAATGTTAAGCTGTTAAATCCAAAGTAAATTCAGGTTTGATACGTTGGCTTACAATACATTATAAGCTAATCAAATAAGAAATTATGAAAAGAAGTCTCTCGTCTTTCCATTCAGCAGGCAAACTCGTCACCAACTCGTTACGATTTTACATGTCGTTGCTCGGCCGAGTACTGGCCCACCGGATTACCGCGTACGTGCAGTGGGGGAGCACTGGCTGAAAACCATGAAGCGTTACGTTGCTGGGAAACAACTGGGTTGCTCTTTATTGACTTAGAACAGGATTAAAGTAGCGGAACGTATAATTCACTCCGATCACAATATTCCATGTTCAGAATACGAATATTATGTACAGTGGTATCTTCCAATCATATTCAGCTCTAATCAACTCATGAGTAGTCCACGAGACTTTCCTCTCAAATCCAACACCACACGTTATAATTCCACCACTCTTATTACACGCTTTTGCAAGCTTCGAAACTCCCGAAACTTCTGAATTGTACGACAGGTGCATATACCCATCATTCAATAACGTCCATAGGCCTACTGTTCATGATGGAGGAGTGGAATTTGTCCCCGTGGGGTGGGGTGGGGTGTGTGGTATTCCACATGGTGCGGCATATGGAAGAGGTTTGTTTACATTTTTGATTTGTTTTCAGTTTTTGTTTTTTTGTAAGTTTGCAACCTTTGTCTTTTTTTTTCATGGTATCTTTTTTTTTCGTAGCTTGATCAGATGATCAAATGAACATTAATGATAAATCAAGAACTAGTGTAAAACACACGAAACAAATTTTATCGGTCTATGTGTTCGTTCTGTGCAAAATTAATTTAGATTGAAACGATCTCTTTTTTCCCTATCAGTGGTGAAATACGGTGGAGAGGGTTGGGGTTTAACCCCCCCCCCACCTCTTGGATTTGAAAAAAAGAAAAAAAGAGAGAGAGGTGAAAAGTAAGGAAGGGGGGGGGATGATTATGATTTATCAGGCCCGAAACTGGGGGGGGGGGGGGGCCTTCGGCTTAGTTTTTGTGGGGTTCAAGGTCAAACCCCCTGGTGGGAAAAAAGCTAGATCCGCCTTTGCCGATCTTGGCCGAAATGATCACATCGTCAGCACCTAAGCATGATGACAAAAAGGGTAAATGCCTAGTTTTGCGTTTAATATAATAAGCGGCTTTCGGAGCACTACGGTAGCTCTCCAGAGCAAAACACGAACTGCGCATGCGCAACTCCCTTTTTGCTACCGTCTTCTTCCCAAACAGGACGGTAGTCGAGCGATTTAGCGTACGGTTAAGGGGAGATCCAAACCTGAAAAAGAGGCCTAGTTAGTGATTTTGATGTTGTTTCTGTGCAAACTAAGCACACCTTGTCTATTGTAAAGAAAATATTGTAGGGCACAATATTTCAGAGGTGTGCTCTTCAAAATTTGTTGCGATCACCTCTAAATTCAAGGGGCGTCCAAAATTGTTGCCCTTTTTATGACATATAGTGTTTTAGAGATAGCATTTTAAGGAAATATCAAATCGCTCAAAAATGCGGATCATATAAAAGAGAAATAAATTGCCTACAGGCTGAAACCAACTTTGATGGAATTCAAATACGTAAAAATGAATAATTAGCCCAAACAAGTTCATTTTTCATATTTTTTTCAAGAAAATTGAATGTAATTTAGATTTATGCTTCGCACATATCAAAACTGCGAACGAAATTTTTAATTGTAACTATTTAAAAAATTGTTGAAATATATGCACTGAATCTTGTGAGAACTGCAGGTTCGTATATTATTTTAACAAAAAGTTATATCATCCTAAAGTCGTGATCTTGATTTTGCCGAAAATAACATTCTGGTCAATATCTCTGAAAGCTCCGTACACGAACGTGTATTACTCTATTGGAATGGGTATGGTGTCTTATATTAACAAACCATCTTTCAGTCTAAACCCTAACTTCATTGTATCAAACGAAATGATAATGAATCAGGTATCAGTCTATGCCCTATGTAGAAAAATTCGGATTATAAGCATCGACTTTAAATCGCTACTAATATTACTTATCAAATCAAAGGGGAAAAATCTTTAAACTGATAACGAATGATGAGTCTGTACTCTCTATTCCTCTGAGGTGCAACTATTTTTTTAACGATGCATTTTGATATTGTATAACTTATGTAGGAATTTCTTCCTTTTTTAATGATGCAAGAGTTCTTGAAAAATATGGACTCAGATCCCTAAACTGCTTGTTGCCTGCGAGGATTTTTATGGGGGGTCGAAAATTGAAAAGTGGACCTTTTCAGAAAAAGTAAACTTTTCGAGCGCGAGCCGAAAATTTTGCCTTATAACAGTATATTTTACCTTATAATTTTCTTTGTAATTCTTTTACGAGGTGATGATCACCTCCCTTTTAGCAAAATAAGTTGTGAGCACGAACAGTGAACGGTAAATTTATTTACATTTTCATTACTTCACTTGTGGAGTCAGTCCATGGGCCTTTTTTATGATAACTCTAGGAGAGCGCAGATCGAGCAGAAAATGTTGACTCATAATGACTTGAAGGGGTTCTAGGACATCTCCCCCGGAGGACAACTCCCCCGGGACAATTCCCGGAGGACAGCTCCCCCGGAGGACAACTCCCCCGGAGGACAACCCTAACCCTAACCCTAACCCTAACCCTATGTCCTCCGGGGGAGCTGTCCTCCGGAAATTGTCCCCGGGGGAGTTGTCCTCCGGGGGAGATGTCCTGATACGCTTGAAGGTAGTGTATTTTCTGACTCATTTTGCCTCTTATACTTACGGATCCGTAATTAGGACTTTTATATAAACTTATACGGGGTGTGCCCGCACCTTCCGCCACCCCCCCCCCCCCCTGGATCCGCGCCTGGTGTTTTGAAAATTGAAAAGTGGAGTTTTTGCCAGATTTGAACTTGCGAGCGCAAAGCGCGAGCCCAAAACTTTTGGTTATAATGACTTAAAGGTAATGTATTTTCTAACACATTTATGATTTGTATGAGGTTTAGACATTCGAAATGTAAACATTTCGCGAGGATTGAACTTGCGAGCGCGAAACGCGATCCGGAAATTCTGCTGTTAAATGGCCTGAATAGGCCCTACGGTATATTATATGTACAGTTTGTCTCTTACATCTTTCTGTGTTTTTTTTAACCCTTAGCGTGCCACGAACACGTTTTCGTGCAATTGTACTTATTATTTATACAATCACAATAATTCATTTTCTCTTTAATGCTGGCACACGTATGTTCCTAATGTATGCAACCAATTGCCGCTTCGTGGAAGGGGCCATATTGACATAATTTTATATATAGGCATCGACGCAAGAGGGCAACTAATATTGTCACGTGAGGGCGGCAGTTATTTTTCTCGCTTTGTCTTCTCCAAGGCTGAAATAATTTTTTCAAAATCTTCAATAAGATATCTAATGAGATTTAAAATGTTTTAGTAACGCATTTGGTCACGGTTTCCCCTGAATCTAACTTTTGAATTAACAATTTAGACAATCAAACCCGATTGGCATTTATAAACTAATTTGCTAATTAAGGCACTTGAGGGAAGATTACATATTAATTATAAACCTAATTTTATCTTCTTTCCGAATTTTCAGTGTTTATTTTGTTTCTTTTATCTTGTTTTGTAGCAAATCTACCTTGATATTGTGAATTTGTAACATGAATATGAATTGATTCTTTATTTAAAAAATCTTTTTATTGGCTGACGCTTTAATTAGCATACAAAAACATAAATATATGGACTATGTATCCTCAAATCTAATGATGGGTCGGGTGAGGGCTGATTATTTTATTACACATGCGTGTATTCTGGGGTGCTCTGGGTGACCCGACATTGTCCTGCGACAATTGCTCCGGGCTTTATTTCGTCTAAGTATAGGGTTAGGGTTAGGCTGTAATAGGGATTATATTAGGTTTAGGGTGGTTTAGGGTAGGTATAGTGTAAAGTCTGGTTTGAAGTTAGTCATTCGATAGTGTATGGAATTTATAGCGGAGCAATTGTCGCCGAGCATATGTCATGGATCTATTCTGGGTATCGGGGGGGGGCTTTATGGCCGCGGCACCCGGTAGGCGCGCAAATTGAGCTTGAAAGGTAAGGGGCGCATATCAAGCTTAAACATAGGCGCCCAAATTGACCTTAAACTTAGGGCGTCAGTCGACCTTAAGTTAGGGGGCCCTCCAAATCGACATAAACTACAGGGGCGCCAACTGGGCTTAAAGGTAGGCTCCATTAAGCTTAACATAAGGGCGCGTCAATTGACCTTAACTTAGGGGCGTCAAGTCGACCTTAAATTTAGGGGGCGCCAATCGACATTAAACTACGGGGGCGCCAAATTGAGCTTAAACGTAGGGGCGCCATATTAAGCTTAAACATAGGGGCGTCAGAATGATTAAACTTAGGGGCGTCAAGTGACCTTAAATTTAGGGGGCGTAAATCGACATTAAACTACAGGGGCGCAATTGAGCTTAAACGTAGGGGCGCAAAAATTGCCTTAAACTTGGGGGTCAAGTCGACCTTAATTTAGGGGGCGTCAAATCGACATTAACTACAGGGGGCCAAATTGAGCTTAATGTAGGGGCGCCAGTTGAGCTTAAACATAGGGCGCCAACTACCTTAAACGTAGGGGACGTAAAATCGACCTAAATTTAGGGGGCGCCAATCGACATTAACTACGGGGCGCCAAATGAGCTTAAAGGTAGGGCTCTAATTAGCTTAAACATAGGGCGTCAAATTGACCTAAACTTAGGGGCGTCAAGTCGACCTTAAATTTAGGGGCGCCAAAATCGACATTAATACAGGGCGCAAATTGAGGTTAAGTAGGGGCGCCAGATGAGCTTAACATGGGGGCCAACTGACCTTATACTTAGGGACGTAAATCGACCTTAATTTAGGGGGCGCCAAATCGACTAAACTACGGGGGCGCCAAATGGCTAAAGTAGGGCGCCATATTAAGCTTAAACATAGGGGGGTCAAATTGACCTAAACTTAGGGGCGTCAAGTCGACCTAAAATTTAGGGGGCGCCAAATCGACATTAAACTACAGGGGCGCCAAATCGAGCTTAACGTAGGGGCGCCAGATTGAGCTTAAACTAGGGGGCGCAAACTGACCTAAACATTGGGGCGCCAAATTTAGCTCAAATGTAGGGGCGCATGATCTGAAACTTAGGGAGCGCCTTAAACTTTTGGACTTCAGATTGAGCTCAATGTGGGGCGCCAAATTTAACTTTAACTAGGGGTTCCAACTTTAATCCTAACTTAGCGGAGGGGTGCCGAATTACCGAAACTAAGAGGCGAAAAAAAATTAAATAAACAGAAGGGGTCTTTAAAAAGGGAATGTGAATAAAATGTGTCTTTGGAATGTATGCTTCTAGCTTCATGGCTTCATTGATTCCTGTTCATTTTAGTAATGAAAAAATCTAATGCGAGCGGGAAGCGCGAGCCGAAATTTTAGGCTAAAATTGGAGTTATTTGTGCATTAATACTTCGTTTTTTAGTATCAGCGAGCGCGAAACGCGAGCCGAAAATTTAAGTGAAATGAATAGGTTTGTGCATTAAGGTCCTATAACTATTGAGCGAAACAAATAACAAACAAAAATATGTAGAGAGGCAGAATGGATTTCGAAAGTGGTCTCGATAAAAAGGCACTTTTTCTGAAAGGGGACACTTTAGATCAGAGGCATAGATTAAGAGAAATTTATTCAGAGAGGAGGGATACGAAGAAAGTTGTCTTGAATGTATACTTTAGATCATAATGGTGGCCTTGATTCAAGTTTATTTAGTAATTGAAAAAAAGTAATGCGAAGCGCAAGCGCAGCCGAACTTTTTGAGGTAAGGTTTGAGATGTTGCTGCATTGTAGTTCCACATTTGCAGCGAGCGCGAAGCGCGCCGAAATTTTAAGCTGAAATTGAATATCTTTTATGCATTAAAGTCCTTTATAGTATCTGTGAGCGCGAAAAAAAAAACAACAAACAAAACAAAAACACCAGAGTAGGGCGGCGTCACGAATTGAAGTGGGGTCTCGATGAAAAAGGGCACTTTTTCTATAAAGGGGGACACTTTCAGAGGCATTAGAGACCAAGAGAAACAGTATTCGAAGAGGTGGGGTGTACTGAAGAAATTTGTCTTTGAATTATGCTTTTAAGATCATAATGGTAGCCTTGATTACTGTTCTTTTAGTATGGAAAGTAATGCGAGCGCGAAGCGCGAGCCAAAGTTTAGCTTAAATTGGAGATTATAATCTATTTAGTTATCAGCGGAGAGCGAAGTGCGAGCAGGAAATATTTAGTTTCCATTTAGAAGACACATTTTACATACTTTGTTTTTAAAAAAAAACAGCGATAGAAAACGAATCCACAATCTTTGATACGAAAATTTTGTGGGCTGCAGGCCCCAATTAAACCCTCCTCACAACTATTTGATTGTCAACCACCCTTTCCTAAGGTTTGTCCCCAGACGAGGAGAGGGGTAATTGGGTTTTGGCAGACGTTCATATCAAATACATTGGATCCAACTATTTGATACTTAGGTTACTGTTGTTACTTAGTGCGAGGTCGCATAGCGACCGAGCGGAAAATTTGGGGTTTTGGGGTAAAAAAGAGGCATTTTAGAGTATTGAGAGCGCTATTTTAAGCAATAACACAATTATCTTGTGATTTTTTTTCATTTCTTTTTGAAACTGGGGGATGTTTGTACAGGGCATCCCCCTCCCCAAATCTGGGGGGGGGGAGGGTGTATCCCCCCAGGATTTACGCCCTTGGTGTATGAACAACAACTTGGAGAAACAGTTGTATTTTGTTGATGTATTTTGTAATAGAGATCTAAACTAAAGGCTATAATATTCTGAAAGCTTATTAATTCGAAAATAATTACAAGTGCAATGGCAATGAAAAGTTTTCCCATTTGTTTTGTCTGCATGTTTGTTTGTGTGGTTTTTTTTTTATTATATTTTTATGATATAAAAAGAAGCATTTTCATTTGTCATTTATCTATCATAGATCGATTATAATATAAATAAGGCCAGGTAGAGTTAGCACATAGTCTACAAAACTGTGTCAAACTTTGCATTGTAAACTAATGACAATAATTATGTTAGATACGTACCGTAGGCTTACTTATTTAGTAGCTCCATGGTACTACCCGGCAGGCTTCCATGATTAAATTACTAAATACATCCACAAATATACCTGTTCCTCCAAGTAACTGTTGTTCATACACTGACTATATTTAACATAACTTACTTTTTATAGCCTGACCCTCTCGATACATTGCATATACAGTATACCGCATAATTAGTAGCTCCATGGTATACGGAAAGCACTGTTTCAATTTGTTGAAATATTACCTGTTTTCTGTAGCTTCTAGCATCAACGTTTTTCATATTCATCTCCGAAAGTGATGAAAATATAAAATATTCGCAGTTTTTAATGTAAAGGTCGGTAAAGCTGTAAAATTCGGAAGGGAAAAAAAATGAGAAATAGAATATTATTCATAAATATTCAAAATATTTAACAAACTTTTTTCTTGTTGGAAATATATGTCCTTTGGTCAGTTTTGTGAGAAATAGTAACTTTAATTAAGAGCTTGATTCATATCTTCTCATAAATATTCTTTTGTATTTGCTCACCGGGGCGCGCACACTGGAAAATAAGATATTTTGAGAGGTTTCCTTGCTCATTAACGAACGGGAGGAGCTAATTACAGCGGGCAAAGTTCCGAAAGTTCACGAGCTGAAAGTTCACGGAACCGGTTCATTGGTTATGCTAATTATAACATTTCAACATGGATGCGCCCAGGAAACGAGCGGTTGGAACATACGTGGGCAATGTAGGCTTTGTATTGTGTCTATGGATCGATTTCCAGTCATTTACACCAAGCAAGACTATTTCATACCATTTTAAAAGATTTAAAAAGAAAGTCTACTTTTTTTTCTATAAATTAATATGGCACGTTAATTAACCATGCCAGTGCAAAGAGCCCTTTGCCTTGTATTTCAGGCATATTGTGCCTCATATCTATTTTTAATAGTCCTTCACAGACGGATGACCAAATTCCAAAAGATACGAAACGAAACGCTCGAGTGAAAGAAAATGACACAATATCACATGAATGCTGTGCATTTGAAGCACATTTCGTTTTGACCTATAATTCGGCCTTTCGAACGGGAGTGAACATGGCGAGCGCGAAGCTCGAGCCGAAAATTTTGGTTATGATGACATTGAGGCTGTTCTTTGAAGCTTTTCTTTTTTTTTTTATAGATTCATACAAAACAAGATGACCATCACCTACCTTGAAAAACTGAAATGTGAGCATGAAGTCGAGAGGAAAAACTCTTGTCAAATGACTCGTATTTCAATTCTTTATTGTAATATTTCCTGAAAACCAGGGATGAAGGATGGGGGAGTGGGGGGGGGGGGTGCTGCAGCCCCTCCGATTTCTCCAGTAGATATATATAAAAAAAAGCTTTTTTACTTTTCCTCGTGTTCAGCCCATCAACTTTTTAATCATCTCACCCCCTCAAGCCCTTTCAAAAACGCTCCGCGGTCTCTGAAAAATAATGATTTATGCGAGAGCCAGCGAAAATATTGCACAGAACTATCTAAAAAAGGGCGATTTTGTGCAATATTTTTTTTTAATTAATAATTTAGCTCATGAACATTTTGAAAATTAGGTAAGAGGGTCTATTTAAGAATCCGTTTCACATCCTGTTTTCCTCTTCTTTTCTCTTTCTCTCTCTCTCTTTCTTTCTTTTTTTCTTCTTTTTTTTTGTCCCCCCCCCCCGCTGGCTGGGGTCCGCTTGACAAAAAAAAAAGAAGAAATTGATTAAATGTGTGTTTTTTTGTTTTTTGCTATCATTTTTTTTTGGGGGGGGGCCAATCGAACGACCTCAGCCTACCCCTTAGCTAATAATTTTTTTTTTGAACACCTATCTACTACCCCCCCCCCTCCCCGCTTTTCGCGCGGGTAGCTTGACATGAAATTGTTTTGATGTACCTTTTTACTCGCCCGGCGTGATGTGAAAAAAAAAATTATGTACCTTTTTGTCCACTTTTGCAGATTTCAAACCCTTCCGTAAAAATCCTAGTTACGTGCCTGTGTATCACATAATATAACATCATGAAATGTCACAATATACACCTTTTAACAACTTTTGGGATGTATTTTGGAAAATGCTAAGTACCCGTATGTTTATATATATAAAAACAGTCAAAATAATATTTCTTTACCTGTAGATCATTTAATGTTATCAAATTTTACTGCAGAAACCGGTTGATTTGGGGTTTAAAAAGTCAAAGACATTTTATTTATAGAAGACACCATACCTTTTTCCCCATACGTCCGTGTACGGAGCTTTTAGAGATATTGACAGATTGTCGTTTTCGGAGAAATCAAGATCACGACTTTAAGATGATATAACTTTTTGTTGAAATAATAAACGAACCTGCATTTCTCACAAGATGTCGTGCACATATTAGAACAATTTTCTAAATAGTTACACTTAAATTTTCTTTACGCAGTTTTGACAAATGCGAAGTATAAATTTTGATTACATTCCATTTTTTGAAAAATATTTTATAAAATGAACTTCTTTGGGCTAAATATTCATTTTTACACCTCTAAATTCCATTAAAATTGCTTTTAGCTTGTAGGCAATATATTTCTCTTTCATATGATCTGAAATTCGGGGCGATGTGATAGTTCCTCCAAATGATATCCCCCAAATATTATTTGTCATAAAAAGGGCAACAATATGGACGCCCCCTTAGATTAAGAGGTGATCGCAACAAATTTCGAAGAGCACACCTCTGAAATATTGTGTCCAAGGATATTTTCTTTCGAAAAAGCAAGGTGTGCTTAGTTTGTACAGTAACAACATTTGAACCTTCAATTTACGGGTTGGATCTCCCCTTAGGTGTAAAATGAGTACGGTAGGCAAAGTCTTGGTATGTTTTATGTACATAAAATCAGAGAAATACATTTCAATGAAAAAGCGCAAATGGAAGGAACAAAGAAATACATAAGAAATGACTGAAGAGAAGAGAAAAGAAGGATAAAACAAAGAAATACATAAGAATTTATAGGAGAGAAGAGGAAAGAAGGATAAAACAAAGAAATACATAAGAATTTAAAGAAGAGAAGAGGAAAGAAGGATAAAACAAAGAAATACATAATAATTTATAGGAGAGAAGAGAAAAGAAGGATAAAACAAAGAAATACATAAGAATTTATAGGAGAGAAGAGGAAAGAAGGATAAAAAAAGAAATACATAAGAAATGATCGAAGAGAAGAGAACAGAAGGATAAAACAAAGAAATACATAAGAATCTATAGGAGAGAAGAGGAAAGAAGGATAAAACAAAGAAATACATAAGAATTTATAGGAGAGAAGAGGAAAGAAGGATAAAACAAGGAAATACATAAGAATTTATAGGAGAGAAGAGGAAAGAAGGATAAAACAAAGAAATACATAAGAATTTATAGGAGAGAAGAGGAAAGAAGTATAAAACAAAGAAATACATAAGAATTTATAGGAGAGAAGAGGAAAGAAGGATAAAACAAGGAAATACATAAGAATTTATACTGAGGGAAGAA
Source organism: Paracentrotus lividus (assembly GCA_940671915.1). NCBI lineage: Eukaryota > Metazoa > Echinodermata > Echinoidea > Camarodonta > Echinidae > Paracentrotus > Paracentrotus lividus. Next base: position 1,020,199 of record CALNVZ010002100.1, read on the forward strand.
GAGGAAAGAAGGATAAAACAAGGAAATACATAAGAATTTATAGGAGAGAAGAGGAAAGAAGGATAAAACAAAGAAATACATAAGAATTTATAGGAGAGAAGAGGAAAGAAGTATAAAACAAAGAAATACATAAGAATTTTTAGGAGAGAAGAGGAAAGAAGGATAAAACAAGGAAATACATAAGAATTTATAGGAGAGAAGAGGAAAGAAGGATAAAAAAAGAAATACATAAGAAATGATCGAAGAGAAGAGAACAGAAGGATAAAACAAAGAAATACATAAGAATTTATAGGAGAGAAGAGGAAAGAAGGATAAAAACAAAAAAATACATAAGAAATTATAGGAGAGAAGAGGAAAGAAGAATAAAACAAGGAAATACATAAGAATTTAAAGGAGAGAAGAGGAAAGAAGGATAAAACAAAGAAATACATAAGAATTTATAGGAGAGAAGAGGAAAGAAGGATAAAACAAAGAAATACATAAGAATTTATAGGAGAGAAGAGAAAAGAAGGATAAAACAAAGAAATACATAAGAATTTATAGGAGAGAAGAGGAAAGAAGGATAAAAAAGAAATACATAAGAAATGATCGAAGAGAAGAGAACAGAAGGATAAAACAAAGAAATACATAAGAATTTATAGGAGAGAAGAGGAAAGAAGGATAAAAACAAAAAAATACATAAGAAATGATTGAAGAGAAGAGAAAAGAGGGATAAAACAAAGAAATACATGAGAATTTATAGGAGAGAAGAGGAAAGAAGGACAAAACAAAGATATACATAAAAATTTATAGGAGAGAAGAGGAAAGAAGGATCAAACAAAGAAATACATAAGAATTTATAGGAGAGAAGAGGAAAGAAGGACAAAACAAAGTTATACATAAGAATTTATAGGAGAGAAGAGGAAAGAAGGACAAAACAAAGATATACATAAGAATTTATAGGAGAGAAGAGGAAAGAAGGATAAAACAAAGATATACATAAGAATTTATAGGAGAGAAGAGGAAAACAAAGAAATGCATAAGAATTTATAGGAGAGAAGAGGAAAGAAGGATAAAACAAAGAAATACATAAGAATTTATAGGAGAGAAGAGGAAAGAAGGATAAAACAAAGAAATACATAAGAATTTATAGGAGGGAAGAGGAAAGAAGGATAAAACAAAGAAATACATAAAGAAATACATAGGAATTGGTTAAAAGAAGAAGAAATAAAGAGGAGATACACAGAAATGCTATTCACCGTCGTCTTCGCAGACTGCGAAAGCGCTTAGAATTCACGACGGTAGTTCGAGTGCGAGGCCAGTACGGTCGATTAAACCCTCCGTCTTGTTACCTACCGTAGTGTTCCCGAAAGCTCATTAATATAATATGCAGTACGGTAGTGCAGATTTTGATTGTTTCATGCTGTCAAATATCCATCCCGAAGTTGTAAGATATTATACCGATGGATAAGAAACTTGTTTACTGTATATACTAGGCCGAATGATGGAGCGCGTTAATTGTTAGACAAAGTGGTGCCCAAAATCAATTAGTAAACTCTGTTCATGTTCCAAAGACTGGAGCTATAATGCAAACGCCGAATTATTCATCTACCGAAAGGCAATACCTGCATACTGAGTTAAATCATCTCAGATCTTAATCACATGATGAATTCTTCCATTTTGTGGAGAAAAAGTGGCATCCCCTATTTTGATGAGAGAATAAATTTTAAAAATTACATTGTTTCTTTTTGTTTTGTTTGCCTTGTGAGTTAAGAACTAACGGAGGATGCAGTACAACGTCGTTTGACCAATCGCTTTGCGTTTACTTCAAATCTTTTTCTTGCATTTATCGTGCTTATTTAAGATGGCAACTGATAGGGGAAATCACGTACACCTACCCAAATTCGGCCGACATGACCCAAAAATTTTGTTTACAAAACTCTGAAAATGAAAGATTTGCACCCCCGCCCTTTCATTAATTCTTCGACCAGCCATTGCATATCTCCATCCGGAGAAGTGGTGAGGTTTTGTGATGACGGATGTGTATCAATCAGGGCATCTTGGATCGACCTTTAATGTCGCAATTTTAAAGACGTGACTGGGATTCGAACCTGGATCCGATCTGTGTCTGGTGCCAGATCGTAGGTTGACCAGAGACCAACACCGCTCGACCAGCATACTATCATTATTATTATCATTACCATTATTATTATTGCTTTATTATCATTTATCCATATTTCTTTCCTGTCGACATAACAAGGTATTCAAACAACCTGCAATAAAAGAATGAACTACAGTACATGGAATCCAGTTTGCATACATTAGTTGTTGATATGTCTAGCAAGCCTCAGGCAAGCTTTCAGGTTGTTAAGAACAACCTTTATTTGAGAAAAAAAAATTGAGTACAATTTTGATAACTTAGTAAACTGGTCTCTTAGGGTGTTATCTCACTTCGCGGAAATTACTTTGAAACAAATTTGAGATGGATTCGTCAGCGTGGCTTTGCTGTCGCTTAGTCTCCTAAGTTTCGGAGACGTCTCTAATACTTTTTATACGTCGCGCAAACTATTCCGTCGCGGAGACGTCTCCGCGAAGTAAGATACCACCACAAGCATGACAAGGGTATACTATGGATACCACCCTTGGAGTAAATTGATTGAAATTTTGACGGAGAGGGCGGCATGTCACAAACAAAACTCTGAACATTGCATGAATGATCACCAAAAATCCGTATCCTCTCTACGTCTTTGGCCAAAAGGGCTAACCCCCGCCCCCGCCCGTTTTATTTGTTTAATGAATATGAGGAATAATAATAATAATAATAATAATAATAATAATAATAATAATAATAATAATAGTAATAATAATAATAATATTTTTAAAAAGACCGACAAAAACTGTTAGGTATAGTTAGGTCAATGTCTTAATAACTTTCACAGACCTTCTATGCATATAAGGTATGCATAGACATATGATAGGCAAGTAACTTGTTTATCCGACATAGCAACAACTAATGCATGCTAGTTTGATTGAAGTTTGACTGAATACCTCGATATTAACTATTTTAAAAGAAAGGTCTGTTAAAAATATAATAATGCCTATTTGATTTGAGAAGGGGGATGACTGCCATAACAATACATGCATGGCACCGGTAGTGAATAATGTGTTGCTGCGCTGCTCGCCTGCGCTGCAAGTATGTAGAGACCAGTTTACTAACATATTCAAATCTTATGCATACTTTTTCCTGCCGAAATAGTAACAAGGTATTCAAATAACCTGTAATAAAATAATGACCTACAATACACGGAATCCAGATTGCGTACATTAGTTGTTGCTATGTCGGTCAAGCTCTGGCAAGCTTTCAGGTTGTCAAAAGCAACCCTTGTTTTAAGAGTATGTATAAATTTGATTATGTTAGTAAAGTGTTCTATTCATAACTAAGGGTGCTATCTCACTTCGCGGAGACGTCTCCGCGACAGAATAAAAATCCGTCTCCGCGACAGAATAAAAATCCATCTCCGCGACGAATAAAAAGTATTAGAGACGTCTTTTTACAATTTACTGACACGTCTCCGTGTTTATGAAGAAAAAAAAATGTTTATGAAAAACAGTTAATGAAAAAAGTCTGAAGTAGTCCCAAATCCGTTTCCGAAAATCAGGAGACGTCTCGGAGACGGATTTGGGACTACTTCAGATTTTTGTTTTCATCAATTGTGGCGGAGACGTCTCAGAGACGTCTCTAATACTTTCTATCCGTCGCGAAGACGACGGATAAATTTGGGTGTACGAAAAATTTGGGTGTACCAAAATCTGAAATTCCGATTTTGGCCCCCCCCCCCCTTGTAATGAAATCCTGGATCCGCCTCTGCTGTATAGCTGTTTTAAGAACAACAAAATTTCTGAATATTGCCATTTGACTCTGTCTAAGGGTGGTATCTCACTTCGCGGAGATGTCTCCGCGACAGAATTTTAAAAAAATGTCTCCGCGACGGATAAAAAGTATTAGAGACGTCTCCGATATCGCTGAGACGTCTCCTGAATTTTGGAGACGGACTTTTTTCTATAAATAATTGTAGCGGAGACGTCTCGGAGACATCTCCGCGATATCTGAGACGTCTCTAATACTTTTTATCCGTCGCGGAGACGAAATTTTCTATTCTGTCGCGGACACGTCTCCGCGAAGTGAGATGCCACCTTAAATTTAGTCACGTAGTAGGTTCCTGCTTTTATTGTTTGTTTCATTGGTATCCTTGGAAAAGTTATATAATGTGATCGATTTGCGTGCATATTTTTGGGAGCATTCATCAGGGCTTCATGACGTCCACCCGACATAGCAACAAATGATGTGCCCCAGTTACATTCCGGTCATTGAAGTGCTCTCGCGCGAGAAACATTATTCCAATTAGGATTTAGTTGAAAGAAAGCATTAAAGCATTCTTGAAAAGTTCGTTCTGCTTTCTGGTAGGCCTACGGTCCGAATACGGGTTAATGAGTTTTTGCATTCAATAGTAGCATGCAGGAAGGTATTTCACTTCGCGGAGACGGGTTTGAGACGGTTTTGAGACGATTTTGAGACGGTTTTGAAACTTGTCGTGGGGATGTCTTCAAGACATCTCCTGAGACATATGACGTTTCATGAGTCTCGGGAGTCGCGGGATATCTATATTTTTTTGTCAAAACCGTCTGAAAGAAGTCCCAAATCCGTCTCAGAGACTTCTGAGTATCCGATTCGCAGATACGTCCCCGCGAAGTGACTATGCAAACATAGGGATTTGTTGAAAGAAAGCATTAAAGCATTCTTAAAGGTTGGTAGGCCTACATTCTGCTCCCTGATCCGAAGAGGGGTTAATGAGTTTTTGTATTGAAAAGCCAGCATGAAGCTGATGCTACGTTAGACAATCATTAGTAACTTCAATTAAAAACTAACTATTATCAAAAAGGTATGTAATCTTTTCTGAACGGGTATTCTATTTAGGTTCTTCTAAGCATGAAGTATGTAGGCCTGAGGAATGCAAGTGAGTTGGAGGGGCAAGGGTATAAATACAAGTTCTTTGATATCTCTCGTCACACCTTGTCTTCACTGTGTCCAGGCTTGCTGAACGTCTCTCTGCTTCTCATCCAGGCAACCAACATCTCAACCATGCAGTCTATCATCGCTCTCTTGGCCGTCCTCGTCGGGGTAGCCTTCGCCCATCGGATGGACATTTCCTCGGACGATCTCGACAAGCTGAATAAAGACATCTCTGCTAAAGAGTACCTGAAGAAGATCTTCAAGAACTCTCTGCTTGGTGAAAGCCATATTGACCTGTCGAGCAAGGATGCCATTGATGACCTTATTGCCAAGCTACCTGCTCTCGGGCTGAATGAAGCATCCCTCATCGCCAATCGAGTGAACCTGAAGCAGATTATCAGAGACAGTAACCGAAGTAAGTTTACATTTTTTAATTTTTTTTTAGTAGACCTACTTAAAAGTCATGTTTAGCATAGCATTATTTTATTCAAATGTAGCAAAAAACAATATCTAATTATAGGCTATGCAAAGTTAAAATGGAAATGTCTTAAGAGTGGCCCTAAAAACTTCAGCGCACCTGCTGCTGCGAATCTCTTATCGAGTTTTTTCCCGAATTGCTTGTGAAAAAAAAAAAAAAAAAAAAAAAAATCAAAATTAACGGCAAACAAAAGTTTTTATAACCAAAGTGTTTTTTCCAATTTTAAACTTAATCAAGTTGACATGATTGTGGTATGATTCCTATCTTTTTTTTTCTTTCATCTTGTCACATCTCTCACACTGTACCGAGTTTTTGTGACGGAATGCATGCTTGTAAAAAAAAAAAAAAAAGAGATTGAGAAAGCCGCAAAAAAGGTTTATGACATGATAGTATTCCCTTTGGTATTGATTTCTGATGGATGATATTATTTTGTATTGTTTATACTAAAATGTATTTTTATTTATAGCTTTCTTTGCCGAATAAATAATTTCCATTTTCTATCGATCCTTGTAGCATCTCTCACACTGTGCCTGCCCAGTAACAAGGCTGTCAACAAATGGAGACAGGATGAGCCGAATTCACCAGAGGCTCTAAAACAACTGGTCAAGGCATGGATCGTTCCTGAAGTGGTCAGATATTCCACCGTAACCAACAACCAGAAGGTTCCGACCTTGAATGGCGCCAAACTGCGGTACAATGTGTACAACGATATTGAAAAGGTAAGTTACCTTGTTTGATTTTAATAAACAATTATATTTAATTTTTTTTTATATACTATTGAATCCTGACCCGTTAGCGTTTGGCGTTTTCCAAAAGCAAGAAAAACGGATCTTTATTTCATTTTTTCATCTTTTGATATTTTGAATATTGAGACATTAGTTCAAGACAGAAATAACCATCTTGCATAAATAATAAGCAAAACTTCTTTCGCTTTTTACACCAAATACACATGTTATTGATTGCATACTAATTTCTGCCCTCTAATCCAAACTTTACAATGTAGAATTTGTACAGTGATAAGGGTCACAGTCTGAAGCGGGTCATTCAAATTTTCCGAAAAGACGAAAATATTAGTTTGTAAAATGCTATACAGAGGAGAGGTGGCTAGTATATTGAATGTCTTGAATTTCATTCTCTTTACAGATCGTGACTGTGAATGGTGCTAAAATCGCAAAGGTTGTCGAGGTAGCTAGCAATCTAATCATTCAAGTAGTCGACAAAGTCATCTACCCACTCCCTATCGGCAACGTCATCCAAACTGTGGCTGATGTCAATACCTTTTCTGTGTTCAACGATCTCGTCAAACGAGCTGAACTCTCTGACCTATTATGTAAGTGTTTTCGTTTTCATAGCTATAACAAAGTTGCAAATCACGATATACTGTTATAATCTAAAACTGTACGGTGATGTGAACGAAATATTCCAAAACGAAGTACCCGACTACTAATAACGGTAAAGGTTCTAAGCAATTTTGGTGCAATTCAGATTTAAAGTTATAACTGATGTATAAACTGTTCATATCTTCAAGAAACAACTAATGCATAACCATGACGACCTTAACACTATTTGTACAAATTTGAAGTATTAACACTTAATACGAAATGACAATTTTTGTTGGCCTGCTAAAGAATTTTCACTCTTTCACATTGTCCAGTCATTCATTGATATTTCTTCCCCGGCAACATGAACATGGGGCATTTAAATAGCTTTATCAAATAACTACAATAGTTTGCAAGGTTATGCTATATCTGGCAGTCTTTGAAAAGCTTTCGGGTTGCCAAGAACATTATTTTTAAAGGACTATTTAAACTCTGAAACTGTATGCTTTTACTTTTTAGGCACTTCCAGATTTGTGCAAAAACCGTATTTTTTAAATATATTTTCCTTTTTTTTTTTTTTTTTTTTTTTTTATTTGCAGTAATGGACCCCATCACGGTTTTAGTACCAACCAACGACGCTTTCGAAGCTCTTCCATTCTTGGATTTTCTCAAAAGAGACGAAACAAAGCTCCAAAACCTGCTCAAATATCACGTGATCTCTAATGTCGAATACTCTGCGTCCTTCTCATCAGGACAGCGTATCACATCTAAACAAGGAGACCAGATTTCGGTGGACATTATAAATGGTAAGTGTTTAAAGCCAATACGAACCATCAACTGCCAGCGCCATCTGAAGCCCTAACTACTCGATTCTGCCCCGATTCCTAACCCATAAAGCAGTTAGTCTAATCTAGGCCCATTTCAATGATAACGCTAATTATACTACTAAATACATTTATGCCGTAGTCGTTATGTTACTTAGTAATTTTCCATCAAAACATTTTTGTTTTCATAACTTCCACGATTTCGTAAGCACAAATTTAGGGAAAAGCTAAGTTAAAATTGCAAAGTCCATTAAAAGTCACATGATTTTGGTAGTTTTATTATCTTTTTTTATATTATATTCACGAATTGCACTGATTTTACTATGTAATTGTACTGATCTATTCATATTTCTTTCACAGGGAATATCATCTTAAATGCAGAAGATGTCTACTCGTCTAGATCTCGTGTACTCCAAGCCGACATCCCAACAACCAACGGAGTCATCCATGTCATTGACCAGGTCCTCAGTCTACCAGAATTCCTTCTTGACTAGGACTTGGAGCACTAGCATATCCCAATTTATATTCTCCATGAACATTTAGTTAAACCTAAATTTGATATTTTTCCAAAAAATGTAAGTTGCAGTCACGACAGAATTCAATACGTACTATAAGTCCAAATTAAATTGGCCCTGATGTTAACTGTTCTAGGCCTATAGCCTAGAAATTCCAAATTTTTAAAATTAATTTAAACCCCTCAAATGTCTTGCAATTCAACTTTGAGCCCTCATATCTTTTTATTTGATTGTTTATGATGGTTAAATTTGATATCATTGGAAAGTTGATTTATTCCTTGTCACATTGATACCCCATTTGTGATGGTTATGTTATGCTTGAATGCACAGTACTCGCAAACTCGAATGAAAGTCAGAAAAGGAAAGTTGCCAAATGAATGGCTATTGCTTACATCGACTTAATTGTATAAAAAAGGTTTTTGTGTTTCTTTGTGTTTGGTTTGTGCGTTAGGCGCTCAATACAATGTTGGATAAGGCACATTTCATCTTCCAAACAATATGAGGAATAATGCATGACCCATTTAATGATACTCGATAGAAACTCTGCCTTTCAACAATAGCCATTCATTTGGCAACTTTCCACTTCTGACTTTGATTTGTATTCGGGAATACTGTGCATTCAAGCATTGTACAACCTTTACAAATGGGGTATCAGTGTAAAGAGGAATAAATGAACTTTCCAATGGTATAAAATTAATTATAGACAATTAACAAAAAAGATACGAGGACTCAAAGTTGAATTGCAAGACATTTTTTGAGGGGTTTAGTTCTCACCACTTTTTTCAATTAAATCTTTTTCTATGATTGTGTTGAAATAAAATTTCACCTCAAAATAAAACTTCTTGTTATGCGCATGATATTACGTATTTTAATACCCGTTTCTAAACTTAAATCTAAATTAAGAAATTATTAAATGTGATTGCACACCTGTACAAATTCAATCTTTTCTCTTTTACAAAAGTGGATTTCAACCCCTTTGGAAATATGTTCATAATGATACCAGTAAAGGAGAGTTTGTATAAGATTGATTTGGTCCAGACATTTTTAGAAAAAGAGCTTATGGTGAAATGTGTGTGTGGTGAAATTGCTGAAACGTGGGCAAGTAACAAGGATGCGAGATGTTTCTGGAAAGAAATGTTGATTGTGAAAAATTTTCCTATTTGATCTAGATGGGTTCAAATCGGGTTGGCTTTTAAATCTACAGAATGACTCGACCGAGATGAGTTCGGGACTACATTAAACCGGCAGCAAAATCCCATAGGGGCCTTATTTAAGGAGTTGGTTTAACCCACACCACATAAAAGGTTTGTCTCCATAGGGTGGTAGTATGGACCCCCTAGATCACAGGTAGGTAGTAGTCTCAAATTATGGTATCCCATTTTTTTCTACAGCCCCTTTCACAAAAAAGTCCGCCCTTTTTACAAGAAAGTATTTTGAAGAAAAGGAATAGAAATAATTCTCTAAACTCAATGACTTGGGTCTCATATGAAAGAGTATTTAATTTCCTTTACAATAATGCTAATTTGAATGAAAATTAAAGCCAACTAAATCCTGTTTTTTAGTTAAAACATATTTTTTTCATTTTGTTCCAAAAATGAATTTTTTACATATTTTTAAATTTGATATATCAAAATTTCTAAAAAGAGCTGAGAGTTGTTACTTTCTAGAAATATGCCCATTGGTATGTACTAAGATCTGCAAAAAGATTGGAGTAAAACCTTTCTTTAAAAAGATATAGGCTAAACCTATGAACGTAATATACGAAAAATCCCAAAATTCGCCAGATTATGGAGAAAATCCGTATATTATACACGTGTTATACAGTACAAAACTGTTTAGTACAGTAACAATAGAGGGAAAATGGCGAAACATATTGCAACAGAAACGAAATTTTCATAAATGAACTGTTATAGTAATCAATATAATATATCAAAAGTATAGGAAAATCGAAGCTGTGAAACAATGTCTAATCTGCATAAATTAAAAATGACCGCCATTTGCCAATGTTTGAACTGTATATTCGGATCTAAGACTCGGATAAACATAAGTTCAGTTTCCAATGTTTTCGGGATAAATGAATAATGTTTATTGGCATCATTCGGATAATGTTTGGATATGTTGCTTTAGAGACATTAAAGCAGTGGAACAATGACTAATTTGCATATTTTCAAAAATGACCGCTATTCAATATTATGTGTTGCCTGTATCTTCGGATCTAGGAAATATAGAAACATAATTTCGGTGTCTATACCTATGTTGTCTGGGTAGCGCAATACGTTAATGGACAGTATTGAGATCATTAGATAACATAAATGTGGTTTCAGAAACATTAAAGAAGGAAAACAATGACTAATTTGCATAACATGGCTCCCATTGAGCATTATTTTGCCTGTATATCCTGATCTAAAACCATTAGAAACACAATTTTTGTGTCGAAATCTATGTTTTCAGGGTAGAGGAATGCATTAATTGACATTATAGAGATCATTAGATAACATAAATGTTGTTTCAGAAACACTGAAGCAGTAGAACAATGACTTATTTGCATGAAAGGGCCGCCATTCAACATTTTTTGTTGCCTGTATACCTGATCTATATGACTATTAGAAACACAATTAACGTATTCCTCTACCCTGAAAACTTATCTTTTTAGCGTAGAGGAATACGTTAATAATAATAATATAGCAATTCTTATATAGCGCATTTATACCTTTGATAAAGGTCTCAATGCGCGTTCATGAAAAAGAGAAAGAGACAAAGAGAAAGCAAAAGGGATCAAAAACCATGACTAACAATAAATTAAAAAGATAAGTCTTCAGAGAAGACTTGAATTTTCCAACTGTTTCTTCATTCCTTACATTTTCTGGAATATTATTCCACAACTCTGGGGCAGCATATTCAAAACTTCGTTTACCATAATTGTTTTTTGCCAATGGAACAACATACATTTGACATTATTGAGATAGATAACATAAATGTTTTTTCAGAAACATTGAAGCAGTAGAACAATGATATTTGCATAAAAGGGCCGCCATTCAGCATTTTTGTTTGCCTGTATACCCTGATCTATGGGACTATTAGAAACACAACGTATTCCTCTACGCTAAAAAACATAGGTATACAGACACACAAAAAATGTGTTTCTAATAGTCCTAGATCATGATAGGCCTATATGCTGAAATAATGCTGAACAGTGGCTATTTTATGCAAATTAGTCATTGTTCTACTGTTGCATTCTATCTGAAACCCCATTTATGTTATCTAATTATCTCAATTCTGACAATTAACGTATTCCTCTACCCTGAAAACATAGGTACAGGCAAAAAAAATTGTTTCTATGACTCCTAAATCCGAAGATACAGGCAAAACATATCTTGAATGGCGCTCACTTTTTTTTTAAATATATGCAAATTAGTCATTCTTCTACTACTTTAATGTTTCTAAAACAACATTTGTGTTATCAAATTATCTAAATTCTGTCAATATTAACGTATTCCTCTTCCCTGATATCAAAGGTACAGACACAAAAGTTATGTTTCTATGACTCCTAGATCCGAAGATACAGGCAAAACATTTATTGAATAGCGCTAATTTGCATATATTATGCAAATTAGTCATTGTTCTACTACTTAAATGTTTCTAAAACAACATTTGTGTAAACGTATTCCTCTACCCTGAAATCATAGGTAGGAGAGACCGGGGACAAATGTAACACAGGGCAATTGTAACAGGGGCTCCCATCCCTAGCAGAAACACGCTACAAACTTGAAATTTGTACAGAGCATGCGCATTTCATCGCTCCACATGCTGTTTGAGTATTAGCAGATTTAACGGTTCGTGGAAATTTCTACAGCAGAAAAATCGTTTTTTGAGTAGGAAAGTAATATTTCACATTACCCATTGTTTTTCTTCTGGGCAAATATCTGGATGAGCTACGGCTGTCATTTTTATATAGAAATTATGTTCTTAGGCCATATTTTGCTAACGTTTCAACGATTAATACCTCAGCTAAGATAGAAAAAACTCTCTCCAAATATGGTCGCCCACCACAGGGGCAATAGTAACAATGCCGTTTAGGAAATACTTTTGCCCCGTACCTAGCCCCGGGACAATTCAGCGCGCTGTCATCGCCCGTACAGAGCACGTAAACTTCTGCAATAATCCCATGCCATGTACATAACAAGTGGAAAATATAATGTAACTTGAGTCAAGCATTGTCATGTTTTATAATAATTAGCTTATGTGGTTAATGTTGTTTAAATCTTGGATCTGTCAAGTGCATAGCTTTGATAAAGAAAAGCAAAATGTTACAATTTCACGTGTTACAATTGCCCCCAGAGCGTGTTACAATTGCCCCTGGTTTAGGGGCAATTGTAACACTCGACCTCGTGTTTTGAAATGATAATGGCTTCAAAATAAATAGTTTTACTTAACCCAAACCTATTCGTAGGTCGAGCTAAGATATCCAAATTTCGTTTTACTTGGTTTTAAGCAAGTATTTAGTTATAATAAAGTTGATAAGTCAAATTTGGAAAAAAGTGTTACAATTGTCCCCGGTCTCCCCTATAGACACAGAAATTGTGTTTCTACTAGTCCTAGATCAGGATACAGGCAACATAATGCTGAATGGCTTTCATGTTATGCAAATTAGTCATTGTTTTCCTTCTTCAATGTATATGAAACCACCTTTATGTTATCTTATGAACTTAATACTGTCCATTAACGTATTCCTCTACCCTGACAACATAGGTATAGACACACCGAAATTATGTGTCTATGTCTCCTAGATCCGAAGATACAGGCAACACATAATATTGAATAGCGGTCATTTTTGAAAATATGCAAATTAGTCATTGTTCCACTGCTTTAATGTCTCTAAAACAACATATCTGTTATCAAATTATCCAAATTATGTCAATTAACATATTCATCTATCCCGAAAACATTGGAATAGAAACTGAATTTATGTTTATCCGAGTCTTAGATCCGAATATCATACATTTCAAACATTGGCAAATGGCGGCCATTTTGAATTTATGCAAATTAGACATTGTTCCACAGCTTCGATTTTCTATACTTTTGATACATTATTTTGATTACTATGACAGTTCTGAAAATTTCGTTTCTGTTGCAATGGGTTTCGTCATTTGTATACTATACGGATTTTCTTCATAATCGGGCGAATTTTTGGATTTTTCGTATATTACGTTCATAGGTTTAGCCTATAATATCTTTTTTACAGAAGAAAGGTTTTACTCCAATCTTTTTACAGATTTTAGTACATACCAATGGGCATAATTTCAGAAAGTAACACCTCTCAGCTCTTTTTAGAAATTTTAATACATTAAATTAAAAAAATATGTAAAAAATTCATTTTTGGAAAAAAAAAATGAAAAAATCAAAACAGAATTTAGTTAGTTTTAATTTGCATTCACATTAGCATAGTTGTAAATAAAATTTAATACTCTTTCATATGAGACCCAAGTCATTGAGTTTAGAGAATTATTTCTATTCCTTTTCTTCAAAATATTATTTTTTTTGTAAAAAGGGCGGCTTTTTTGTGAAAGGGGCTGTACAAAAAAAGTGATACCATAATTTGAGACTACTACCTACCTAGCAGGGATCTAGGGGGTCCATACTACCCCCCCCCCCTATGGTGACAAACCTTTTATGTGGTGTGGGTTGAACGAACTCATTTTTTCCAGGTCCTTGCTCCTCGTCTAATTCCGATGTAGTCCGATTTAAGGGGTCTTATAGGTCAAAATATAGGGTAGCAAGATACCCCCTACATCAATTTTCAAATCGTACGCTACAGTCACTTACCTTGAGCGTCAAAAAAAAAAAAAAAAAAAAAAATCTGCGGATCCCCACGGATGCCGTTCCCGCATTGTCAGCAGGGGAAAGAATGATAATTTCGTTCATCGAGTAAAAAAAAAAGAAATTGATAAATGAAATAACTATAAAAGACCAAAAACGAAACTGTAGAATGGTTCAAATTCGCTCTGAATTAGCTCTGAAAATAGATGTAACAAGGCACCCCCACATGCTTTTTACCTCTCTCTTCATTTTGCTATCGTAGTATATAATTTATATATATATATGCCAATTTATTTTTCCTGTTTTTCGCATCTACTCTTATTTACTTTCTCTTTCTTTCCTGTCGATTCTATTTCGCTTGATATTTCAATGTTGACTTGTATCTATGTATTCATTTAGTTATTAATGTACCAGTTTTAAAACTTTTTGATGTTCTTTAACTGTATCGTATATGGAAATCCCATGGCGTCTCTTGATTTTCGGAGACGGATTTGGGACTACTTCAGATTTTTTTTTCATCAATTGTCGCGGAGACGTCTCGGAGACATCTCGCGGATGTCTCCTGAATATCGAAGACGGATTTGGGACTGCTTTAAATTAATTTTTTTATATAAATTGTCGCGGAGACGTCTCGGAGACGTCTCAGAGACGTCTCTAATACTTTTTATCCGTCGCGGAGACGGATAAAAAGTTTTAGACACGTCTCCTCGACAGTTTATGAAAAAAAGTCTGAAGTAGTTCCAAATCCGTCTCCGAAAATCAGGAGACGTCTATGAGACGTCTCCGAGACGTCTCCGCGACAATTTACATAACAAATAAATCTGAAGTAGTCTCAAATCCGTCTCCGATATTCAGGAGACGTCCTCGAGACGTCTCCGCGACAATTTGTAATTTTTTTCATAAATTGTCGCGGAGACGTCTCGAAGACATCGCGGAGACGTCTCTAATACTTTTTATCCGTTGCGGAGACGGATTTTTATTCTGTCGCGGAGACGTCTCCGCGAAGTGAGATAGCACCCTAATACCCTCATTCCACTGACCATCGGACTCTCATCTTGAGCTCATCTAATCCCCAAAATGTCAATTTTGATGAGTTCCGATGAAATCTCACCCGATGTGCCTGTTTTGGTGACCCTGATTTTTTTATTATCCGCATGAAATCGGATGAAAGACAGGTATCTGCCCGATATCTGTCCGCCGTTTTCATCGGCTTGTCCAATCCATGCATTTGCTTTCGGAGTGTAATTTGGGGGCTACCTGACTCTAAACTGGCACTTCCAATATCCATCTGATACGGGCCCAACTCTAATTAAATTAATCAGTCACTACTCGGAGTTTGATCGTACATTGACTCGATACTACCAACATTCCACAGTCGGGTTGAAAACGACTCTTCTTTTCGCAAACTTGATTTAAAATACCATTAATTGCAATAAGATGAGTACCTGATCACCCAATTCTAATCAGATGTCGGCCAGAGACGTCGGACAGCTGAAAACAATAGAATCTTATACACACCGGAATGACTGACACATGTCCAATATTGACTCGAAGTCGAAAACGGAAATGGTGTCCGGTCAGTCAGATAGCGAACTAAGGCCTGAGCTTAGTTCCCTGACCGGACTATTTTGCCTCTTTGGATCGCGTCCAACACGTCGGAAAAGTACCTGATAGTCAACAATCACACGTCGGACCATCAGAGTTTGACATGAGACCACTCGGTGGGTAACCAGAAGGATTAAAAATTGCGTCCGATTAGTGACCGATGCTCCAAAGTTCTCAGTGGAATGGGGGTATAAGTTTTAATGGATCCGCCAAAGATAAAAGTTATTTGCTTACTCGATAGCACCAATTATCATTTTTGAAATGTAGTTTAAATTGTAACGAGCATCTTTGTTCGATAACTGTTGCATTCTTTTCACTCGGAATAATGATATGTAAAAAAAAAAAAAAAAAATGCGAATTACATGCCAAACATAGCAATGAGTGATGCATAAGATTTAAATACCTTCTATCGAAATGCCAGGGAAAACATCACGTTCTTGCAAATACGATACCTCGTAAGAGGTGAACGTTATAATTTCAAAGTATACAAATTATTTGAATGCAATGGACCAGTACTAAATTATTTTAATGGATGTGAATGTTTCTTCCCGGGGATCTAAATTTAGTAACGAGGTATCTAAATAAGCTGTTGATGCTGTTATTAAAGAATTAACTCCAATACTTGAAATTCAGGTTGTCTACATTCTTGCTATGTATAGCAATGGAAAGCTTTCTTGTTTGTCAAGTACAATCTTTGTTCGAAAACTGTTACAAAAATAGTGGTATCTCAGTGGTATGTTACCTCTTTATTAGCTTCACAAGCTAATCACTACTTAACCATATGTTAAGCTTGAAAAATCGAGGGGGGGGGACGATCCCCCTGAAAAAAAAAATCGAGGGGGGGACACGTCCACCCCCCCCCCCCCCCCCCCCCCCCCCGTCCCCCGAGATCGCCGCCAATAGGTGTTACACGAATACTTACAATTGATAAATAGGTTACGATTTTATTTGTCGGTATCCTCATCATGGACTGGATGCTCCAAAGTTGATGATCTTATTCCTGACCCTAGCCCTAACCGTACTCTTAATCATATCCAAATCCTAATCCATGACTGTACCTGGTTTCCAAATAAGGCTACCGGAAAAAAAAAAACAATCGTAACTTTTTATCAATCGTAAGTCTTTGTGTTACACTACACTCTCCATAATGACGTTTCACGAGTCTCCGTGACGTCTCATCCAAATGAAATGTATACTAGGATGACTCTAATGGGACTTATCACATCATGAAACACATGGTTACATGTTCCTTCTTTTCAACTACAAAATGATGGGACTTTTTTTTCTGAATCATTCTGTATAGCAACAACATTTCTTTTATTGCACATCCTTTCATTTGACTTTGTTTAAATTTAGTCACGTATTAAATAGGGTTCCTGTTTTTATTGTTTGTTTATTGGTATCCTTGGAAAAGTTATATAATGTAATCAATTTGCGTGCATATTTTTGGGAGCATTCATCAGGGCTTCATGACGTCCACCCGACATAGCAACAAGTGATGTGCCCCAGTTGCATTCCGGCCATTGAAGTGCTCTCACGCGAGAAACATTACTCAAATTAGGATTTAGTTGAAAGAAAGCATTAAAGCATTCTTGAAAAGTTCGTTCTGCTTTCTGGTAGGCCTACGGTCCGAATACGGGTTAATGAGTTTTTGCATTCAATAGCAGCATGCAGGAAGGTATTTCACTTCGCGGAGACGGGTTTTAAACGATTTTGAGACGATTTTGAGACGGTTTTGAGACTTGTCGTGGGGATGTCTTTAAGACATCTCCTGAGTCATACGACGTTTCATGAGTCTCGGGAGTCGTGGGATATCTATATTTGTTTGTCAAAACCGTCTGAAAGAAGTCCCAAATCCGTCTCAGAGACGTCTTCACGAAAGGAAAAAAGAGAGAGAGACGTCTTCGCAATGGAAAAAGGTATCGGAGACGTCTCTGAGTATTCGAATCGCAGATACGTCCCCGCGAAGTGAAATACCATTATAAATTATGCAAACATAGGAATTTGTTGAAAGAAAGCATTAAAGCATTCTTAAAGGTAGGCCTACATTCTGCTCCCTGATCCGAAGAGGGGTTAATGCGTTTTTGTATTGAAAAGCCAGCATGCAGGAAGCTGTGTGCTACGTTAGACAATCATTAGTAACTTCAATTAAAAACTACCCATTATCAAAAAGGTATGCAATCTTTTCTGAACGGGTATTCTATTTAGGTTCTTCAGGCTACTAAGGACGAAGTATGTAGGCCTGAGGAATGCAAGTGAGTTGGAGGGGCAAGGGTATAAATACAAGTTCTTTGATATCTCTCGTCACACATTGTCTTCACTGTGTCCAGGCTTGCTGAACGTTTCTCTGCTTCTCATCCAGGCAACCAACATCTCGACCATGCAGTCTATCATCGCTCTCTTGGCCGTCCTCGTCGGGGTAGCTTTCGCCCATCGGATGGACATTTCCTCGGACGATCTCGACAAGCTGAATAAAGACATCTCTGCTAAAGAGTACCTGAAGAAGGTCTTCAAGAACTCTCATATGCTTGGTGAAAGCCATATCGACCTGTCTAGCAAGGACGCTATTGATGACCTTATTGCCAAGCTACCTGCTCTCGGGCTGAATGAAGCATCCCTCATCGCCAATCGGGTGAACCTGAAGCAGATTATCAGAGACAGTAACCGAAGTAAGTTTTTTTTTTTTTTTTTTTTAGTAGACCTACTTAAATATCAAATATGTCTACCATAGCATTATTTCATTCAACGGTAGCAAAAAACAAAATGAATCTAATCATAGGCTATGCTAAATTAAAATGGATATGTCTAGATTGGCCCTAAAAAAATCAGCGCATCTGCTGCTGCGAATCTCTTTATCAAGTTTTTCCTGACCGTGCAAAAGCCGCAAAATTCCAAATTTAACCTAAGTTGACATGATTATGTTCCCTCTTGATATTGATCCCCATTTTCTCCCTGTGGCATCTCTCACACTGTACCGAGTTTTTGTGACCAAATGCATGCTTGTAAAAAAAAAGTTACAATTGAGAAAGCCGCAAAAAAGGTTTATGACATGAGAGTGTACCCTCTTGGTATCGATTTCTAATGGTTGATATTCCTTATTTTGTATTGTTTGTACTGAAATGTATTTTTATTTATAGCTTTCTTTGTCGAATAAGTAATTTCCATTTTCTATCGATCCATGTAGCATCTCTCACACTGTGCCTGCCCAGTGACAAGGCTGTCAACAAATGGAGACAGGATGAGCCGAATTCACCAGAGGCTCTAAAACAACTGGTCAAGGCATGGATCGTTCCTGAAGTGGTCAGATATTCCACCGTTACCAACAACCAGATGGTTAAGAGCTTGAATGGCGCTAAACTGCGGTACAATGTGTACAACGATATTGAAAGGGTAGGTGCTACCGTTACTGGCCATTATTTATGTTTTTTTTTTTTTTTTTTTTTTTTTTAAGAATAAACAATATTTATGGTTGTTACCCGCAACGCACTTTGATAGTTTGTAAATTAAAAAAAAAAACAAGAAATATACATGTATATGAAATAAGGATTTTCTCTCTCTTATCTCCAAGTGTTGAAGTGTGGGGAGAAGGGCGGATTTTGTGCAATTTCAGATTTCGGAAAGTGGGTTCGAATTTTAGAAGGGCTGAGAGACCCCAAAATCCACCCTTTTTCGACTATAATTATATCGATTACTCATGCCAACCCTGCAGAATAATGAGAAATTAGAAAGTGAATAACACAAATAGTTGAAACAGCGGAAACGAATGGTCTCGGTCGCAAAAGAAACGGATCTTTTGATTTGAATGCATTTTCAAAATTGAATAACAAAGTAAAAGTTTATTTGTGTTTCTCTCATGAGAAGTCATGTGGTTCAGCTGTCTCAAATATTTCGATTATTTGCGTTCTAATTTTGACATCCCTGGATTACTATTGAAATTTTGAATTTTATACAGATCGTAACTGTAAATGGTGCTAAAATCGCCAAGGTTGTCGAGGTCGCTAGCAATCTAATCATTCAAGTAGTCGACAAAGCCATCTACCCACTCCCAATCGGCAACGTCATCCAAACCCTGGCTGATGTCGATACCTTTTCTGTGTTCATCGATCTCGTCAAACGAGCTGAACTCTCCGACCTAGGTAAGGGTTCTAACTATAACAATATTATAAATCGTGATATACTGTTATTAAGATGCAATCAAAAACTATACTGTGTCGGTGTGAATGAATACTTCCCAAACAAAAGTACCCCACTAGTAACTTTAATATCTTAAACAACCACGACAAAATAATATTGGCCCCAGACTTTAACAATTTGTAGTTATTTGAAGCATTTTAACATCTTTTTCGAGGTGTCAGACAATTTTTGTTGGCCTGTTAAAGAATTTTCACTCTTTCTCGTTGTCAAGTCATTCATTGATATTTCTTCCCCGGCAACAAGGGGCATTCACATATAGCTTTATTAAATAACTACACTATTTTGAAACCAGTTTGCAAAGTTATGCTATGTCTGGGAGTCTATGAAAATCTTTTGAGTTGCAAATAATAACCTTTGTAGAGAATGAGTCAAACTTTAAAACTGTATTATATTTGCTTTTAGTCACTTCAAGATTTGTGCAAAAACCAGCTTTTTAAATTATTTTTCTTTCTTTTCTTGCAGAAAATGACCCCATCACGGTTTTTGTACCAACCAATGAGGCTTTCAAATCTTCATTCCTCGTCGACTTTATCAAGAGAGACAAAACAAGGCTCGCAAAAGTGCTCAAATATCACGTGATCTCTGATGTCAAATACTCTGCGTCCTTCTCATCAGGACAGCGCATCACATCTAAACAAGGAGACCAGATTTCGGTGGACATTGTAAATGGTAAGTGTTTAAAGCCAATACGAACCAGCAGCCTTGTATAGCACCAGCTCAAGCCCTAAACTACTCGATTCTGCCCCGATTCCTAACCCATAATGCAACATTCTGAGCAGTGTAGTCAACAATGTAGGCCCATTTAACGGTATTCTCAATTTATACCGCAATAGTCATGTTACTTAGTAGCAAAACAGCACTTTCCATTTTATAACTTTTAGTTTTCACATACAAATAAAATCGAAGGCTAATTTATGACTGTATGATTAATAGTACAAATAGCACGAGACTTTTTATTTATTTTTTAGCAAAGTAAATTAAAGTAGTGCTCAATGATGTTTTCAGGGAAAAAAAATATCGTTCATTTTCCATGATTCCGTAAGCACAAATTTAGGGGAAATTTAGATCCTGTTAGATTTGAAATTACAAAGACCATTAAAGGTCCCATGATTTTCGTAGTTTCATTATCTTGTTTTATTGAATATATTCACGAGTTGCACTAGTTTTACTAAGTGATGATTATACTATCTTCTATTCATATTTCCTTTCACAGGGGATATCATCTTAAATGAAGAAGAAACCTACTCGTCTAGAGCTCCTCGTGTGATCAGAGCTGACATCCCAACCACCAACGGAGTCATCCATGTCATCAACCAGATCCTGCTACCAAAATACCTTGTCTCGGACTTGGAGCACTAGAATGTCCCAAGTTATATTCTCCTTGGACATTTAGCATGTTTAGTTAAACCCCAACAAATTTCCTTCTCGTCTCCTGACTTTAAACAAGGGCACTAGAATATTTCAATTTATATTGTCCATGGACATTTAATTAAACCTAAATTTGTTATGATTTTTTCCAAAAAATATCGGTTGCATTCATTGCAGAATTCAATATGTGCCTTTGCCCTGATGTTAAACAGTTTTAGGCCTATAGGCTAGAAATTCCAAATATTGAAATTAGACTTGAATTTAGTTCTGTCACTTTCTCAATTATATCTTTTTCTACGATGATTGTGTTGAAATAAAATTTCACCTCAGTATCAAACTTTGTTTTGCGCATGATATTACATTGAAAACATTTGCGTGAAGAAGCTGACGGATTTATATAGTTTTATTCCAAAAGGGCCTGAATCCACTTTTTTAACAATTTTTCTTTTTGGGTGGTCAAAATTTGTACAAGTGTGTAAAGATATTAATTATCATACCAGTCTCCAAAACTTATTATAAAATATGCTCTTTAATATCATTACACACCTGTACAAAATTTGACCCACCCAAATGTAAAGTGCATTTCAGTCCCTTTTGAAATCTATTATCATTGTTCGAAACATTCCTACAGACGAGTCAGTGGCGGATCTACGGGGGGGTTTGGGGGTTCAAACCCCCCCCCCCCTTGGGATGCAAAAAAAAAAAAAAAAAAAAAAGGAGAAAGAGAGAAAGGGAGAAAGAAAGAAAGAAGAGAGAGAAGCAAAGAGGGAGAAAGGAAGAAAAGAAAGAAAGGAAGGCAGTGGTGGATCTACGGGGGGGGGGTTCTAACCCTCCATGCTATCCTAATCATGTTCCATCATTAGTCTAGTTGGATGCAGCAATCTTAACTCAGCGTAGGGACTTACAGGATTACCGAGTGCAGTAATCAAACCCCCCCCAAAAAAAATCCGGGGACCATTTTTTTTTTTTAATCTTATCTTTTTTTTTAACTTGTTATTTTATTTATATTATGTATTTATTTTATTTATCATTATATCATCATTATTATATTATTTCTTTTTTTGGGGGGAGGAGAGAGGGTGGCGAACAAATAGAAGTTACAGAAAGTGCCTGTTTATTAATTCCATATATCTTTTAAAACCCATATTTTCGGCTCGCGCTTCGCGCTGCGGGTACTAAATTATAATGCACAATAAATCAAATTTTGAGCTCAAAATTGTCGGCTCGCGTTCGCGCTCGCAGATACTTAATAGGTATACAATACAACATTATCTAAAAAATTAATTAATACTAGAAAGTGCCCCTTTATTTATTCCATATATCTTTTAAAACCAATTTTTCGGCTCGCGCTTCGCGCTCGCTGGACTAAATCATAATGCACAAATAACTTCAATTTTGAGCTCAAAATTTTCAGCTCGCGCTTCGCGCTCGCAGATACTTTATAGGGTCTACAATACACAATTATCTTTGAAAAATTAATTAATACTAAAAAGTCGCCCTTTATTATTCCATATATCTTTTATAACCCAATTTTCGGCTGCGCGTCGCGCTCGCTCCTATCATAATGCACAAAATAACTCCAACTCTAAAATTGTTTAAATAATTCCTCGTTTATTTGGTCAGTATAGGCCTATAAATCGGGGATTGTCTAAAACTCGCGCTCCTGCGCTGTTTGTCGCCTCCGCTCGCAAGATTTTTTTTTTTCATCCCCTCAACCCCCCCCCCTTGGAAAAAACCTAGATCCGCCCCTGCGAGTTGTGTGGGGTTGTGTGTGCGCGAGAACGAGTGTCAAAAAATTGAAAAGTGTACACGTTGTACGAGATGTTTCGAGAAGAGATTATGAACGAAAATTGCCAATTTGACCAAGATGGGTTCGAATCTTGTTCGCGTTTACATCTAAACCAAATCAACCTATGAAGCGACCGAGATGATTTCGAGACTACATTGAAGGGGTCTTGAGTACAAAGAGGATAGGAATATGCGTATCTAAATTTTGATTTTAAACCTCGCGACTACAAGTGGCTCTGAAAATAAAATAATAGGAGTCGTAAACTCTCTAAAGATTGAAATCTATAATGGAAAAAAAAAAAATCAAAATCTTATTTCTACACCAAAAATCAAATCAAATAAATAAAAATGTGCAGGCAAATTAAATGAATTGTAAAACACAAGAAAACAAGACACTAGCTGACTGAGTCACCAAGTTAACGCCCTCTTGTTGCAAATGTGCCAGAGGTCTCACAGTGGTAAATATTTCCCCGTTCCAGTGGCGGGTCCAAGCGGGGGCGCAGGGGACGCCCCCCCCCCCGTATAATTTGAAAACTGGTCATTGACCGTACATGTTAAAATCCGAAAATTTCGGCGGTGCCCCCCCCCCTATCGGGCCTGGCACCCCTATCCTGAAATCCTGTATCCGCCACTGCGTTGACTCGTGTGTTATTTAAGATTTCGAAAAGTTTGTAGAGAAAAGTGGGAAAATTGGGCTATTGTCTAGTAGTTTCATTCATCTTCTTATTGATAGTCTCAAAACATAGGCATAGCCAGCTCGATTTTGAATTAATCAAGAAAATAAAGCGCTCTCTCGCGGCCACTGTTGGATAAGGAGTGAGAGGCAGTAAAGTGGCTTGTACGTTCACCCTCATCATATAGTTATAAAACAACTGCCTAGATCTTTCCCATTTGTGCAAAGATTGTCTAAGTCTTGCTTTCGTGGGAATCGGTATCTATAAACCAATCAAATTAATACAGTTTCGTCAATCTGGCGTTTGAAAATAGTTATTTTGTCTTTGGGTTGGATCGCACTCACCTTTTTGGTATCTTCGAAGTAATTAGGCGTGTGCAGCCCAGAGCTGTAATTTGCATATTCATTCGACCAAACATTAACTTAACATCTGCTAACAAATGTATCCATATATGATTCTGAATTAATGCAGATTACAAGAAGGGCAACACTTAAGCTTCGGGGCCAAAATAAATATTTAGTGTTTGGAACTTTATAATAAGACGGAAGTTGATACCAATAATTTTTTTAATTTTTTTTTTTTACTTCAATTGCACTCGGATTTTGTCATGAGGGGCGCTATCGTTTGTTTTGGGGCCAGTTTGTAAAGGGGCGATTCTTTGAAAAGTGAACCCTTTTTGGAAAAAATAAAGTTTGTCCTTTTTGTTTTTAAGTTGCACATTCATGTAGAGCATTGTCTGAAGTTTCATGAAATGCATTTTTTATCTTAATTTTACAAATTGTTCATGCTCATTTGCATAAATTAACATGCAAAAAATTTGAATAGAAAAATGGTACGTAAAATATCATTTGTTTGACCCTGACTTGATTGTATATGCTGGTCTCCTTACTTTGATTATTGTCATTATAACCTTTTTTAACTTCATTCCTTTCAATTTAAATGAAAAATAATGGTGTTGAATTGATTGTTTTAGATAATTAACTAAAGAAATCAATTGCCATCAAATGTCACACACGTGACCCAAAAACACGAAAAGTTAACGCCCCCCGAAAAACCATGGTTCTATTATTATTACAATTTTTTCTCCAAAGCTAGATATAATGTGCCTTGCATCTCACCAAATATGAAGCCATGATAGCTTTTAATTTAGTTATTAATTAACTTTGAAATTGTCACACACGTGACCACGGGTCACGTGTGACCAACTATGGTCATGCCTTAAAAAAAAAGGACCAGGCTTTCGGCCATCTTTGAAAAGTGAACCTTTGGGGACAAATGAATTTTTGCTATTGATTTTAAGCTGCATATTCAAATAGAGCAATGTCTGAAGTTTCATGAAACTGATGTTTTTTCGTGATTTTTGCAATTGTTCATGCTCATTTGCATAAATTAACATAAATGATAATTAAATGGAAAAACGGTAAATAAAATATCATTTTTTTTAACCCTCACTGGAGATGATATGCTGATTTCTTTACTTGGATTACTGTCATTATATTATTATTACCTCTATTCCTTTTAAACTAACCTTAAAAAATAATGTTGTTTAAATTGATTATATTAAGATAATCAACCCTGAAATTAATTGACCTCAAAATGTCACACACAAGTAACCAGAAAACACAACAAGTTTATGCCCCGTCTTAACCATGGCTCTGGTATTATATTATTTCTTCAAGCTAGATTTAATGTACCTTGCATTTCACTAAATATGAATCCATGACAAGTTTTAATTTGATTATTAATTAGCAAACAAATTGGTCACACACGTGACCCGCTGGGTGGGGCGGTCATAAATTCTGATTATTTTCACTTACATTTGCTGAAATTAATTATTTTAGCATTATTATGCTCCCAAATGGTTCTGCAATAATTTTTGCGAAAAAAAAAAAAAACAACAACAACAAAAAGAACAAACAAACAAACAAAACAAACGTCGAAAAACAAGGAAATACATAAGAAATTCATAAAACAATGAAATACACAAGGAATTTAGTTCGATATCAAATTTTTTTCCAAGTACAATGGTTAGGAATCCTATGAAGATTATGCAAACACAATATTAGCATTCCAGAAGCTGTAGTTTGTCAATTAGAACAAAAAATATGATTTCATGCAATGCGTAAATTAGCATAATTAATTCATATAAAATAAATTATTATTATTATGGGAAAGTTAACAGTGCTTTCTTGTAGTTACATCACATAGTAGAAGTGTCATAGTGTAGTGGTCATGCCATTGCACTGAGAAAGCAAGGACCGTGGGTTCGATTCCCGGCATGGCACTTACTCCTAGGGCATGGGCGTTTTGTCTACAATGCTCCTCCCCACCCAGGTGCAAATTGGGTACCCGGTAGGAATGGAACGAGTGCGCCTTAAAGGCTGCCGTGTATCTGAATGATCCTTTGGGATTGGACAGGTGTCAGAAAGACTTACAAGCATCCGATGACCGGGGGTATAATAATTGTGAAGCGCTTAGAGATGAATTTGTTTCATATTAGGCGCTATATAAGAAGCTCATATTATTATTATTATTATTAACTACCATCGTGCAAATTTTCGGCGCGCTCGCGCGCGATCAACAGCCGAGACTTTATAGGGGGCATCATGCCCCCCCCCTCCCCAGTCTTGACGGCTTATGCTAAAGTGTAGCGTTGTTGGCGCGGCGCGGCGCGTTGAAAAGTGGAAATAATCGACGAAAAAGAAATAAGGTGTCTTTAAAGCGTCCAACGAAAAAAGGAAAAGATTCTGGATCGATTTTAGTGAAATTTGTGGAAATGATTATCATTTTTCGGACTCGAGACTTTAGCTTAAGCCCTTGTGTGGGATTAGTGTGCATGTGTGTGTGTGTGTGTGTGTGTGTTTGTGTGTGTCAAAAATTGTGTGACTAATAGTTCCAAAACGATGAAAAGTTCGGTCGATCCTGTTTACGGCTATCGACAGCTATCGAAATTGGCAGCAATCAGAAATCGCGATGGGCTAGTCCTGGTCCACTCCTGGAGAGCGTTTCATGAAAGGACTTGTGTTTATCCGACAAACTGTTATAAGCTATTGAAATGCTTGCATCTGATTGGCTGAAAGCAAATTGTCGCGATAAAATGTCTGACAAGTCCTTTGATGAAATGCCCCCCTGGTCCTGGTCCACGTTCACATTGTTTAAATTGCGAATTTCAATGAAATTTATCATGAAAGTATAAGGCAGTATAAAGCCTATGTAAGGTCACAGCTCTATTATGTCAAAATAAGACAATCTTAAACTTTTCTACCATTATTTTGCTAGTAAATTTACAACACTTGTTTTGGGTCCCAGATTCGAGTCCCAGCCATGGAATTAATTTCTTTCCGCAAGAAATTCATTTCTATTGTGCTGCAATCGACCCAGGTACAGGTGAGGTAAATTACTGGAATTGTTTAGAAATCCTTAAATTGGCAACATATATTATCAATACATATCGATTTCCGCGATAATTGCTATTTCAAAGCTATTTGACTCATTATCGACAATTGAGCCAATTTGATAACATAATTGAAATGATGTAGAAATAGAAGGGAAAATTCGAGGAGGAGAAATATAAATTTGATCTCAAACAAGTCCTGTCCGAATGAGCAATTGCCAAGGAATATATGGTGCTAATTTGTTTCACGAAATTCCCAAACATACAAACATGCAGTACACACACATACACACACACACACACACACACACACACACACACACACACACACACACACACAAACACAAACACACACAAACACACAGACACACACACACAACACCCACACCACACAATACGTGCCAAACAATTCTGAATCTTTTCCTTTTTTTTAGGACGCTTTAAAGACACCTTATTTTTTTTTCGTCGATTATTTCAATTTCAACGCGCCGCGCCCGCCACAACGCTACACTTTAGCATAAGCCGTCTTGACAGCTACCAAAACACCCCATTGACTGACTAGGGTTGAGTTCATAAAAATTTTTACCACAGCGGTAAGTTAATTGCTCAAAATGTACATTTATTGCATAATACATAATATATTCATTTTTCTGTACAATTTGCCATAGGTCACACACGTGACTAAACCGACCAGCCCCCGTCGCGAAGCGACGAGAACTGACGAACCAGTAGACATATTTGGCGAAGTTTTGAAAATATCTATACAAGACCACAAATTTCGTGGTCAACAATACCTTATTTGAATTCATACTCACATTGAATAAAATCTTTGAAGTTTTTCCTCGAATTGGTGACATCTGCGAATGTTTCACATGAAGTAATCAACTAATAATGTAGAAAAATACAGGAAAATTGAGTCTATCAACGTATATTTCTCCGTGCGTGCGTTGTCTTCGCCATACGTCTTCGCACAGTAAAATGACGTCATAGAAAAATGGCAGCGATGGCACCAACACTATGAGAAGAGACAAGGCCAACGGAAAATTCAATTTGGTAAGTCAAGAAGCTCTTATATACTTTCATTTTTAGTCGTTGTTACGCGTGAAACATCATAGAAACCTTACAACAACATTTTTAAATTAGATTGATTAAATTGACCAGTATAATCACCTGAGCGCTCATCATCGCTGATTATTTCGCTGTAAATGGGGGTGGTGGAAGTACAGCCCCGTCGCCTTCGGCAACGGGGCTGTGTATAGTTAACACGTGACCAACTAAAATGTCACACACGTGACCCGACATCACGATATAAAATAATAGATTAAAAAAAATAAATTTCAGAGATGACTCCTATCCAGTGGTATTTTTTGGTTAACAGGTCCATAATGCATATCTCACAGCAATAAGAACATTTCATCATTTTAAAACTCACAGGAATTTCAAAATGAAATTGAACTTTCAAAATCATGCCGTTCTGTGAAGTCACACACGTGACCCACTTTTTTTGACCTCTGACCTTGAACATGTACATTTTAAATATCAAAAAATATTTACAAATGATAGCCAACAAAATATATTAGCACGATATAAACATTAAATCAGTATATTTTTAAAATTGTTAGAGTTAAAGCCAATTAAAGTCAAGATTTTGCATAATTTCGGTCACACACGTGACCAAGAATGGTCCAAAGGATTGATACAATTTCATCTTATTGATATAAACCTTATTTTAAACTACACTTATTCAATTCTCATTTTATATTTTTTTCCTTCTGAATTCCAAATGAACACGCAAATTGAGATCAATTTGCAACCACCGCCCCACCGCTATTTGTTTTCTTTTCCCTTTTCTTTAAGTTTCTTAACTCCCTTTCGGTCTCTTTCGTTTTCTTCCGTTTTGGAAATTCGTATTTTATATCGTTTCTTTTCTATTTCCCTCCCCTCACCTAGCTCCCCAACCCCTATCACCACCACAGAATTTGGTATGCATGAGTAAAGATATGCGAAGGTTCTGGGACACATTTATCATAATAAAACATAATATGAACTATGTTTAAGATCAATTTGGCGCCCCTAAGCTTGAGGTCAAACTGGCACCCCACAAACATCGAATTGGCATCCATATGTCGAAGGTCAATTTGGCGCCCCCTTAGTTAAAGATTAATATTCCGCCCATTTAAGATCAATTGGAGCCCATTAAGCTTCAGGTTGATTTGGCGCCCCCTAAATTTAAGATCGAATTGGCGCCCCCTTATTTTAAGATGAATATGGCCCCCAAGTGTAGGGTCAATTTGGCGCAGAGTAAAGTCAAACTGGTACAAATTTAAGTTTGATATGGCCTCCCCTAAATTAAACAGCCTCTCGATATTTTTTCTTTCCCCTCATTTCTCTTTCTTTACTTTCTCCTTCTACCACCTCTTTCTCCTTCCCTTCTCTTTTCTTCCCTTTTCTTTCCTTTTTGGCACCCCTTGCATATCCGTTGGGGGGGGGGGGGTACGCTCCTGGTTGACCTATTTCATGTAGTTATTTACACCATGATAATCATGTCAGGGTCGTTCATTTCTTCTTTTATTCACATGCAGACCATTATTTGTGCTTCTCAACCCAAACACTCAAATGATCAATTATACACTATGAAAATCGATACTCGAGAAAAAAAATCGATTCGAACATGATAGATAAGGCAGTGGTGTATCCAGGATTTTGAAATACGTGGGACGCGTCCCGAAAAATTGAAATAATAAGGGGCACACCTGGAAAATTTTCGATTTTAACATGTACAGTCAATGAGTGATTTTCAAATTATATTGGGTTCGCGTGTCCCCTGCGCCCCCACCTGGATCAGCCAATGTCCGACGACAAGCAAAGAAATGATTGGCATGGCAACGGTATTGTTGATATCTCATGCCCTTTTGTTGATTCCCGGGCAAGATTATATTCCTCGTATCGGGTCAATGCCGATCGAAGAACACTCAAAGATGACTAGAATAACATTGGTGTTCACCCTCTAACCACGATGAAAGTAGTCTTTTATCGATTACAACTTAACTTCTTTCCAATAATGTACGAATATTCTTTTGGTTGTAGAACATACCGTTTTACTTCGTTGACTTTTCCCGTCTAGTTCATGCATTTGTGCCGATAATATAAGTATGCTGTACGTAATTCAAACAGTTTTAGTAACTTTTACAATCAGTTATCACTGTGTTCATATAAATTGTTTCGTTTTGTAGAATACTTAAATGAAATACAAGGTTAGCAAAGTAACCATACAATCACTGAACTATCTCTCCGATTACCCATTCATTCATGCACGAGAGTTGGCCAACAATAGTGTCGTATGGTAAATAAAGACCTGCTACAAACACGCTTGCTACTATTGACATGTCTAAATACACGGTGTCAGGATAAGACCCCTTGACTAAAGATCTTCCTTGACTAAAGATCTTGTTATCGTAGTGACAAGTGTAATTTGCACTTATTTGCTACTGGGCTTTTTCATGGGACGGGTTTATGAAAAGACTCTGATTTAACAAGAATTGTTGAGAGGCAATCAATATAGGAGTTTGGATCTGGAACTCAGTATTTAGTAATAGTTACCAATCATCTCTTCAAGTATACGGTGAGTGTTGCAAAACTATATATATGTTATTATCATTATGAATAATATAAATGTTAATAATTAAGAATAAATTTAATTTTCATTCCGTGTGATTATAGTAATGTATTGTATAAGTTTGTATACATAGTAAATATCATATTCTGTTGTTATAATGTATGTTATTTATGTATCCCCTGCTTGTTGAGATTACTCAAAATGATGTCCTGGGCCTTCTTTTGTATATATTCTTTTGTCGTTAATGATTTGACTGTCAAATAAAGAATATACTGGTAGGCATATGTTCAATCAAAGGGTTAAACGTCGTAGCCCTCTGTTATAAATGGCACATATTTTCACACTTTCATATTTCTTCCAGACGTCTATCCAGGGTGATTAATAATTTAAAAAAAATAATACATCTCTCTCTCTCTCTCTCTCTCTCTCTCTCTCTCTCTCTCTCTCTCTCTCTCTCTCTCATGAATACTGTCTGGTTTATAAACAAATCGTGAACCACTTTCCTGAACATGGAAACAACTATTGATGATGAACCTATCCAAATGACTTTTGTTTTCTTATTATCAATGAAATTGCATCTGTTCATTTGAGAAGAATTATAGTATATTTGGCATCATTTTATCGTCAAAATGTAGTTTTATTTTGTTCATAAATGCTGAATTGTTATGATCTTGAAAATAGATAGATTTATCATTACGAACTATAAGATACTATACTAAAAATATTATATGCATCATGGTGTTTTAGACGAAGGTTATTCACAAAGCCAAGCAAACTATTGTGCTTTTCGAATACATAGTATTATTGATCCAACTTGTTCATATTGATCGAAAACATCACTGTATAGATTATAACGGGCATAACCTTGAAGGTATAAACAATTCTAATTCCCAGTATGATTGAACGGCTCGATCAGCATGTATTATTCCGAATCCCCCCTGAGTCCATTTTTTCTTCTGATTTTACTCAGATCGTACATTACAATTCTTATATAAGAAATCTTTCATGAAGCATATTAACAATTGTTTTAGCATTCTATTGTTTGTAAGCATTTAAAACCAAATTTCATAGAGCAATCATTCCCGTTTAATCTCCCTCAGATAATGAGCTTAATCTCCGTAAAGTATTATAAGAATTTAGAATGTTATCTGAAGATCCGTTAACAAAAAAGCCGTGAGTAAATCGAGTCTTATTTGTTTCCACGCGATTAAGAAACAAATGGAAAGTCCCTATATCCCCCTTTTTTTAATTATTATTTAAAGTTCGGAAATTACACGTCCATCTTTACAACCCCATGATATGTTTAAGTATTTTTTTTTTTTTTTTAGTAACGTAATGTTTTTAAAGTAAATGTTTCACTCTTTGTTCAAAGTAAATGTTTGAGTAAATATAGAATAGTGGAAAGTTTTCTTTTAATAAATTATGTTTGTTGGAAAGAATCATTTTAATATTATACATCAGCAGTCAATGTAAAGAGTACATTCCATTGTTCCCTTTGTCATTGATATATACAGGTCTAACCATGCATATGATAGCCGAGCAATTTATAATTACAAAGGCGTAATTTTCCACCAGGTTTTGTTTATCGGCAGCCTTGGTAACCCCAGACTATACAAATATTTGATGGCCTGAAAGACTTGGAATATACCTCATGGAAATATTATGCACTGTTATTATTATTTCTTTCTCCATCTCTCTCTCTCTCTCTCTCTCTCTCTCTCTCTCTCTCTCTCTCTCTCTCTCTCTCTCTCTCTCTCTCTCTCTCTCTCTCTCTCTCTCTCTCTCTCTCTCTCTCTCTCCCTCTCTCTCTCCCTTTGTGTTTCTCTGTCTTCAGTTTGCAAATGATTTGTACTTTATGTAATGAATTGTATTTTCCTCCTTTGTTCTGCCCCTTATGTTTTGTTACTTTATCTTCATCTTTTATTTCCATCTCTCTCTCTCTCTCTCTCCACCTCCCCCTCTTTCTTTCTCTTTCTTTCTCTTTCTCTCTTTCACTCCCTTTCTCTCTCTCTGTCTTTCTTCCCTATTATCTACACCCTATATTCCATCCTTCCAGCTCTCTATACATGTGTATATATATATATATATATATATATATATATATATAGTCTTGTTTTGATTTCCATCTTCAGGGTCCTCTTGGTGATGATAGATGCCACAGGTTACATTTTACCCTTCCCCCTTTTTCTTTTTTCTTTACCACTTTTGCCGTTGTAAAAGTTGCTAAGTGAAAATTCAGGATTTGAAAACAGGAAAGGGGAGGGCAGCAGGAAAATTGAAAAATGGTGTGTTGAAGCCAATTATTATTCAATGCTTGGTCTTACAAAAATTAAAAACAACAACAAAACAGGGGCGCATGCATCTGGATCCGACACTGATTGCCATAGATTTGTGTTGTAGGCCTATATTGTCAACATACATAATGTGACTGATATATGCTGTGTTCAAAGTTCACGCAGTTTATACAGATTGTTCACATGTAAACATGTTTAATGTTACCGACAAAACCATGCACTTGAAGAACATTAATTTCAGATAGAATATGCCATATCTCAAGGTTTATCTGTAGCTTGATTTTCATTATTCAAGAAGTTATATTTGTTGTTCTCAAAGTCAATCATGATAGGGACAGTATTCTAATATGAAGATATTAAAATTGCACTTTGAATCTGCAAAGGATAAAGGATTGAAAGAGATGATTTCAACGCTTTATTTTAATGATTAAAAGATTTCTTTGACTTTATCTCCCAATGGGTAGACCTATCACTTGATGTTCATGAGATTATTTTTATTTTCATATTACATAATGTGCAAAGTTGCACATTATTCATTTTTTTATTAACGTTAACCATGTCCACTGTCAGAATATTATTGAATATTTTTCTGTTAGATGTTGATTAAAAGACAGTAATTAATATTCATGGACTCGACTCCGCCATTGCAGTATTCCAATTTTAGCTGCAATGAGGTTTTACAATGTGATATAAATTATATTTTTAGACATAAAAGTGTTTATAATTTGTTTATTTCTCATTGTCTTCATCTGTTCATTGGGGGCCATGTTGCTGTATATTATTTCCCACAATTCCTTTATGTGCTTAAAGGTAGGCTTTGACGTGAAACATTATTTAGACAGTCGACATAAAAGCTGTAGAGGAGATGGTTTATATATTTAACATGAATATTTCAGTTTAAAAAAAAAAAAATGATAGCTTCATATCTTTACTCCAAATAACGCTCAGCGAATGTTATTTTCAACACAAACAGATTTGACACTCGTCACTAAAGTCGATACTCCTCCATTGATTTTCTTCTCCAGAACTGCGTGAGACAGGAAGATCATCACCTGGCCTTCAGACACTGCCTGCATCCCAAAATAGAAGATGGCGTCGAATCAGAACCCGGATGAGGTCTTACCATACATAGCTCGTGTCAACTCACAACTCTCCAATGAACTTCGTGGTCTAAGAGAAGGAACATGTCAAAAACTTTATAAACAAACAAGAAGTTTTATCGATGCCTTGTTGAGATCTCCTATGGGTCAGAATACGACATACGGACCAAGCATCACAACCATTTCACAGGTATACCACCAATGTTAACTTTACTTCCTTTTTTATTTTATTTTATATTAATTAATAAATGCATTTTATCTATTTATTGTTTTTTAAATCTATTTATTTGTTTCATTTATTTTTTATTTTTTATTTTATTTATTTCTTTTTTTCTTCGGTGGGGAGGGGGGGGGGGCTTTTTCGTTTATAGAAACTAATTTGAATGGAAGGTCGGGAGATTTTCGCATTCATTTGTGGATCTGAAACTCTTTTGATATTTTCGAGATATCATAAAAAGGAATAACCTTATATGATCTGCGAAATATATTAGAAAAAAATTGTCAGCTGGGACTAGACATTTTTTTTTCCTTAGCTGCGACGTTTCACGCCTCTCAGGAAGCAGCTTTACTAAGGAGATGCAGTGGCGGATCCAGGATTTCAGGATAGGGGGGGGGGGGAGCGCCGCCAAAATCTAATTTTAACATGTACAGACAGTGAGTGGTTTTCAAATTATAGGGGGCGCGTCCCCTGCGCCCCCGCCTGGATCCGCAACTGGAGATGGAGAATATTCACAAACTTATAATTATTATATAATAGTTGTTTTACTATGCCGAATACATTATTGTTCGATAATTCATGTTTATTATAATTTCTTTATTTTAGGTTCGTGATTGTTACGAGCATTCTAAGAGACTTGATGATGATCGTCCAACACACTTCACCAACGTACTCAGTCTCTTCTTAGCATCCATAGATACCCTACAAAGATTATGCAATGAAATGCACAGCTGCATTGGTGAGACCGTCATGGCTCTTACTCTACACGAAAAACAACGAGGCAAGGCCGAGAAGATCCGAAGAGAGCTCGAGTTCTGCCGAGAGCACCTGAAGGAGGATACTGATTTTTCCGATCTGTCATCTCATAAGACGAATGAGAAATTTCGAGGATTGAACACAGGGGAGGTGTCCAACTGGGGCGCTGTTCTTAATCTCATTCCTGTTATCATCTCCAAGTTCCAAGATATTTCTGATGCGGTAAGAAGCTTGTGTTATCTTAATTCAGTCTATTCCTTTCCTTTAAAAAAAAAAACATTTGCTACAGTACAAGTTAGGCCTACATTTTTTTCAATTACAAAAGTTTGTTTAAAGTTTGTTTAAGTTTAAAGGGTGATAAAATAAATATCATGCAACATTTTCCCCTCTTGATTTTTTTCCCGTGCGTGTGTGTGTGTGTGTGTGTGTGTGTTTGTTTTGTTTTGTTTTGTTTAGTTGTTGTTGTTGTTGTTGTTTTGTTTTTTAGGGGGTGAGCTTGCCATGTAATTTCCAAATTGAAACGGGACTCATTTTCCATGTTAATGTTTCTGATAGCAAATACTGCATGTCGGCCCTCTACGGTTACGAGTGTCTCAACTGCGACGCCTGTCAGCTGTACGTTGCTATAACAACCCGTACCGCTACCTGCTAACAATAGAATAGGGGTGATCGTATTGACACAATGCGTGACAGACGATCCGTACACTACCCGTACGTATTATGATCGAATAAAAAGTACAGGATAGGCAGGTCAGGTGTAATGTTGCTTGGCGGGTGTGTTATGTTTATGGAAGTCCGGTGTGTTATACTGCTTTTGTAACTTCAAAGTTCAGAGTTCTTCCTGGAGTTTAGCAGGTAAATCTTAAGTTTTGTGCCTATTAAAATGTAAGTTACAAGCTGGTTTCGCACAAAAAGTAGAATAAGAATATATAATATAATTATATGCAATCATATGTACATGTATATCCCAAATACGGACCTGAGATTATTTATACCTATTTTGTACCACATGTGAAAACTCGATATAATAAGGAAATATATAAAGGTGTTTTATTTACATTCAAATTAATTGAATTACTATCAAATCGTTATCATGCACTGAATTCAAAACTTGATAAACAGAAAGCAGAAATGTGCACAATCATTGCAAATAAACATCAAATGTCTTACTGAATACATGTTTAAATGTAGGCTAACCTCAAGTCAAATATTACGAATGATGAACCATATCTATCACATAAAATATAGGAAGATTTTCACACATTCTGTTCTGTCTCTATTTGAATAGGGATAAATTATGTCTTTCAATGACCCAGTTTGTTTCAACATCATATAACTTTCAAACACTTTAAGATATATCATTGAATATAATTTCATGATGCTTTTATTTGTATATTTCTTAGCTAGCAATGAAAGGTGGCACGGTGCACCAAATAATCTTTCTTTAGCATATGAAACCTTCCACTGCTAATCGTTCTATCACTAGTGAAATCTTTAAAAAATATGAATATTTCTTATTAAACCCTGTTTTTTAAATCGATATATACATGATATTCAATGCATGCCTTCATTTTCGGTAGGAACTGAATTATTTCAAAAATAATTCTCAACCATTATCAGCTCTTATGTTATTCATTTTTATACTGCTGATTCAAACATGCGGTGATAAACTTTTGGCAATATAAAGTTCAGTTTTAAAAAATTGTGTAATATTTCAGCTATGGTTGTATCGCATTTATTATTATGATTTTAAGTTAGTTTTTTTGTTGTCTTTTAGGTATTTGTCATAATTATGTAATTTTTAAAATCTTATATGGTTGTGATTATGACTCAGACAGCAGTGTGGACCTCAATAACTGTTTTGGGTATTGTCAGACGGCAGATGTGGTTGTATTAATATGATTTTATGTTATTATTTGTGTTGTCCATTTGGGAATTGTCATATAATTGTTATCTTATATGATTGTAATTATGACACAGACGGCATCGTGGACCTCGATAACGCTCGCTGAAAGAAACACCATCTTCACCACCAAACCAAAGAACGCCACAACGCCAGACCAAGTTCCAGACCAAGTTCAAGACAAAGTAGACCAAGCTCATCGCAAAGCATGAAGGGAAATCAGACAAAAACCCACCTCAAGCTCAGACCAAGAAACACAGAAAAACTTATGGTAAGCTTTAAATTTATTGTGGAATTCGAGAGGTATAGAAGGGGGGGGCATCCCTCATTTTTTCCTTTAAAAAAACCTAGTATCTGGGTGGTGTTTCAAACATGATCTTGGGTGCTATACTAATCACATTCTTTATAATTTAGCGCAAGAACTGAGCAGAATTCGTTCGTAAAGTCATTCGTAACTTGGTGAAACATAGCCTATGTTAGGTATGCTTTCATCGACTGATTTTCGTTGATGATATGTGATTCCAGTATTATCATGCAGTCATATCGAATTGATTTGAGATTTTTCATGATCCATTTTGATAACTATTTTCTTTTCTATTTTGCTTGCAGCTGATCGAGTTGATGAACGCAACAAGGGTAGAATATCTCTGTTAGAACGACCTCCATGGAAGCCATCATCTAACCCACCTCACAATCTATACCCTCAGCTTCATATCCATCTTGGTGACCCTACTCAACATGTTTAAAGGTGGTATGGACTCCCCTCCCAAACACCTCACTCACCTTGAAAATCGTACTCAACATATTTAAAGATGATGTACCCCTCCCCTCCACCTTGGGAACGATACTCAACCTGTATACAGTGTGTTCCTAAAAAAAGAGGACCGAAGTTCAAAGGTCAGTCATTCCAAAAGTATATGGTTTATTCTTGTGATTCGTTTACTAAATATTAAGTACTCATCAGCTTTAATTTGAGACATTGCTGACGTCCAAAGTGAATGGGTCACAGAGTTAGGGTCTTTGAAGGCGATAGGTACAAAACCCGTTTTTTTCCAAGTTTGTGGTTTTTCGGGTATGAAACAAACCTTTCTTAAGTAATTGGTGTAATTGGATCTCTTTCAGCAAGTTTCAATGAAATGTCATCTTCTTTGCTAAAGTGGATTTCTCACTGGTAATGAGATGCGTTCTTAATTATGAGTCTCTGAAGTCTCGGAGAGGTCACTGCGACGGATCCTGAGTCTCCAGGAAGTCGCGAGAAAACCAAACAAATGTCAAACATGTTCAATATTTTAGTAGACTTCTTTCAGACGCAAGCAAGTCTCTGTGACGTCTCGGTGGGTTGCCGCGACGTCCCTAAATATGCACGAAAGTATCCACGACTTCTCAGAAACTTTGTCGGAAGTTGCTAGCGATTAAAAGAAATCGAACAGGATTGACAATTTTTTCAGACTTTTGTTCGATTTACCCACGACGCCTGAAGTCTCAGGAGACGTCACCACGACGTCACCACGACTCCAGAGGCCCATAATAGTGAACCCATCTCATTGCCAGTGGTCCTTTGGAAAATGAGATTGAATTCATTGAAACCTGGTGTGAAAAATACCCAAAACGATGAAACCAAAAACTAACAAAAATTTGTTTCGTACCCCAAAAACCAAAAACTTGGAAAAACGGGTTTTGTACCTATTACTTTCAAAGGACCCTAACTCTGTGACCCATTACAATTTAGACGTCAGCAATGTCTCAAATTAAAGCTGATGAGTTACTTATATTTCTAGTAACAAATCACAAGAATAAACCATATACTTTTGGAATGAATGACCTTTGAACTTCGGTCCTGTTTTTTTAGGAACACACTGTATAGGCGGTGTTACCCTCTCCCAGTTCAGTATCGTTAATATAGGTTTTCCCGGTCAATTGTAAACTCTTTTGCAATCGAATTCGTTAATGTTCATTCAATTTAAACGATACCTCATGGAGTGGAGCTATCGATCAATTGAATTAACATGTAGATTTTTAATCCCGATCACATTTCGGACGAAAGTGCTTGTAAGAAATGTCAAATTGTTCGGAGATAGTTTAAACTTGACCAGGAAAACCTAACTTACTTAATCTACAATAGTATGTGAATGATCTAACGTTAATGGATCTATATGCCTCTTTAACTTTGCGTTCTCCAAAATCTATGCCATTGTATTTCAACATAATTATTGAATTGTGAAATATATCCTATTGAACATATTACATTTTCACAACCACGTGATAACCAAGCTATTATAAGTATGCCATGTTTGCAGTTATTATGTTAATTTATTGATGAGCTCTTGTTTCCACTTTTCCAGCTGTACTAAACATATTTCATGAAAGAATGAGAATTTATTCAAAATATTTATATAACGACGGAGATCTTTTCCATTTGTTAACCGCTAAAGGAATTGTTCCCATAGTTTTCTCCAAGTATTGGTTGAATGTTTAATTGAAGTTTTATAGAATATGCACAAGCTTTTATTAGAAACGTGTCGTAATCCTGTATAAATGGTCTGATGTTCTTGGTAAGGGTGGTATCTCACTTCGCGGAAACAAAATTGAAACAGATTTGCCAGCATTGCATTGTTTCCTCTTTTTCCCGACGAAATCTTTTGTGCCACGTACAAAGGTTACGTGGCACAAAAGACGGATTAGCCAGCATGGCATTTACTAGATCTGTCTCCTGTGGCACAAAAAAATCCATCGCGGAGACAAAGAAGACAGATCTAGTGCAATGCCATGCTGGCAAATCTGTCTCAATTTTGTTTCCGCGAAGTGAGATACCACCCTAAGGATTGGGTTTTAAAGGGTTTCATTTGGTTTTCACGGAATGCATTGTTTGTGGGATCGGTAGCACCGTGTGTGTAGGCAAATCAGATTAGATCTGGAGCTAAACCATGTTGAAGAATTCAATTATTTAAAACACAGTGGTAATGTTAAAGGTGTTTGCCACTGTTTACCTAAAAGTAGCGATAAGGCTGCGATATGTCTCGATATAAATGGCCCAGAGTGGAAATGAAAACCGCAAAATTATAGGGCAGATATATTAATTTCTTCTATCTTTCATCTCGGATTATATTTACACAATGAATCGATATATCATTAAACTAGACACATTTTATATAGTAGCTTGCCAAGGCATTAGAAGAGTTATTTGCCACTTCTATGTTCTTCTATATAAAAAAATCACTGTGTATAGGAGTTTTGATAACTACATGTATATCTACTGAATCTCTCATCTTTGCATGGTAATCTCTGAACAACGAAGTACATAATAATTCTTTAAAATCGAATTGCATGATATGCTAGCCTTGAAATTCTCTTTTTTACTCTAGAATTGAATTGTCACGGTGGCACCTCAATTGTCTTGACAATGCAGTATAATTTTGAAGTCAACTTTTCTTCTTTTATTTTCAGCTAAGAGCTTGTATATTCAGTATAATGTAATTATAGTGAATATAATGTTTCTTTTAACAAAATGTTATACATGCCATCCGAATGTTCTAAAATACATACATGACCTATTTATAATCTATTCATTCTAGAGGAATGTAGAAAAATCATAATCATTTTGTAAAATGTTATTATTCATTGCTGTAGTTTTATTGTACACTTGTATTAAATTTGCATAAAATAATGTTTCAAACAATAACTTACATCTCGATTACTTGTGTTTTATTTGTTGTTATAATGAAATATAAAGGCCTAATTGATTTATAATGAAACAAACACACTATTTTTCAACACTGTAAAAAAATTACTGTAGTGTTTTACAGTAAATTGCTGCACTCTAAAAACTGAAGTGCTAATTTATGGGTGCTCGTATAGTGACTGCACTTGAAGTGCTAAATCAGCACCTGAAGTGCTGTTTTAGCACTTACCAAGTGCTAATTTATTAACAAAAAATGTTCATGGTCGGTATGGGATTCGAACCGGGTTCACCTTTACATGGAAGAGTACCGCTGACGTTACCAATAGACCAACGGAGATCTCGCTAACTGGCTTTAATTATGACAGCATAGTAGATGATTATGGCAAATTTTAAGAAAGTTCATCATGCAACAATATGATCTGCTAGCAACCGTGAGATGTGAACTGGTCTAACGTGCTCGTCAGC
This sequence comes from Paracentrotus lividus, assembly GCA_940671915.1. Taxonomy (NCBI): domain Eukaryota; kingdom Metazoa; phylum Echinodermata; class Echinoidea; order Camarodonta; family Echinidae; genus Paracentrotus; species Paracentrotus lividus. The sequence continues at coordinate 1,061,195 of CALNVZ010002100.1, forward strand.
GCTTCTCATGCAGGGGACCCAGGTTCGAATCCCAACGAAGTCACGCCGTTTTTGCCCATTTTTGCTGAAAGTTCAGCTCACGTGAAAGTGCAAAACAGCACTTTAGGTGCAGTTAAACAGCACTTTGAGCAGTCACTATGCAAGCACCTAAAAAGTGCTGATTTCAGCACTTGAAGAGCTAAAAACAGCACTTCAGTTTTTAGAGTGTGGCAACTCTGCTACACGGTAATTTACTGTAATTTCAACAGTAAATTACGTAAATTATTTTAGATTCCCACAAGATACAGGAAACGGCCGTCAAATATGCTGTTATTTACTGTGCAGCAGAGTTGCCAGTAATTTACTGTAAAAAGCTACAGCATTTCTTTCTTCTTCTTTTTTCAGTGAAGGATGATTTTTCCGGGCTTTAATTCGTATAGTATATAGGATTAAGGTTAAGTTTTTAAAAGGGTTTTATAATATGCTGATAGGGAATGATCCAGTTTTGAAATTAGTAACTTTTTTACGCCCCTCGTTGGATCCTGGTACTTCTGCTTTGACTCCTCGTTACTTGTACTCCCCTGGACGACCCCTCAAATCACTCATAATGACAAAGACACATTTTCGTTTCATCCCAAATATATTTAATTTCGCTCTTGTTAGAAATACACTATAAGTCTTGCACATACGACAGATAAGCAATAATAAATAAATTTCAGATATTTTATCATAATATAATATTATGATCATAATAATATTAATAATAACATAAAGCTCTTTACCAGTTTGACCAAAAACACTTTACCGTTTATTATTATCCCCGTCATTTGGGATAATCAACTAAATAAACATAACACGCGATGTATTTAGAACTTATTATTCAATAAATTGCAGGTTTTAGTCAGTTTAAACCATATACGTATGTAAAAAATATGGCAAAAGAGCTATGCGATTAAAAATGATTATTGACGATGGAACTTACATAAATTACAATCCTTTAAGTGCTATCTCTGAATGAAGAGTTTCTATTCATTACAAATTAAAGAAACCCTGGTTACATTTATATGCTTAATATGCGCCTTGTATCTGTTTATGCGCTTTATAAATTTAAGATTATTATTATTATAGTGTCGGAATAATAATCAATTTGAGTCAAAATAAATTTAAACAAAATAGTGTTAATAACAGTAACAAATTAAACATGAGAAAAACGGGGCAGCAAAGGGAAGAACGGAGAACAAAAATATGAAAACATATTTTAAGAACAGAATTAGACTAACTACGAAATATTCATAAATCAAATACTTCGTATTACTTTACAATCGAGCACAATAGTTTTCATGCGACCTTTACTTTTAAGGTATTTGCATAGAGATGTATATACATCTCTATGGGTATTTGCAATGCTGCCATCTCGTGGGCTTTTACATTAATTTTAGTCCGACTGTTCAATACGATTTGTGAAATTACGGATTAAAACGCTACGTAAAGTATGTCAACATCAAATGAAGATTTGTGTATAATACAGTCAGAAGTGAAAGAGAGGCTGACAGAGAATCGTGAAAGACAAATGGACGGTGTAAGAGAAGATATAAATGAACTATAAATACAATAAAATATCGTGTAGACATCACATACACTTACTATAGAAAATAATATACAGATAGAGAAAGAGACTGAGAGAGAGAGAGAGAGAGAGAGAGAGAGAGAGAGAGAGAGAGAGAGAGAGGAAGAAAGGAAAGAGAGGAAATGGAAGAGAAAAAGAAGGAGAGAGGGTGAGACTGAGGACTATATAGAACTATTCAATTTCCACAAACATGGAGACATGATATGAAAATGTTAACTAATTTTGTCGAAATAAACACAGTGACATTGTTTATTTTGTGACACTATAAATTTTTCTAAAAATGGAATTATAATCAAAGACACTGCGACAATATACACCAGGCGTTAGCATTCATTAAGAAGAAAATCAGTACCAGCTAGGAGACTTGATAAGATTTATATCGCGAAAAATTGCACCAAAATAATGATAAGTAAAATTCGAGCAATCTCCACGCACCTTCAGTGCCTCAAACGATACCATAGCATGTAAAGCCATGAATGTATAATAAATCCTAATTTATTTACTCATAATGGTTACCGATAAGTACTCGTTAATTTCCATATACTAGGAATAATGCGCAGTCAATATTTCCCGTACAGTGCCCCTACGGTGTGTCGGAAACAGTTGTTTTGTATATTTTTGTACGAACCGCACCGTAAAAAATTGGTAAAAACGGTTGTTTTCGACACGCTGTACGGATGTCGTACGGAAAATGTGACTGCGATATTACATGCGTTTTAAAGAGAACGATTTACCAGTTCTTAAACAAGGAATAAAGTATTTGACATGTTCTGGGAATTGTAATCATATTAGTAAAACAGATAGTTTTATTTAAACTTTAGGCGTATGCCCCATACCATATCGGTTAAAGATGAAAACATCTAAAATTCAAAATATCTCTAGCTAATAGTCTGGACGGAGTATAGTAATGGTGAACACCTGTATTTAAATTCATGATATTGACTGCCTTATGTAAATATTACACTTACTGGCTATATTGGGGACATCATGAGCTGGTAATGTTACCAACATGATTAAGAAGAAGTTTTAGTGTTTACAATTTTAAAAGCTTAAGAGCTCATAAACCAATTTCATGATATTCGTAATATTAGGACGTACTATCAGAACTTAATTTAATACAATGAACAATGTGAACAAATAAATATCTTTAAGAATCTTGATATTTTTTAATGAACCTCAATTCTGTGAAATACATGAAAGCCAAACCTACAATCATTAACGGATTACAAAAGATCTGAAACCAACAAGCTTCAATATAAGAATTTACCAATCGGTGATTAATCAATATGAGCATACATGCACGCGTTTTCACAGAGTTGTTTCTTGGCGATTGCGAAATCATTTCAAGTTATACAAAAATGCAACACTGAATAACATGCATTTAAACTTGAACTTTCCAATATGTATGTACTGTACCTACAAGAGTATTAAGAAAAAGATTACACATGAATAAAAATATCATTACGTACAAAAATACCCTTGGCCTTCAATATTACCGGCATCATTCTGTATTTAAGATTCCATATTTTCGAAAAATCCACCAAAACAGAAAACAAGATAAAGGTGTGATATCAACAAACGTTCAGGGGGGCATTTTATCAAAGGACTTGTCAGACATTGTATCCGACAAATTTGCTTTCAGCCAATCAGATGCAAGCATTTCAGAAGCTTATAACAGTTTGTCGGATACAACGTCCGACAAGTCCTTTCATGAAACGCTCTCCAGAACACAAACGGACACAACAGTATGTGCTTTGACGATGACCGACTACGATAAGCATTTGCCTGCATCCCCTACTCCGTTTCTTTCCATCTTCTTGGCTTTGCAATAAAGTTGAACGACATAGAGTGCTGTGCTGATAGCCACAGCTGACAGAGACAAACCAACAATCAGCTGAATAGCTAAGGCAGAAGCATATGTAGTACAGATCATCTGAAATGGCTTGACTGATGCCATCTTTTGTTCCTGGAATGATTTAGGAGAAGCGCACTCCATATCCTCCCCATCATCATACCATGGGTACGGTTCTCCTGTATCCATAGAGCTGATCATTGTTTCACAAAGGTAACGCACTTTACAATCACAATGCCATGGGTTTCCCGACAGTTTGATCATTGCTAGGTAGGGCATGTAGGAAAAGACGTTTCTTGAGAGTGTGGTAAGGCTGTTATTTTGTAAGTAGATGAGATTAATTGATGTGCCCTCAAAGGCATTCGTTAGAATCCTGTTTATCTTGTTTCCACTGAATGCAATGAAAGTCAAAGAAGTTAAATTAATGAACTCTGGGCCAATGCTACGCATGGCGTTATCTCGAAGATCAACAGCTGTTAATCTATCGTTGTACCAAAAAGCTTGTGGGGATATATCTGATATTTGATTGAACCGAACAAATATTTGCTCTATGAAATATGCTCCCATGAATGTTTCAGCCGTCAGAGAGCGGAATCTGTTTGAATTTAGGTATAAAAATCTGAGATTTGTGCCGTAGAATATACCTGCTTCTATGGATTCGAGACTGTTTGAAGTAAAATCTATAGTCGTTAACTGTGTCACATTGTCAAAAGCATAACTGTGCATCGTCGATATTTCGTTGGAGGTCAGTTGGAGTTCTTCCAGGGAGATCATTCCCCAGAAACATAATCCTGGAATGTGTTTGATGTTATTGTGGCTTAAATCGAGGAGTTGTAGACCATGCATTACTCTCAGAGCGTCACAGGGGATGTCAGTCAACATATTCCCAGCCAACCGGAGCTGCTGGAGATTAGGATACCTAGGGTATTCATCAACTGGCAAAAGATGTGTTGCCTGAGATGGTTCTACAATGGCTGCATTCATCTCTAGGATCCAAAGAGATTGCAAACGATTCATCCAAAGCGGTGACAGCTGCTGAATTTTATTCTTGGATAATGACAGATCTTCAAGGTTCGTCAACGTTTCAAAGGTCTTATCATCAATAGACATGATCGTATTGTAGCTCAGGTTCAACCTCCTTAATTCCATCAACGGCGTGAATAAACCAGGAGGAAGAATAGAAATGTTATTTATGCTCAAATCTAAGACTCGCAGTTTCGTCAGGTTTTCAAAATCCGCAGGATCCAGCTCTGTGATGAGGTTGTGGCTTAGAATCAATTCCTTTAAGATTCTCAAGGATGACACGGCATGTGGCATGTCTCTCAGACTATTCTCACTCAAGTTAAGACGTCTTAATTTGGGAGCCATCACCAGGGCATTGTCCTGTAATTCACGGATGCTGCTACGAACCATCTCCAACTTGCGAAGGTTTGTCAGGTTGGTTCTTGAGAGTGGGCCCACCGATGTAATGTTTTGACCAGAGATGTGTAACGATCTTACATCACTTGGAACATGGGTAGGAGATGTAGTCCAAAGGAGACCAGCCACATAGGCACAGCGTACAGTCTGCAATCTAGAGTCACACTCACATTGAAACGGACAGGGCCAGGCGATCACTGCATTAGTAGTTCCCATGGACACCAGACTAGCCAATAGAACCCCGATCAGGGTCGGGAATGGTAATGCGTACATTCTGCAAAGGGAAAAGAAAATGTTTTTTTGGTCAATTAGTCTGTCATAGAGAAAATGTTGATGAAAAACATATAAGAACAACATGACAATAAAAACCCCAAAAGCAAAAAAAAAAACTTGGAAACATCTTTTTAGAGTCAATTAAGATAAGACTTGTTTAACCCTTTTTCTTAATAGGCTTTTGAAGATCAAACGGGCATCTTGGGGAGGGGGGCATAACTCGACTATTGAAGATCTAAACAAATGCGAAATTTCGAAGGAGAAAGATGCAAATCACATTTAGATGGTTACATTCATGGCTGATTATACCCCACCCCCACTTGTCAAGTCCTGAATTCGAGATAAATTACATTTAAATAGGGCACACGTTAAATACATACACAACTGTATTCGAAGCAAACGTAAGGTCAATTTTGTATTATGTTGACCGGAGAGTTACAAGGTACTCCTTGGGTTGACGACGATGAATAATTTTTGCCAATTTCGAAAAAAAGGAGGAAATTAAAGACGACCTGAGAATACAATAGAATGATACCCCAACAAAGAGATATTGCTTAGCAACCCTGTTCTGCGTACATTAGGATGAGGTAAGTTTAGAATGGGGCCATCAATTCATCTCAAGGGAATAATGAATAAATTGAGAATGGTATCTTCTGGTCGTTGAATACCGCCGTTCAAATAACCATGACAACCAAAATCCGCAACGCATTATTATTATCTATGTTGAGAAAAAACCGTTTCCACGGCGACTTTTTGAATAGAACTATTTGTTCTGACATGATATGGCATTCGAGTCTCCTATCAAAATCACATCTAAGATTACTAAATTACCATTATGCTTGTTGTTTTTATAAATTCGAAAATATATACGCAAATCAGGTAAACATTCAATTCAACAGTTGTCTTCTCTCCATAAACCAATGATATCTCTTTTTAGATTTCGATTTTCATGCCTTGAGGAGACCCTGTTTATCTTTGACAGCCAAGTGCCTTTGCGATGTCTTCCTTTCTGAATAGGTTATACCTCGTTGCTTCACGTTTTCACCTTATCAAATTACCCTCCAGATATTTTAAACGGAGTTTTCTGGAAATGAAAATGAAGAGAAAACCACTGCCGGCTAACTTGACAATTCTCACGAATAATTTGCAATCGAAGCCATTTCTGTACGTAGTGTTTTCTTCTTCACTGAAATTCACTTACGGGCATTTACCTTTCATGGGACAGGCCGAGAAAGGGAGAGAATTGGTCGAGAAAGGACAAAGAGAATATCGTGAGATAGAAAGATAAATAGAAATACAGAGTATTGGAATATCTTTAACATTGTCTCAGTAGGCATTTAACATAATATGTATTTATTTCTACATCTGTTTGCTTGCTCGTGATACGCCTACCGTATTTAGTGCATCATCAGTCAGAACTCTAGAAATTTATACACAAAAAAAAAAAACGCTCCAAATTTTATTGTCCAAAACAATGGTGAAACGGAAATTTGTTGTGCCCATTTGATCGTGGGCAAGGCAGCCACAGCGAAGCGCCAGGTCGACGTTGCTCGACAAAATAATTTTGAAGAGATGAGAAAGAGTTTAAAGCTCAATTTCTCTTTTGCAGCAAAGAGAAATTAGGCAATAAACGAGGAAATTATATTATGTACATGTAAATAATTAAAGTTGTTGCATCGGCTGATACAGGGTTTAAAAGGGACGTAGCCGCGGAATCAATTACTTATGCCCAATCAATATGCATGCTATTTGAAAAAAATAGGCTGCACATGCCGCCCCTCCTGTCCTATATCCACCGTCTTTATATTTCTATGATCTTAACATGTTACATTATTAACATAATCACCTGATAGATCCAGGGTGTTGAGCTAGTAGACCACGTGACTATACAATGTTTATAGACTCGATTGTCCAGACCAGATGCATGCATGTAACTCTACTTCCTCAGATCAGCGATTGATGGCCAATCTGAATAAAAAGGAAAAACAATCAAGATAAATTTGGTTGCACTGGAATTTCCATCCGTTTTTTTTTTTTAAACATTTTTTTTTCTTCATGTATTTAATGATGGGAGGATACATTATAATTGTACCATCTCATATATGCTACTTCAAACTCGAAGCTTATATTTTGTTGTGAAAGGAAATAGTACACAGTCATGTCATGATGTATAATTTGAAAACATAATAATAATAAAAATAATAGGGTGTGCATTCCTGTTATGTCCTTTGTTTTCGTTTATTTATTGATGAGAAGATACAATACTTTTATAGCATCTCATCATATGCTAGTTCAAACTTGAAGCCCATATTGTGGAGAAAAGAAATAGTACACACACAATGATAATGTGGGGAGTCTTGTTAGATTTCATGATCTACCAGTAGAAATTGAACTGCAAAATATATACAAATCAGAAAAAGTATTCTTTCGATCTTCATACCCTTCTATACTTATCCATGAATGATCAATTTTTTTGACCTGATTATGTCGTGTGCCATTTTATTCATCGTTCACAAACGTGCAATAGTTTGCTTTCTACTAGGGAAGATGATAGAAGTCCTTAATTAGATTATAATGTTATTCTCAAATCCCAGACAGTATAGAATTCCTTGCCAAAAGCCGAACAGTGTTTTCGCATGACACCCAATCATACAAAACAGTCTAATATCAACGCTAAATCTTCTCAATTTCATCCATTGCTTTGTGGCTCAGCTAGGATACAAGTATTAGAGCAGAAATTTTGACATGACAGTATCAGTATTAGAAGAAAGACAAAGTGCTTAGAGCCATGCACTAAGAACGTAACACAGGAAGCACGATCAGATGAAATTAAGAGAAGAAATATGTTGAAAACTAGTTTGAAATTTCGAGTAATATGCCTATTTTGGTCGGAGTGATAATTATTTTGCGGTTAAATTGAATTTTTTAATGGATAAGTTCTTATGCTCCAAATTTTATTGTCCGAACTGGATATGTTTTCCCTTTTCTCGTGGGCTCTGCAGCCGCTGAGCAGCGCCAGATGGGCGTTGTTCGATCTCCTCTTGATAAACGGCAAACAGGGAAGCAACAACTACCATTTTTATAAGTCAAAGGTATATGTTACAATGAAAAAATATCTTAAAGGATATTGCATTTTTAACATATACCTATTTCGAATTTGATATTGGGTTATACAGCAGCAGCTACGATTAATTTTTCTTGAACCCCTTATTTCCTTTTCATAAACTTGAAAATGTCGAAGATGCTTTTTTATTTACTTTAAAATTTTGTTTACTTGAATGTATTGCCATATTCAACAGCACTCTATTCATCCAATGTGCATCAGAATAATCATTAACCTAAATGTTTCTGAAAAAAAAAACGTTATCCGTAGGGTTTTGTTTTGTTGTTTTGTTATAGTAAGTAAGCGATTCAACATCAGAGGGGTGTTATGACTGAAACATGTTCTTGGGTATACTAGTACATAATAATCAACTTCTCAATCATTTAGCACACAAATGATGACCAGTCTTCGTAAGCTATGTGTAACGTTACAGACGACTTGGTGAAACCCAGGCAGGCGCGGATCCAGGGGGGGGGGGGCCGACGGGCCCGGGCCCCCTAGCAAAAAATAAATAAAAATAGAGGGGAAAAAATCGAAGTAAAAAATAGACGAGGGACGAGGGAGCCGTTTGACCCCCGTCCTTACCCCTATGGCCGATACATGATGACCTCTTTGATGGCCGAAGGCCCCCCAAAAATTAACACCCCCCCCCACCGCTTATCGCTCCGCCAGCGTGACGTGAAAAAAATTGAGGGTACCTTGTTCTGCTCCGCCCGATGTAACGGGAAAACAAATTTGGGTGTACCAAAATCTTAAATTCCGATTTTGAGCCCCCCCCCCCCTGTAGTGAAATCCTGGATCCGCCACTGCCAGGTGACATAAAATTATAATGGACGACCTGCAGAAATGCAATATTCTTGTGACGAAAGGGTTTCGTAAAGCGAATAAAATTGGAACAGATATTACATAAGGTTTTGATATTGAACAAGAGTTTACGTCGATTTATAAATAACAATATACAATATGGAGACTCAAGTGCGTGGGTGGTAATTGCAAGAAATCAATACTACACATACATGTACGTGTCTATATGAAAACAATGATCGGATACATGTACATCATTTTGTTCACTGAGCTTGTATTATAACCGCAAAAGGTACCGAATATTTATATTCCATTCGACAGCTTTTTAAAGATAACCGTATTTCAAATGGACGTGAATGGTATCATGAAGCCCGATTACTCAGATGAGATTGTACATGTCGTGAAAACGCTGGAAATCGTATGCAGTTACTTTTGTGTTATAATCTTCTTGACTACATAAACAAAATGTTGAATCTTAAGGTTAAAAGCAAATAATTGTCTTAGCTTCTACCAACCTATTTTTTGTAAAAGGGCTAGCTTTCTTCGACTGCTATTGACCTTCTCAAGCCAAAGTGCTATCACTTTGTATTGGAGTCAAAACTATAAAAGCATCATGAACTTCTATTTTATTAATTTATATTTTATTTGGTTGAGAGAAATATAGTATTCGGCAATAATCTGAATGATTTTAACGTTTATATTGGTTTAAGATAATGAGAGTGGCATAAAATATGCTTTCAATGTAACTATGTTTCCTACTCTCAGGGAAGTTTAGATTAGTTTGCAAAGTGCCTCAAAGAAACTAAAAAGGTAATATGGCGGGTTTTTTTCTCCTTTTCAAATTCACGGGAAATAACAACAATTGATCTGATTTGAAAATTATGAAACTGCCATCGTAATGCTTGAATTTGTGCCATTTTCTGTCAACATAATATTTTCGTTTTTGTGATACCAGGTTACATTCATGGGCTTCGGAACCGGGGGGCTTGGGGGCGCAGCCCCCCCATAAAAAATATGGGGGCTCAGATATCGTTGAGCCCCCCAATATTTTTGATGCCGTACAGATATCGGCCGATCGCCCTTATAATATAATCTTATTTGACTCAGATAATATTGAACCCCAAGATTTTTATCATCATTGTTTTGTTTTTATTTGTGGAGGGACTCAGACATCATTAAGCCGCTCCCCTAATCTTACTGAGGAGATCATTGGGCTCCCCACAATCTTTTTATATAAAAAGTTTATATTTCAGGTCTCTATTGTCAAAATTTTTAGCTCGCGCTGCGCGCTCGCATATCATTTATTATTATTTTTTTTAAAGGAACATAGGAACTACTTTCTAGATGGAGCCTCAGCCATTGAGCCCCCCCCCCCGACGTTTGAGAGGGGCTTCGATATGTTTGAGCCCCCCCTTTCTGCTCATGATTTGTTTTGAAATGCTCATATTTCGAATTTCTCTGACAAAATTTTAACTCATTTGCTGCTCGCTCGCCGGATCGGATCGCATGTCTTTCTGTTTGATTTTTTTTTTCATAATGACAAGGGGTCCCTAATTTATTGGCTGGGGCTCAAACAATTAGCCCCCCACCCCCCTCCCTCCCCAAGTGGTTTTGGGTGGGTCGATATCATTGAGCTCCCTCTCTGCTCCCAATTTGTTTTAAAACGCTCATGTATCAGAGTTCTCTTTTTAAATTTTTTTAAAACTCGGATGTCTTTCAGTTATTTTAACAAAAACCGCATAGAATGCACACTTTTCAGGTTGATCTCAAAAGTTTTCAGCTCGCGCTTTGCGCTCGCATTGTTTAATGAGATAAATATCTTCTATATAAGCATAGCGAAAAAAAAAACGCTTAAAATGTACACTTTTCAGGTTGATATATAAAAAATTTTCAGCTGGCGCTTCGCGCTTGCATTGTTTAATAAGATAAATATCTCCTTTATAACCATAGCACAAAAAGCGCTTAGAATGTACACTTTTCAGGGTGCTGTATCAAAAAATTTCAGCTCGCGCTTCGCGCTCGCATTGTTTAATGAGATAGATATCTTCTTTGTAAACATAGCGAAAAAGCGCTTAAAATGTACACTTTACAGGTTGATATATCAAAAATTTTCAGCTGGCGCTTCGCGCTTGCATTGTTGAATGAGATAAATATCTCCTTTATAACCATAGCACAAAAAGCGCTTAGAATGTACACTTTTCAGGGTGCTGTATCAAAAAATTTCAGCTCGCGCTCGCGCTGCTTCGCATTTGTTTAATGAGATAGATATCTTATTTGTAAACATAGCGAAAAAGCGCTTAAAATGCTGTTTTCAGGTTGGTTATATATTAAATTTTTCAGCTCGCGCTTCGCGCTCGTATTGTTCGAGATAAATATCTGCTTTATAACAATAGCACAAAAGCGCTTAGAAGCACACTTTTCAGGTTTACTATATCAAAAATTTTAGCTCGCGCTTCGCGCTCGCATTGTTTAATGAGATGAATATCTTCTTTGTAAACATAGCGAAAAAAACGCTTAAATTTAAATGCACTGTTTTCAGGTTGAAATATTAAAAATTTTTCAGCTCGCGCTTCTCGCTCGCATTGTTTAACGAAATAAATATCTCCTTTATAACCATAGCAAACAAAAGCGCTTAGAATGCACACTTTTCAGGTTACTATATCAAAAATTTTTAGCTCGCGCTTCGCGCTCGCTTTGTTTAACGAGATGAATATCTTCTTTAATAACATAGCGGAAAAACGCTTAAATTTAAATGCACTGTTTTTAGGTTGAAATATTAAAAATTTCAGCTCGCGCTTCGCGCTCGCATTGTTAAACAAATAAATATCTCCATTATAAGCCATGGCACATAAAGCGCTTAGAATGCACACTTTTTAGGTTGCTATATCAAAAGTTTCAGCTCGCGCTTCGCGGCTTGAATTGTTTAATTAGACAAATATCTTCTCTGTGTAAACATTGCGAAAAAGACGCTTAAAATGCACTGTTTTCAGGTTGCTATATAAAAAATTTTCAGCTCGCGCTTCGCGCTTGAATTGTTTAATTAGACAAATATCTTCTGTGTAAAATTTGGCAAAAAGACGCTTAAAATGCACTGTTTTTCAGGTTGATATATCAACAATTTTCAGCTCGCGCTTCGCGCTCGCATTAATTGTTTCATGAGATAAATATGTTCTTTACAAGCATAGCGAAAAAACCGCTTAAAATACACTGTTTTCAGGTTAAAATATGAAAAAAAAATCGGCTCGCGCTTCGCGCTCGCATCGTCTGATGAGATAAGTTATGTTCAAGCAAAAAAAAAAAAAAACGCACTGTTTTTAGTTTGGTATATCAAAAGTTTTCAACACATCCAAGAATTTGGTATTTATTTATTTAATAATAATCATCGTAGTTTGATAAGTAGGAATACCATTTTTTTTTTTTTTTTTTTTATAAAAAAAAAAAAAAAAAAAAATTAAAAGAAGACTTCGGCATTTTTCAAAAAATCCGATAACGTGTGTTTGGGGGGGGGGGGGGTACAAAAAAATCCCAAAATAGTTAGTGAAAAATTGAGCCCCCAATTCCTGAAAAATCTTCCGAAGCCTATGACATTATACTCACGGGCGTAAACATGCATTAATTTCTTTTGGAGTTGGGGGGATGAACTATTCATAATCGGGTGGAGCGTGACGCACTTTCTTTTGGTAGTGGGGGGGGGGATGATTATACTCGTAATCACGTCATCAGGGAAACTATAGAGGACATTATCAACATGAGTCTCATGATAATGGAAATAGGAATTACATAGGGGGCAAAATGACGTTGGCATTATATTGAAAGCGAGAAAGCGGAGATGATCTGAATCTTCGTTGGGTGTAGTAATAATATTATGATTGTGTTAGACTAATTTTCTAGTTAGAGTCTGCATGTACTTCTATTTGGCTTCTTGTCAGTGCGAGATGAAGCAGTATTATCTTTCTAATCTACTCTGTATATGGCTCTTCACGACCGATGATAGCAGAGTAGATAGAACCGCCATGTCAACTTCATATAATTATGATATCATACAACGAATATCTTCTGGCTTATTGAACTTACATAATGAAACACATGACATGCAAGCACATGCCATAGTATAATACCATGAAAAGTGGTTGAGATTAAATTGGAAGCCTCTTCAGCTTGATAATCATTTGGTCGCTTTTCGATTCTATAAAAATATATTAAATAATATTAATTCCCTCGTTATTGTAGTAATTACAAACAATACGATTAGAATATAAGTATTCAACAAGATAATTGTTACTAGCATTTTGTTTCGACGCTATTAGGTTTGCATTTTTTTTTTTCGGATGGGAGGGGGGCATGTATCGGTATGCTTTCTCATTATGTTGTCTGCATTATTCAGTTAAGGTCAAGCACAGTGATAAGTTTGTTATTTTATTGTTAACTTATGTTTTCTCATTAATCTAGTGCTGTAGACATATTTTGACGATTTTAACGAATACTTTATCAATCACGTTATTTTTTATTTTTTTATTATTATTATTCCGAAGAAAAAAAATTCACAAAAAAAAAATTAAAAAAAGATTAAGTAAACAATTTATGAAGTGGGCGTACCAAAGTGTTTTTGGTTTCAGTTTAAAATCTTCTTTATTCAATTCAGACGTTAAAAGTGATATTTGCTCGAGGCAATATCCACGGATTTCTGACTACTTTTCATATTTTATCATCCTGGGTGTTAGTTTCAGTTGGATAGTTCTGCTCTCACGAAGGAGAAGTTCACGATATTTGCGGTCACTGTCTCTCGGGCACTTTCAGAAAGGAAAACCCTTTAAAGTGAAATTATTTTTCTGGTCATGACATTGAAACGGTGGAAGACGCTTTCTAAAAGTGATTTGAAAAGGTTGATAACAGTTTAACTAAACATTATTTTGTGCTGTGAGGTTTTGGAATCGCCAAAATGATAAGAAATCAACCCAATTCAGCTTTGAGTCACGTGCACTTACACAGAAATGCATGTATGGGGCAACACAAAATGTTCGGGACCCAAACATTTAGCTGCTTTGGTATATTTTGGGTTATATTATGACTATTGGGGCAATTGAAGAGCAATCTTTTCCTGTGGAGCTTTTTATTATGATACTCTTCCCAAATAGCATGAAAAACACAGGAAAGTTCACAATAATTTTCTTCATCTTTCCCACTACACTATATAACCTTTAAATCTTAGTGAAGAAGCAGAAGAACAAATACTATAACGACCTTAAATTATTTTGAAGTATTCTAAACACCTACAAATATGTCATATGATAAATCACATTCGTATTGCCTTAAGCGTTTAATCGATAATGCCATTTTGTATATGAACTGGGATATAAGGGGAAGAAAAAAAGGCTAATATATTGTTATTAAAAATGAGCATTTTCCATATCTTCCTGTAAAACATCAGTCAATAATGCAAACCATATTCATCACTATCTGTTATACTAAATAACCAATATTCTTTATTGTTTTACTCAAAATAAATGAATATATTTCCCTCTAATTTGATAAGAGTGATCAAATGAAACGTGACACTATACCCTCCAATTTGTATGCCAAAGGTTAAATAGTATCGTCTGTTTATTCTGAGGGGGTACATAATGAAAATTATTCACCGGGAAAATGTTATATTTCATTATTATCTAAATGAAAAGATTGTTGAGCAATGCTTGATGCATATGACCGTGCGAACATTACAAGCATTAAATATCGTCTGCCAATCTCTGCTTTGTGCTCTTTTTATCGCGCGTCTAAAACATTTGTAAAATGGGGAAGAGTAGAAGGCTATATTCCATCCTTCATTACTTCCAAACATGAAAATCGAAGTAGCGATGAATACGCAAGCAGCGTTGACAAAGCTAGATTTTGTTCAAGGTCTAGTCGAATTAAAGACAGGGAGTAGAAACAAGTGCCCTGTAACACAAAGACTTACGATCGATAAAAAGTTGCGATCGATTTTATCTCGGGAGCTTCATTTGAAACGCAGGTACAGTCATGGATTAAGATGAGGGTATGATTAAAATTAGGATTATGGTTAGGATTAAGATCATCAACTTTGGAGCAATCTGTTTATGATGAGGTTACCAAGAAGAAATCAGTCGTAACATTTTATCGATCGTAAGTCTTTGTGTTACAGGGCACTGGTCTGCTTATACCATCGATTTCAAATGTATTTAGATAAAAGGCTGGAAAAATATCCAAGGTATGCCACAGGCTGTACGTTCGATGTTCAGTGAAAGAAAAATAGTAATTGAGAATAAAAATGGAGAAGGTTAAGGTTGTTTTCAAAAGATACATGTGGGCGAAAGAAATAAGAGTGCAGTAACTGATTACATTATATTATGTTTGAATTAACATTATATGATATTAAAGATAAGAATTAGCAGCACACGCTCTATTTCTAGTCGTCTTATCTTCATGGATTCTCTTTGTACAACAGAAGTATATTTTGATGGAAAATATTCCAAATACAGTCATGTCTATAACATCATCAACAAAAAAACAAAAAAAAATTGAGTAAAAAATGTATATCTGAAAAGTTATTCTATAAAATTCTTTACACGAGGAATGTGTATGTTCAAAATGAATATATAAATGAATATAACAAAAGATGTGGAATTGATCAGAAAGTAAATTATTTGAAAATTATCATTAAATGCTGTAAGAGGTTAATGTTGGTAGATATATTCTGAATATTATCGGGACAGTGAATTAACAATAGGTATAGATATCATCTATTTCGTATATCTTTGCATGACTTTATTCCCATGGTTATAAAGGAAATATCAACACGAATACCAACACAAGATTGTTCTTTAAACATGTTAAATGACATAATATTGCATTAAATATCACGGAAGGAGCAAGGAATGAAATATTCAATCGATAACGTTTATATCATCCTCGGAGCGAATTAGTTTCATATGACACGAGTTGAACGTTGTCAGCCAGTATTTGCTGAAAATTGCCTCTAACACAAGATTTTCTATTTCAAGAGAGGAAAGAATGACTGCAATCAATATACACTTCCATATGTCGCGTCAAATAGAGGCATGACTTGGAATAGTTTAAATAGTTTTGTCTGTGATAAAAAGAAAGAGATTTTATTAGGAAAGAAATTTTAAATGAAGAGGTAATTGGAATGGGTTGAAATGTCTACTAATAAAGCAGAGAGCTATTTGAGAATGGTTGAAAACTGTCTATTAGTCTGGGAGAGAGTTGTTTGAGAATGGTTGAGAACTGTCTATTAGTGAAGCAGAGAGCTATTTGAGTATTCTAATCCTCAGGCTCTGCACGTCAAATAAAGTAGCCTGCATATATTTTGGATCTCAGCAAATAGTCATGAAAGTCTCTTTCGATTAAGGATCCATATTAATCCCTTAATGACAAAATCTCGTTTTACATAACAGAAAATTGCCGCTAAAATGATTTAAGAATATTTCAGTATACAATATAGTATACAATGTTGCATTATAATAATTCTATCATTGGACTTGAAAAAGAAGATATTCATTACATGCCGGGTCATATAATGAAGATAATTGCAGTGGGTTGAAAACTGTCTATTAGTAAAACAGAGAGCTATTTGAGAATGGTGGAAAACTGACTATTAGTCTGTGAGAGAGGTGTTTAAGTATAATCTTCAGGCTCTGCATATCAAATAGAGTAACCTGCATATATTTTTGATCTCAGCAAATTGTCATGAACAGCTAGGTCTCTTTCGATTAAGGATAAATTTCAAATTCTTAATTGACAAAAATCTCGTTTTACATAACAGAAATTTGCCACTTAAAAGATTTAAGAACATTCCAGTATACAATGCTGCATACAATGTTGCTTTATGAATAATTTTAGCATTGGACTTGAAAAAAAAGGATGCTCATTATAATCATGCCGAGTCACGAGATGTGTCATGAATAGAGAAAATTCATTCGAATTACTCGCTCATATTACACGTACTTTATTTTTATATAAATCTTGTCATTTTTATAGCAATGAAATAATGCGGGGAGGTGCGGGGGAGGTGTCCGGACACAAAAAAAAAAAACTTGTTTTTACGAATAGGCCAAAATAAAGGTTAAAAAGTATACTTATAATTGTTCTCTGACATTCTGATTCTGATTCTATTTTATGACATTTTGTACTGAAAAAATATATTGCTCGTAACACTTTTAAATTGTTGGTTAAAATCCTATGACTGGACACCCAACCCGGCTTAATTTCTTTTATTGGTATAATATATTTTTATGATATATCTAATTCCCTTAATTCTCCTTTTATATTTGCACACGCGCTCCGCCCATCACTTCTATTTCTTTGCCCATCTCCCCTCCCTCCCTATTTCTCTCTCTCTCTCTGTCGCTCTCTCTCTCCCTATCTCTCTCTTTCTCCCCCCCCCCCCCCCCTCTCTCTCTCTCTTTCTCACTCCCTGCTATACATCCCTTTCGCTCTGGCTGTCTGTTTTTGATTTTGTCTGTATGTCTGCCTCTCTTTATGCCATGGACATCATCATCATCACCCAGCCTGTTTTGTGTTGAAGGCGGGATGCTTTGCCTCATAACAAGATTATAAGGTGACATTAAAGAATGTAATAGCCTAATACCTGACGTCACCATTAATGGGGCACACCTGCGTGGAGGCGTGATGAGGGTTAGATGTATTTGAGGAAGAAATAGAGCGAGAAAACCTTGGGGATAACAGATCAGATACTTTCCTTATTTACAGACTGGTCTTTAGGGTAGGTTTAATAGATAGGGATGTCATTAAACAGACATTTGCATCTCGTGTGGTCTTATCTATAGACCTATACCGATTGCAATGGATTTTTAAATTTGTCAGCAGGATCGCCATATCTCGGTTTTAAATTAAAGATTTTTTGTTCTTGATGTAAATATTTACCATGTCTACGTGAGAGATACAAATAGTATTTGGGGCCGAACACATGAGTTACATTTTATTATCGTACGGTATAGTAATTCTGATGACTTTTTTTTTGCATTCTCTCATGTTTTTTTGGAGAACTGTTTTCTTGTAGTTTATTTTGTTTACAGTCTATATGCACCTACTTTTTAAATGTTCTTTCTAAAGTAATATTAAAGATAAGGATCCGAATCATAACTTTTACCTTTGAAATTGAATTATTCCGACAACATGACAAGGCAGGTTAGCAAGGTAATCCGATGAAAATCCCAAAGGTGGCTGTTGAAAATAATATAAGAAAGAAAACATATTTATTCGAACACAATAGGATAAAAACGCAGTGACATTGTTCCCCTCAGTATATTGTACTTGACACATAAACTCAAAAAATAATAGCTTTGTCTCTAAAACTACAGTGAAGGAGGATTTTGAGTGGATGTGAAACATACCCCCAGATATCAAGACATTCATGTAA
This sequence comes from Paracentrotus lividus, assembly GCA_940671915.1. Taxonomy (NCBI): domain Eukaryota; kingdom Metazoa; phylum Echinodermata; class Echinoidea; order Camarodonta; family Echinidae; genus Paracentrotus; species Paracentrotus lividus. The sequence goes on from CALNVZ010002100.1 coordinate 1,079,667, forward strand.
TGGATCTCTTTACATAGCGATGGAGGTTAAGATGTTCCAGATATGCGAACAAGCAGATGAGGTATGAAATATGATATTGACCTTGAAAGTGAGATTAAGGCATGACGAAGGTAGATAAAACGTTATATAGTTCCATCAACTCAATTCCCCTTTTCACTTTGTTCTTGTATTTTGTTTACAGATGAACAATAACCGTTGGATAGAGTCTGGAGATAAATGACGTTTCCAAGAAACATAAAGTACAACAAGGTACGAGGTACATTAATGTCGACAATGGCAAGAATATCTTGATCGTTTTTTAAGTCCTTACAGAAGGAGAGACGATTTAAAATGTGTGCCTAGTAACATAAATGCTTACGATGGATAAAAAGTTACGATCGATTTCGTCTCGATAGCCTCATTATGGACAGGGTGCCCAAAAGTTGATGATCTTAATCCTAACCCTAGCCCTAACCATAATCTTAATCATATCCCAATCCTAATACTTGACTGTACCTGTATTAAAAATTTATCCTTGCGAGATAAAATCAATGATAGCTTTTTATCCATCTTAAGTCTTTATGTTACAGGGCACTGTTTTGTTTAAAATCCTGCGACATGATTGGGACTAATAGATGTTTTCATTACATTGAGGATTTGCATTTTTTATTTTTTATTTTTTGTAAATCTGTAAGTACCTGTACTTGATGACTACTTTCAATCATAAAGGAATGCAATTAGTAAAGTCGTATTTGCCAAATTAATCATTACTTCCATTATTCACTTAGTCAATACAGCTGTGATCTATACACAACATTCTCAATATTGATGATCGATAATTCATACGCTAGGTCAACCGGGTAATAATTAAAGATCAAACACAATTAAACAAGACAATTCAGATGGAAAACAATGATATGAAAGTTTCAAATAGATATACAAATATGGTTATCACGTTTGTTTAATAACATGAAATCTTATGGGGTTGGTCTTTACGCACCTTTCAAGAAACGCTTCAGAAAATGTTTGTTCCAAATTAAAACCCTGTTCTTTCAACACTCTCTGGTAAAGTAAAAATAAATGAATCTAAGATCTAATATTTCGCATATAATTGTTCGTGTAGTCATATTAGCTCAAACCTTGCTGGAAAGAACAAAGTGTCCCACATTGTAAAACACAACGTGAACCACAATGTGAACACACTGTAAATACACTGTGAACACAATACTAAATCATCTTCAAACTATTTAACACTGTGAACCACATCTTTACTGTGTGAAACCGCACACCACCATGTGAAAACTAGGTGGAAAACCATATCACAGTATTAAATCATCACCACACTATTAGAGCAAAGCGTTTTAACATAGTCGAATATGTGAACACACTGTGAACACACTGTAAAAACACTGAACACACTGCATAAACACAGTGAACACACTGTAAAAGCACTGTAAACACACTGTAAAAACACTGTGAACACACTGCTAAAATATTGTGAACATCCGGTTAAAACACTGTGAACACATTGTGAGCACACTGTGTACACACTGTGGGACACTGTATTCTTTCCAGCAGGGAATACTCCAAAAAACAATGCAATATCTTCTTCAGTACATCATTAACACACTGTGAAAACACTCTGAGCACACTGCAAACACACTCTGAGCACCCTCTGAACACGCTGTAGCATACTGTGTTTTTCCAGCAGGGAATAATCCGAATAAACAATGTCATCTTCATTAGATGTGAACATATTGACACATAAACCAATAATCAATATCCTCTCCAAGTTAAGTAAAACAAAAATGCTCCAAAATGCTCAAAATGCTTCAAATTTTATTGTCCGAAACAAAGGTAAACAAAAATTCTTTTTCCCTGTTTTTCGTGTGCCAGAACGCCGATGAGTAGCGCCAGATAGACGTTGCTCTATCCCCTTATTACTGAACGCCAAACAGAGTAGCGGCAACTACCATTTTTTTTTACGTCTTTTGGTAATGAAGCGGCCGGGGATCGAACTCACAACCTTCTGATTATGAGGCGGACGATCTATCCACTGAGCCAACACATCGATACAATAAGTAAAACATCCATGGTTATTATCCTCTAAACTAATCATCAGAAAAATAATGTAGATAAGATGTAAACAATCAGCAATTCATTAACAATTCCCAACTGGCACGTTTACCTATACACAAGGCTATAAATATAGTCATTCCACTGTTTACGCAATTAAAGGAGGAAAAACTTGCCAAAGTTGAGAGCAAAATGAAGGCATCACAATCACAATCTATATTATCTCCGTGAATCACTTGAGCAGACAAACGATAAAGGTATCACAGGCCGGAATGCACGGCAGCAACTGATGGCGGAGTGCAGTGCCTAGCTGTGTCTTGTTCGTGTGTGTTCGGTTGTTCCCTTGGATTGTTACGTCACATCTGCGTGGGCCAATAAGATGGGATATAGGAGGAGTACTGTAGAAGATGAGGGAAGCTCGTTCAAGCAGATGGGTCGTATATTATGTCCATGGATCGTATTTGTTAATTGTTCCTCCGTATTTTTTTATTCCATAATCAAAGAAATAATCGACCAATATACTTGTACAGGATTGCCAGTGACAGCTATTAAAAAGCTAGTGAAAATAACGAAATGTAACGCAGACAACTCGACTAACATGACCGGAGTGACTATTGCCAAAATGATACGAGGGAGGTCAAAAAACTTTCGGCAATACAGTGCGTCCCAGAATAAAATAAACCCATTTTTGAGCTCCTCTAGCTGAAATGTATATTCTTTGTGATCTTTATTCTATATTCATATTAAAGAGTAACTCATATCCTGTCCATTGATACCAGATTTATACCTTTACTACCTAGATGATTGAGCACTTTGGCTTTCAAAAACCTTTGTCAGAACCACCATGTACCAAGTTTTAGAAAAGTCAACCATCTGGATACCTGATAATTTATTCTTTGCCTGAGGTAAGCCCTCCTGAGTCATTCACAAGAACAATATTATTGGTTTATTGGACTATTAAAATGCATCAATGTTTTCGACAAAACTTGGTACAAGATTTTGACATTAAAACCTTGGTGCTCAGTCAACCATAGTTGCACTGATATGAATTTGTATCACTACACAGAATATGTGTCACTCTTTAGCATGAACAAATAATCAAGGTCAACTAAATTATATCCTGTCAATATGGGCTCCCAAATTGAGTTGTTGTTTTTTTCTAGGACGCTCTGTATAATGGCGTTATAAAGTTCAAACTGCCAGAATAAGAAGGCTGTTTTCTTGTTTAGATCAGAAATTCAATATTACACATCATCAATAGAAAAATACTAGGGAGGATGGATGGCGGTCAGACAGTGCAATGGAACATCAATAAAATGTGACATTTGTAATGACAAGCAAGAGAATGAAGGAGTGAAATACAAGCTTCGGGTTGATCAGCTGGGGTCGTACCTTCATCTACGTGGTAGAAAATAGGAAGGGTGACAATATATGACCATGAATATTATGACGATACATATCAGCGCATGGGAAATTAACACGTGTGCAGGGGCGATACATCGCCAATGATCGAGGAGTAGACGAGATAGATAGAGAGATATAGATGAGAGAGAAAGTGAAAGAAAGTGAAAAAAGGAAAAAGAAAGACGGATTGTAAGTGAATGAGAAACCTAATCTCCAACCAGGTGTGAGTTGTTTGTATGGATCTGATTTAAAAAGTGGATATGTATTCGAGACACGTTCATACGCCAACGCTCGTCTGCATGGACAAGTATGTATAACCTTGAAGTGTGCATTGGATGGAATGGACATAAACAAATAGAGATTGGATCACTAGATTGTCATTCAAGTTCAAGATCGTCACAAAACAAAATGTGAACCATTAATTTGTGAATATTATTTATATCTCACATCTATAATGCATCAGAACATTCCAATGAATATTAACTCACGATATTAACATTCTAAGCATTTTTTTTTCAACATAACCATTTAACTTATCTTTCAATATTATAAGAGTATCAGTTATTGGGAATGGAGAAGGGTAATAATAACATTATGTTATGCAGGGCCAGTTGGGAGAACTATTCTTTAAGAACTGAAGTGGCTACCATTGGTAAATAAGTTAATATTATTATTATTGTATATTATAGTTATTTTAAAAATAAATAGTAATGCAAATGGGGAAAATATATAGAAAATGAGATTATTTCCTTCTGCTCACATAGTATTATATATGGTAAATTTACTTTACTTGACTGTCAATATCGTATAGCGTCGCTCAACTTTGATATAATTTCAACATGTTAAAGCCTTTCTTTAACTGTGTATATACAATCATCATATGCATATGTACATAACGCAAGACCAGCGCATTGAAATTCGTGAAAATTTCTGACAACGCGCACACGCAGCGTATACATAGACAACACATATGGAAATACCGAACGAATGCACATCGTTGGCTAAGCGTGCGCGACGATTAAGAAACGCACACCCAGCGCATACTGCTCGTTGGCCATGCGTGGTACATGCGACTGCGCCATTAAACAGCATACCGTATGTTGGTAGACACACCCCTTTATCTGGGAGGCACAATACCAGTCTCTTTCCGATCTGGAGATGAGCGAAACTATAGAAAGTTATCGCCTATGAATGCCTAGAGCTATGTTATATTGTCAACCACTGCTTGGAGGTGGGTTAACGAGTCAAACAGATGGTGAGTTTGGTTACGATTCTTTACCATCCACAAAGTGCAAAAACCTGGCAGAAACATAGTCCAACAATCTTGTTTTTCGCATCTCTCTATAATTGGCGCGCACTTTCAGGTTTCTCTCCCCTCTCCATACACGTCCATCACGTGAAATAATCTTACAATACAGCATGAAAGTATAATGTATTGCAATGGTTTATTATTATTATTTTGAACATATTATTTTGGAAAGTGATCACATAAACGTACACTGTTAAGACAAAAGGGCCGTATTTTTTTTTTACAGTAAATTACAAGGAACTCTGCAGCGTGATACTTAACTGTAATTTTATTTTACAATAAGTTACTTCTAACAGTAAACTACTGTAAATAACCACCATATATAGACACAGGAAAATATCGAAATGCTGTTATTTACAGTGCAACAGATTTGTCCTTGATTTACTGTACAAAAAAAAAAAAAAAAAAAAAAAAAAAATAATAATACTGTATTACTTTTTTTTTTATTCACTGTATAACTCATTTTAATTTCAAATGAATGCAAATTTAGGAAAAATTTAATTTATGTGTTCGAACTAATGATCCCTATTTTATTAGGGACAAACGAACATTCGGAAGAATAAGTACCATTTTCCGTTAACCTACAATCATCGACAAAAAGACATTCTGAGAATATCTACATGAAGGAATTTAATGTATTGATTTTACTTAGACAGAGGTATTTTATTGGGAAAACCCCATATCTAATCAATCCTACCTCTCTTGAGATCCTTACCTGGATATTTTTTCTCTTTTTTCACAAAATAATAAGAAAAAAGATGCTGACTGCTTGGATTGTCAACGTTTAAGCTCTTGTTTCAAGTAATCCATATGAATATTGTCACATGTAATTTTAGATCGTTGTTTACAGTTTTGTGATGCGATGAAGATATACGATGCATTTGAATGGTGGTATTTATCGTTATCTTATAAATGAGGCTGTTCTTGATCCAAATATCGAATGATTCATGATTAATAAAATGAGAAGAAGTAAGAAACAAAAAAGGAGGGGGAAATCACAAAAAGGATAGGGGAGAGAGAGAGAGAGACAGTGAGCGAGAGAGAGAAAGAGAGAGAGGGAGAGAGAGAGAGAAAGAGAAAGAGAGAGAGTGTGTGTGTGGGTGTGTGTGAGCGTGTTTGTGTGTGGGTGTGTTTGCGTGTGTGTGTGTGTGTGTGTGTGTGTATGTGTGTGTGAGAGAGAGAGAGAGAGAGAGAGACTGAGAGAGATAATATAGTATGTATAAAAGATAGACAATTATGACTGTATGTTAATTGACTTAAATAAATATCGCATCCAAATAAAAAAAAAAAAATTGTTATAGCTATATGCTTTGGCACCATATTTCGTCATAAGAAGCACTGTAAAATATTATATATTTTGTTTATAAGCGTATGGAAATGGAACAGAATAATTGAAATTGATAAAGAGTGAAATTCATTTTCACGGTTATCAGAGCGTATCATTACATATTCAATTCTGAAACGCCCCTCAGGTGCAGTCGTATAATTGTTTTTTCTCCACCTACCTTTCAGCGTGCCAAGCTTGCGTTTACACGTTCACACGTGCCAATTAATTATCCTGGAATTTGTGTCCATGATAAATCATCAAACTGTCTGAATTATCGACATGGCGCAACGCATTGTTTCAATATCGTTATGACAAATTGGCAACTTTATGTCATACCATAATGAATATATTTGTTTTCTTGAAGCTATAAAAGAAAAATTCTAAATTCTCAAAAATGTTGTGAAAAAAAAGTATGGGCTTGCAAGTTCAAATGATTAGCTGTTACATTGAATCTCAAACTGAATTGACCAAACTCTTTTTATCGATTGATTTGCTAGTTATAAGACACACGTATTTTGTGAAGCCACGAAAAGAATGATTCTTGATTATGAAAGAAAAAAGTGGTGTTTTTATTTTTTATTTTTATTTATTTATTTATTTATTTTTTTTTTTTTTTTTGGGGGGTGGGGTTCAAGGGCTTAACTTCACTCATACAGATATAATAATCAATTTAATTTGGGAAAAATGGTACAAATAAAAGAATATACACAACATAACAAACATCTCATAAAAATGTCAAAACCTTTTTCCGGAACAAATGAAGATTGACGATGGAAAAACGAATATTGATAACATTTCTACCGTGGATACTGTCCAGGAAAAAAAAAAATAATTTCAATGCAAACGAATGTCGAGAGCTTCAAATATCATTTGCGAAAGATCATATTACAGTTTTTTAAATATTTAACAGTGCTCTTTTTGTTATCATTATCATTATTAGTTTACAAGTATTGTTACACCTAACCCTTTATATATTTAATCATATTTCGCTTCTGTGGGTGATATTTTTTAACGTGACAGTTATTGTTTATGTTTGATGAATATTATTACAATCTCTGGCTTCAAAAGAATATTTGAGAAGCGGAAGCGTAGTTTGTGTTAAGCTCGTAATTGATGTTTTCTCTGTCTCTCACTCTCTTTCTCACTATCTCTCTCTGTCTCCTATCTTCCATTTTTATAAAATTCTGTCCACGTAATATGAAGAGCATTCTGATTCTATTTTAAATCAACATTCCATTTTTTTTCCTCTTCCATGAATCTCGTTCTGTTTAGTTATGCTCGTAAGAGTATTTAATCTCTCTCTCTGTTCTCTCCTCTCTCTCTCTCTCTCTCTCTCTCTCTCTCCTCTCTCTCTCTCTCTCTCTTTTACACTCTCTCTCTCACTCCCCCTCCCTCATATTTTTAAAAACTTTTTTAATATAATATGAAAAGCTGTTTATGTTCTGTCTATTTGTTTTGGGTTTAATATTTTTGTTTCTGATTCTATTTGGAATGTGAATTCCTTTTTTCTTCTCTATCTCTTTCATGGATCTAGTAAATCTCATATGATGATTCTCTACCTTCTCTCTCTCTCTCTCTCTCTATTCATTTCTCTTCCTTCTTCGCTGACTACCATCAAATGTGACAAAGTCATAATAACGAATGTCGAGAGCTTCAAATATCATTTGCGAAAATCATATTACAGTTTTTAAATATTTAACAGTGCTCTTTTTGTTATCATTATCATTATTAGTTACAAGTATTGTTACACCTAAACCCTTTATATATTTAATCATATTTCGCTTGTGGGTGATATTTTTTAACGTGACAGTTATTGTTTATGTTTGATGAATATTATTACAATCTCTGGCTCAAAAAAGAATATTTGAGAAGCGGAAGCGTAGTTTGTGTTAAGCTCGTAATTGAATGTTTTCTCTTGTCTCTCACTCTCTTTTCTCACTATCTCTCTCTGTCTCCTATCTTCCATTTTTATAAATTCTGTCCACGTAATATGAAGAGCATTCTGATTCTATTTTAAATCAACATCCATTTTTTTTCCTTTCCATGAATCTCGTTCTGTTTAGTTATGCTCGTAAAGTAAGAGTTTTAATCTCTCTCTCTCTCTCTCTCTCTCTCTCTCTCTCTCTCTCTCTCTCTCTCTCTCTCTCTCTCTCTCTCTCTCTCTCTCTCTCTCTCTCATCTCTCTCTCAT
>CALNVZ010002100.1:1087976-1114606 GCA_940671915.1 Paracentrotus lividus
AGCGTTGCCACAATATAATCAAACCTTGATTATTTACAGTTGCTTCGAGGATGAATGCATGTTCATAGATTCTATGGAAAGTATAAGAGTATATTGAAAATGTGAGAGTACTTTTTTAACTGATACAATCTAGTCACGTATTTTTCAGTATAATATTTCCATAACGCTTTTGCGCCACGAATCTGCTGGTCCTTTGGGAAGGCGTGGTAGTTTGATCTTTTTCATATCAGAAACTGATATACTGCATGCCTTATGCTTTGCTATCATGTTTAGGTAAAACAAATTGACAATATAAAGAGCTTTTCTATCAGACTGCGCTCTTTAAAGAAATTCACGTTATGTGAATTTTGGCAAACACTGTGGGCAAATAAATTCAAGGCAAACAAAATCAAATTACAGACCGTTCACGGTATATATTCTGTGCAAATACATTAGTCAATTGGATAAAATGCGCGCCTTTGTCACACCTATCGTGTGGTGCATTTGATTTAATTCATTTTAGCAGAGTGTCAATACGATATTCATTAAATTGAATCATGCGTGTATTACATATGGATCTTAAAAGTAAAAACAAATATATGAAACGTCTCGGAAAACTTATTTAACACATGTAATATGGAGAAAAAGGTGCTGTTTTAAACATTCTGTTGTCTTAAAGTCCCAGACCGGACCGAGAAATGAAAACCAAATAACATATAAAAACGAAAGCGAATATTTCTTCCTAATACAACAATTCCAAATTTAAGCATTTTTATCTTCCATTTAGAAGTATTTCATTAAAAAGGTGATCAAACCTCAACCAGCTATCCCTCCCAAGTACTCGTAAAAGTACCCCTATTATATAATGCGCTGATGACGTAAAAGAAGTATTAAGGAATGCTGCTGCCAGGCATGATAGCACTGGCGTAAATCCGGGGGGGATGGGGGGATACATCCCTCCAGATTTTGAGGAGGGGGGATGCCTGTACAAACATCCCCCCCAGTTTTCAAGAAAGAAATGGAAAAAAAATAACTACATAATTGTGTTATTGGTTAAAATAGCGCTTTAATACTACAAAGTGCCTCTTTTAAACTCCAAAAACCCAAATTTTTCTTGCTCGGTCGCTATGCGACCTCGCACTAAGTAACATTTCAGAAGGCTAAATAAAAAGGTTTGATCAAGGCCTCGTCTGGGGACAAACCTTTGAAAAGGGTGTTCTCGACAATCAAAAACATTAATGAGTTGTGTACGGACTAGGTTGATGGAGGGCTTGGGGCCTGCTAGTCCCAAAATGTTCATTAGCAAAGATTGTGATTGTTTTTATCACCGGTCTTTAAAAAAGCATCATCTACACGTAAAATGAAAATTGTATCTTTAAAATAGATACTAAAAAGGAATATCATGCACAATTAAATCAACTTTGAGCTCAAAATTTTCGGCTCGCGCTTCGCGCTCGCTGATACTTAATCAGATAAAAATTATATAAATATTTCCAATATAAGCTTAAAATTTTCGACTCGCGCGCTCGCATTACCTTTTCAATCATATTAAGATGAACCAGTAATCAAGGCAGCCCATAAGATTCTTAAAAGCATTCAATTCAATGACAAATTTTCTTCGTACCCCTTTCCTCTCCAGAATACATTTCTCTTTAGGTATATGCCTCTGATCTAAAGTGTCCCCCTTTTCAGAAAAAAAAAAAATGCCATTTTCCATCGTGACCCCACTTTTTATCGGTTCCGCCCTCCGCTATTAATATATTGTCTTATTTTTGCGGCGTGATACTTATAGGATCTATAATGCACAAATATTTCCAATTTCAGCTTAAAATTTTCGGCTCTCGCTTCGCGCTCGCTGATACTAAATCGGATCTGTAGCTAATGCACAAATATTCTCAAATTTTTAGCTTAAAATTTCGGCTCCGCGCTTCGCGCTCGCATTACTTTTCAAAGACAAAATTCTATCTGCACCCTCTCTAATGCTGATATGGTATTAAACACGTTCCTTGTATACACTACTGCTTGTGTATGTCAAACAAATCGCAACAAGTTGGCAAAATTTTTCGCTCATCCCCCCCACTCCTCGACACGGAATTACGCCGCTGCAGATAGGGTTTCGGCTTAGAAAACACGTTTTTATTGCTATGTTAGAACAATAGACCCATGTGTGCTAGAATTCTATTGTTCTGACATAGCAATACAAACGTGTTTTCTAGAGGCGAAACCCAATCATGCCTGGCAGTAGCATTCCCTTAACTTCTTTGACTCATCAGCCGCATTATATAATAGGTACTTTTACGAGTACTTGGGAGGGATGGCCTGGTTGAGGTTCGATCATCTTTTTATGAATACTGTTATGAAAATTTAATTTATTTTTGGGTATTTATGTTATACGCCTACTTAGCTTTCAATCGATGTAAGGTTGTATTTACTCCGTCAACGGTCTTTAAGGGATATTTATGGTAGATGTGTTTACTTATTATGAAATAGTTCGTACGAAGTTAGTAATGTCTGTTAGAACATCAGTTTTTATAATTTATGAACAGTATTGATGATTTGGGATATATTATAAAAAGAATATGAATTGAATTGAATATCAGGAGTCTTACTTGCGTCAAGAATAAGAATTTAAATAGGGATGACAATATCAACGACTTTGTTTTTCTGCTCTACTGCCAATACTAATCATTGTGTTGTATTAACGTTAACTCAAGCAGAAGACTCGGTAATGATTGTAAACGAAACGTGTTAAAATCTCAGCATTGCAGTATTAAAATTCAAGTAAGGTTTATGACGAAATGAGGGTAGGAAATACAGAATGACTTTGAAGAAACCGTCTACCAATGTGGGATTCATTACGGTTTTCAAGAACCCTTTGGCGGCAAATACTTAATACTATATTATTGGAGAGATTAGGTTTTATAAGTAGATAAGTAATATTAAAAGTGCGTATGACATGGATGGATTGTATATGACAAGGGAGAGTATCTTGGCATGAAGGGAATTGGTGCTTAAAAGGCAAGTACGAATAAACATAATAGAGAGAAGAGAACTTACATTATGAGATATTTTATATAATTCTTGCAGTTTTTAGAGATGTCCATTAATGCGGCGGTCACAACTCGCGTACCTTCGACGTGCAACTCCCTACGACGGATTTCGTAGAAAAAATCGTGCAGCGGAGTACCTCGCAGTACAATGCATGTTACAGGAGGTTTTTACAATACTCTACTACAGAACGCAGGAATCGCAGAAGTTGACCAACGACCTGTGCGTGCATTGCACATGCAACGCAGGCTACGTCGATGGCACGTGCCCCGTAGGCTACGACGAGTTGTGACCGCCGCATAAGTAATACCGCTCTATAGCATTCGATATTTGCCTGGGTTTAGCCTAGTTTCATCTACAAACAATACTTGCATTCATTTTTATTTCTCCGTTTTTGACATAATACGCTTCCTTTCTTTGCGTATTACACTGTAAAAATATTTGTTTTTTACAGCAAATCTGCTGTCAGCAGAGAAATAGAAAATATACATCAGGAATACACATTTGTTCCGTTTTAACAAATAATGTACGCTATAGAACTGTAATTGAGTTCTAATATCACTCTGTTTCTCTAATGACGGGACGGATATCACAAGGATCAAATATCACCAAAGAGCAAACTTTACTTTTCATGCACACTATAGAAAAATCATTATCTAAATCATCGACACCCCCCCTTCCCACCCTAGTCCCTTCCGGGTTTTTTTGTCTCTCTAGTTTGTTGTTTTTTCCTTCTTTTTGTATAATAATTGTACATTATTTTTCTTGCCTCATCCGGCATGATAGTGGACTGGTTGACAGTGCGTGCGCTGTTAGTCAGTTTTTGTCCGTGTTGGATGGGGCAAATAATTGAATTATTCAATTAAGATTTATTCAATTATGAATATTCCATTATGAATATGTTTCAGTTAAAAAAAAAATGCTTACTTTTGTATTCTATTTTATATTACAGGGACCAGGCGCCTTACAAGCTTTGCTTCTTTGCTGGCTCCTGAATTTTCTTTATAATTGTTCTCTCTGTTACTTTTCAACAAAATGTTTTATGTTACATACTGATGTTGTTAATTTGATATTGTTTTTTTAACTTTGAAAACATGAAAGAAAAATCAATAAAGTAATCTTGAATCTTGAATGATTTTTTCCACCTCTCTTTCATAAATTCTTAGAGGAAATTTACAACAAAACTGTTTTTTGAATTACATTTTTTTGGCGACTCTGCTGACAGCAGATTTGCTGTGAAAAGTACAAATATTTTTTTTAACAGTGTATACATCTATATATCCATGTCATGCATTTTTATCTTTCATCATTCCTGTTTCGATATCATTCCATATATTCGTTTTCTCTTTCGTTTATGTCAATCTATTCTCCTGGCAAACTTTACCCCTTTCTGTTTTAACATGATCTACCTCATTTCACCCCCCCCCTCTTCCTCTTCCCCCTCTCTCTCCTTTCTTTCTCCTCCCTCTTTTTCTTCCACGCCCTCTCTCTCTCTCTCACCCTCTCTCTCTCTCTCCTCCTCCCTCAATCTTTTGCACTCTCTCTTCATGTTGGATCTTTATAAGTATGTCTGTGTGTGTAAAATTCTACTTTTCTCCATTTCTATTTGTTTTCCCTCCTCCTTGTTCTCTTATCCAATGCATCAGGTTTCCTGGAGGGAGGTGGACAGTAAGTAGCCAAGTTCAAGTGCCGTCAACAAACACTACTTGGTAGACGTAGAGTAAATATCTCAGAACTACTCGCTACGACCGGGGCAAACCTACACAGAGATTGACATTAAAGTGAAATTATTGTTCTGGTCATGACATTGAAATGTGGAAGACACTGTCTAAAAGTGATGTGGAAAGTTGATAACAGTTCACCTAGGCATTATTTTGTAGTGCTGTGAGGTTTGGAATCGCCAAAAATGATAAGAAAATAACCCCATTTCACATCTGAGTCACGTGTACCTACACAGAAATGCATGGTATGGGCCACCACAAATTGTTCGGGACCTAACACATCAGCTTTTTGGTATATTCTGTCAAATTTTGACTATTAGGGAATTTGAGAAGTAATCTTTTATTGTGGAGTTTATTTATGATATTCTTCCCCCCAAGGCATGAAATAGCAGGAAAGCTCACATAATTTTTTTTCGTCTTTCCCACATTTTCCCACTACACTAGATTCTCTTTAAAGCAACACTCATTATAATCAAATCAAGTAATAAAATGAGAGAATTTCATCCTAGCTTTCAATGACTCCTTAGCACAATGTCAGTTTTTAGAAAGAGAATATTTATAAGATTGGTCCAAGAGGCCTACTCTGCATTTAGATTGATATTACATCTTGTATAATTAAAATAGGTAGATTCAAATTATCAGAGCTTATCGTATATTTTTTTTGCCAATTATTATAATATGCTATTACATAAATGTACATTGATCATCTAACACAATCCTGTCTTAGGCAGATGTGTACGTCAAACTCTGAATATTCCCTTGGAATATATCCCTCTCAACAAATATGGTATATCTCTATATAGCCTTTTGTTAAGAGCATATTTGCACAGTTAGATGACATCAAAATTTCTATTCGCCATGCAAACACAAGAAGCTTTGCCTTTATGCAATGCGCTCCTAACCATCTTGTATTATGTCTATAATGAAAGGCGTATTTGCTTTGCATTTAAATATTTCAAGTCACAAGAGGTTGTCAAATACTGTTAATAATATGAGTATGAATTAAGCTTTTATGTATGAAGTGTGTGGGCTGGGTTGTGTGTGTGTGTGTGTTTATGTGTATGAAGATGTGTGGGTTGGGTTGTGTGTGTGTGTGTGTGTGTGTGTGTGTGGTGTGTGTATGAAGTGTGTGGGTGGGTTGTGTATTTGTGGTGTTTTACATATCTTTGAATAAGTGCAACAAAGTTGTATTTTGTGGAAATTTATACATCTATGATAATCTATCGTTTTGTAAAAGTTTACTATTTGATAATATATAAAGATTATCGTATCAATATTATTTACAAGCTATATAATTTCTGTTAGTTTTCCTTTTTTCCGTTCAATAAAATTATCTATCGATTATGGATTTTATATAATATCAGTATAACGTATTTACAACGACTTAGAAAATAAAACATTTTAATGGAACTTTAGTGTGTCATTACCGATTCGAATACAATTTAACGGATTTGTTTCTTGGTAAGTCTATTATTGCAACAAGGATTCAGTTCAACAACTCATATAAATCTTTCCTAAATGCCTGACTAGAATATATGATTTTTATTGGGGACCGCATCGACTCGGTTGACATTTGAAAACCAATTTAAAGTACATCCATTCTTATCATGTGTTTAAGTTTTAACAATCACCGTTCAACTGTTGTCAAAACTACAGGAAAATCAAAGAAAATGCCAGCTTCTTTATCACGATTAAGGATATTTAATTGTTGACCATTTTCCACTTTGTCGCTTTCACTGTCATTTCAATTCAAAATGGAAAGATAAATCTCCTGGGGGTCTTATTTGAACACCATCCATACATTGAGATGTAGAGAAAAGTGCAGTCGTGTATTTGATGAACGATTTGAAGGACAGGGGAGGAAAATAAGTTGGACAGAGAAGAGGCACTGTGGATTAAGATAGGAATGGTTATGGAGTATTAAATGACTTCTCAATACAACATCTTGCCCTTAACACAAGACTTACGACTGATAAAAAGTTACGATTGATTTT
Source organism: Paracentrotus lividus (assembly GCA_940671915.1). Classification (NCBI taxonomy): domain Eukaryota; kingdom Metazoa; phylum Echinodermata; class Echinoidea; order Camarodonta; family Echinidae; genus Paracentrotus; species Paracentrotus lividus. The sequence goes on from CALNVZ010002100.1 coordinate 1,094,719, forward strand.
ATCTCGGTAGCCTCATTTGAAAAGGTACAGTCACGGATTAGGATTAGATGTCATTAAGATAAAAGTTAGGGCTAGGGTTAGGGTAAAGATCATTACTTTGGAGCACCCAGTCCATCATGAGGCTACCGATAAAAAAAATAACGTAACTTTTTATCAATCGTTAGTCTTTGTGTTACAGGGCATATGTCTAGTATAACGCACCACCTAAATCAAATGTCTTGCTTTATGGATACTTTGTTCTGGCATGAAGCTTTAAGATTGTCGTTTTATGGACTCAGCTGTACTTTTGAATGACAACCATAGTCCCATGTTCTTTATAATGCAAGTTATAATAGAGAAGGAGTTAGGGAGGGAAGTAAGTTCCATTCAAAAAGGGACTAAGTCCACTTTAATAACTTCATAGAAAATGCATTTGTTACCAGATTTTGTACAGGCGTCTATGGAAAGGGAAACTACAAATGCATTTGCTTACAGTTGCAGTAAACAATTTAAAAAAAAACCTTTGTTCAAAGACAGATACGTACCTGAACATTATCCTTATAATTAATAACTCAATTTCATTAAAAGTGGATTTAGTCCCATTTGGAATGAAACTCTGAAATACAGCTTAAAGAATAGCATATGGATGTTATGTTGAGATCGATGTGACTCTTATACACAACCTGCCAATATCACAGGGCGCGATCAAAGGCTGCAGTCACACAGACATTTATATAGATACGTTTTGTGCTGTTTTAATCTTATTTCTTCTTCTATACTATCATTTCTCATGTATTTCTTTGTTTTTACTGAATGAACGAAATTATCAATATTTCCACTGCTGACAATGACGGGTAGCATCCTTGGGATCCGCAGAAAAGAAAATAATTTTTGGACGCAACCAGACGTAACTCAACGTAAGTGTCTGTGTGACTGTAGCATAAGAAAATCGAATTGAATGCATTTCGGGGGGCCCAATTGTTTGCGGACAAAAGTGGCCTCTATTATGTTTACGCATGGGCCCGGTAGTTCATTGTGTGACTCCGGTCTGCGTCCGCTACTGTATCATGACCTTTATGGCACTCAGATGATTGTTAATACTCAAGGTATAGATTACTTGAAAGAAATGCTTAGTGTAAATGTCTTATTAGTGGATGTATGTTAAGAGGTGGGACATTTTGACCAAATGATTCTCTATTTTGCCTTATTCATGATTCAGATAACAAACTGTCAATTCACGTTTGTTGTCGGTGTAAACGTGACTCAGTTTAGGGTTCAAATACCTTACTTATCACAATAACCATTATAACATTAAACAATCCCTTAATAATATAACAAAGCATATATATAGTTCGCATATCATGTTTGGAAACTTTTAATATATTCGTTTGAGTAAAAATTACAAAGAACATAGCAGCTAATGTTTTAGATATGGTTTTGTTTATACCTTCTCCAGCTCAAAACAACTTGTATTACACTGACCAGTCTTAACTGCATTGTTCAAAAATTAAATTGAATTGATACGTGATGAAATTATCCACAATTTAGACCAACGCCCACGGCGATTTATGTACACTGGGGGGGGGGGGACGGAAACACCCGAAAGTGAAAATATATACTCTCAAAATTCGCATATTCGCACATTATGCAGAAACTAATGAAAATGATTTTGCGAGCGGAAGCACGAGCCGAAAATTTGCCCTTATAAAACATTTAGCATTGTATTTGACATACATTTTACTCTTATTAGCTTCACAAGCTAATCACAACATAAAAATATGTTAAGCTTTAAAAATCGAGGGGGGACGATCCCCCAGAAAAAAATCGAGGCGGGGGGGGGGACACGTCCCCCCGCCCCGTCCCCCCCCCCCGGGATCGCCGCCAAAATGATTTAGACACAAGCACGAAATGATAAAGCGTGTCTCTGACACGTCCTACCATACTTGTCATGCATCGATGCGAGTCTGCACCGAGAAAATCTGCGCCAATATTTGGAGATCAAATCGAAATTTGTTATTCCTGCCCGCCGGGTGTTCGTCGATTAATTTATCAGGTATTGCTTTGCCCTGCTTTGAAGGATTTCGCTTTGCATTGCTTGGCATTCAGCGACTGCCTCGGATGGAGTCAGCGAATGCCTTGTTGCTCGGCTGCATATGACAAAGATAGGCAGAAAATTCATTTCATCGACCAAACCTCATACAAAAGCCAGAGCATTCATTGCCATTTAAAGTAAATTGGATCTCTCTCTTTTACACTCTCTCTCTCACCCCCTCCCTCATATTTTTAAAAACTTCATTAATATAATATGAAAAGCTGTTTATGTTCTGTCTATTTGTTTTGGGTTTAATATTTTTGTTTCTGATTCTATTTTGAATGTGAATTCCTTTTTTCTTCTCTATCTCTTTCATGGATCTAGTAAATCTCATATGATGATTCTCTACCTTCTCTCTCTCTCTCTCTATTCATTTCTCTTCCTTCTTCGCTGACTACCCTCAAATGAGACAAAGTCATAATAAAGCGTTGCCACAATATAATCAAACCTTGATATTTACAGTTGCTTCCGAGGATGAATGCATGTTCATAGATTCTATGGAAAGTATAAGAGTTATATTGAAAATGTGAGAGTACTTTTTCATACTGTATACAATCTAGTCACGTATTTTTCAGTATAATATTTCCATAACGCTTTTGCCGCCACGAATCTGCTGGTCCTTTGGGAAGGCGTGGTAGTTTGATCTTTTTCATATCAGAAACTGATATACTGCATGCCTTATGCTTTGCTATCATGTTTAAGGTAAACAAATTGACAATATAAAGAGCTTTTCTATCTTAGACTGCCGCTCTTTAAAGAAATTCACGTTATGTGAATTTTGGCAAACACTGTGGGCAAATAAATTCAAGGCAAACAAAATCAAATTACAGACCGTTCACGGTAATATATTCTGTGCAAATACATTAGTCAAATTGGGAATAAAATGCGCGCCTTTGTCACACCTATCGTGTGTGCATTGGATTTAATATCATTTTAGCAGAGTGTCAATACGATATTCATTAAATTGAATCATGCGTGTATTACATATGGATCTTAAAAGGTAAAAACAAATATAATGAAACGTCTCGGAAAACTTATTTTAACACATGTAATATGGAGAAAAAGGTGCTGTTTTAAACATTCTGTTGTCTTAAAGTCCCAGACCGGACCGAGAAATGAAAACCAAAATAACATATAAAACGAAAGCGAATATTTCTTCCTAATACAACAATTCCAAATTTAAGCATTTTTATCTTCCATTTAGAAAGTATTTCATTAAAAAGGTGATCAAACCTCAACCAGGCTATCCCTCCCAAGTACTCGTAAAAGTACCCCTATTATATAATGCGGCTGATGACGTAAAAGAAGTATAAGGGAATGCTGCTGCCAGGCATGATAGCACTGGCGTAAATCCCGGGGGGGATGGGGGGGATACATCCCCTCCAGATTTTGAGGAGGGGGGGATGCCCTGTACAAACATCCCCCCCCCAGTTTTCAAGAAAGAAATGGAAAAAAAAATAACTACATAATTGTGTTATTGGTTAAAATAGCGCTTTTAATACTACAAAGTGCCTCTTTTAAACTCCAAAAACCCAAATTTTTCTTGCTCGGTCGCTATGCGACCTCGCACTAAGTAACTTTCAGAAGGCTAAATAAAAAGGTTTGATCCAAGGCCCTCGTCTGGGGACAAACCTTTGAAAAGGGTGTTCTCGACAATCAAAAACATTAATGAGTTGTGTACGGACTAGGTTGATGGAGGGCTTGGGGCCTGCAGTCCCAAAATGTTCATAGCAAAGATTGTGATTTGTTTTATCACCGGTCTTTAAAAAAGCATCATCTACACGTAAAATGAAAATTGTATCTTTAAAATAGATACTAAAAAGGAATATCATGCACAATTAAATCAACTTTGAGCTCAAAATTTTCGGCTCGCGCTTCGCGCTCGCTGATACTTAATCAGATAAAAATTATATAAATATTTCCAATATAAGCTTAAAATTTTCGACTCGCGCGTCGCATTACCTTTTCAATCATATTAATGTATGAACAGTAATCAAGGCAGCCCATAAGATTCTTAAAAGCATTCAATTCAATGACAAATTTTCTTCGTACCCCTTTCCTCTCCAGAATACATTTCTCTTAGGTATATGCCTCTGATCTAAAGTGTCCCCCTTTTCAGAAAAAAAAAAAATGCCATTTTCCATCGTGACCCCACTTTTTAATCGGTTCCGCCCTCCGCTATTAATATATTGTCTTATTTTTGCGGCGTGATACTTATAGGATCTATAATGCACAAATATTTCCAATTTCAGCTTAAAATTTTCGGCTCTCGCTTCGCGCTCGCTGATACTAAATCGGATCTGTAGCTAATGCACAAATATCTCAAATTTTTAGCTTAAAATTTCGGCTCCGCGCTTCGCGCTCGCATTACTTTTCAAAGACAAATTCTATCTGCACCCTCTCTAATGCTGATATGGTATTAAACACGTTCCTTGTATACACTACTGCTTGTGTATGTCAAACAAAATCGCAACAAGTTGGCAAAATTTTTCGCTCATCCCCCCCACTCCTCGACACGAATTTACGCCGCTGCATGATAGGGTTTCGGCTTAGAAAACACGTTTTTATTGCTATGTTAGAACAATAGACCCCATGTGTGCTAGAATTCTATTGTTCTGACATAGCAATACAAACGTGTTTTCTAGAGGCGAAACCCAATCATGCCTGGCAGTAGCATTCCCTTAACTTCTTTGACGTCATCAGCCGCATTATATAATAGGGGTACTTTTACGATTACTTGGGAGGGATGGCCTGGTTGAGGTTCGATCATCTTTTTATGAATACTGTTATGAAAATTTAATTTATTTTTTGGGGGTATTTATGTTATACGCCTACTTAGCTTTCAATCGATGTAAGGTTGTATTTACTCCGTCAACGGTCTTAGGCGGATATTTTATGGTAGATGTGTTTACTTATTATGAAATAGTTCGTACGAAGTTAGTAATGTCTGTTAGAACATCAGTTTTTATAATTATGAACAGTATTGATGATTTGGATATATTATAAAAAGAATATGAATTGAATTGAATATCAGGAGTCTTACTTGCCGTCAAGAAATAAGAATTTAAATAGGGATGACAATATCAACCGACTTTGTTTTTCTGCTCTACTGCAATACTAATCATTGTGTTGTATTAACGTTAACTCAAGCAGAAGACTCGGTAATGATTGTAAACGAAACGTGTTAAAATCTCAGCATGCAGTATTAAAATTCAAGTAAGGGTTTATGACGAAATGAGGGTAGGATAATACAGAATGACTTTGAAGAAACCGTCTACCCAACGTGGGGATTCATTATCGGTTTTCAAGAACCCTTTGGCGGCAAATACTTAATACTATATTATTGGAGAGATTATGGTTTTATAAGTAGATAAGTAGATATTAAAAGTGCGTATGACATGGATGGATTGTATATGACAAGGGAGAGTATCTTGCATGAAGGGAATTGGTGCTAAAAAGGCAAGTACGAATAAACATAATCAAGAGAGAGAGAGAACTACATTATGAGATATTTATAATAATTCTTGCAGTTTTTAGAAGATGTCCATTAATGCGGCGGTCACAACTCGCCGTACCTTCGACGTGCAACTCCCTACGACGGATTTCGTAGAAAAATCGTGCAGCGGAGGTACCTCGCAGGTACAATGCATGTACAGGAGGTTTTTACAATACTCTTACTACAGAAACGCAGGAATCGCAGAAGTTGACCAACGACCTGTGCGTGCATTGCACATGCAACGCAGGCTACGTCGATGGCACGTGCCCCGTAGGCTACGACGAGTTGTGACCGCCGCATAAGTAATACCGCTCTTAGCATTCCGATATTTGCCTGGGTTTAGCCTAGTTTCATCTACAAACAATACTTGCATTCATTTTTATTTCTCCGTTTATTGACATAATACGCTTCCTTTCTTTGCGTATACACTGTAAAAAATATTTGTATTTTTACAGCAAATCTGCTGTCAGCAGAGAAATAGAAAATATACATCAGGAATAACACATTTGTTCCGTTTTAACCAAATATGTACGCTATAGAACTGTAATGAGTTCTAATATCACTCTGTTTCTCTAATGACGGACGGATATCACCAAGGATCAAATATCACCAAAGAGCAAACTTTACTTTTCATGCACACTATAGAAAAATCATTATCTAAATCATCGACACCCCCCCCCTTCCCCACCCTAGTCCCTTCCCGGGTTTTTTTTGTCTCTCTAAGTTTGTTGTTTTTTCCTTCTTTTTGTATAATAATTGTACATTATTTTTCTTGCCTCATCCCGGCATGATAGTGACTGGTTGACAGTGCGTGCGCTGTTAGTCAGTTTTTGTCCGTGTTGGGATGGGGCAAGAATTATGAATTATTCAATTAAGATTTATTCAATTATGAATTATTCCATTATGAATATGTTTCAGTTAAAAAAAAAAATGCTTACTTTTGTATTCTATTTTATATTACAGGGACCAGCGCCTTACAAGCTTTGCTTCTTGCTGGCTCCTGAATTTTCTTTATAATTGTTCTCTCTGTTACTTTTCAACAAAATGTTTTATGTTACATACTGATGTTGTTAATTTGATTATTGTTTTGTTAACTTTTGAAAACATGAAAGAAAAATCAATAAAGTAATCTTGAATCTTGAATGATTTTTTCCACCTCTCTTTCATAAATTCTTAGAGGAGAAATTTACAACAAAACTGTTTTTTGAATTACATTTTTTATGGCGACTCTGCTGACAGCAGATTTGCTGTAAAAGTACAAATATTTTTTTTAACAGTGTATACATCTATATATCCATGTCATGCATTTTTATCTTTTCATCAATTCCTGTTTCGATATCATCCATATATTCGTTTTCTCTTTCGTTTATGTCAATCTATCTCCTGGCAAACTTTACCCCTTTTCTGTTTTTAACATGATCTACCTCATTTCACCCCCCCCCCCCTCTCTCTCTCTCCCCCTCTCTCTCCTTTTCTTTCTCTCTCCCTCTCTTTCTTCCACGCCCTCTCTCTCTCTCTCACCCTCTCTCTCTCTCTCCCTCCCTCCCTCAATCTTTTGCACTCTCTCTCATGTTGGATCTTTATAAGTATGTCTGTGTGTGTAAAATTCTACTTTTCTCCATTTCTATTTGTTTTCTCCTCCTCCTTGTCTCTTATCCATATGCATCAGGTTTTCCTGAGGGAGGGTGGACAGTAAGTAGCCAAGTTCAAGTGCGTCAACAAACAACTACTTGGTGAGACGTAGAGTAAATATCTCAGAACTACTCGCTACGACCGGGGCAAACCTACACAGAGATTGACATTAAAGTGAAATTATTGTTCTGGTCATGACATTGAAATGTGGAAGACACTGTCTAAAAGTGATGTGGAAAGGTTGATAACAGTTCACCTAGGCATTATTTTTGTAGTGCTGTGAGGTTTTGGAATCGCCAAAAATGATAAGAAAATAACCCATTTCACATCTGAGTCACGTGGACCTACACAGAAATGCATGTATGGGCCACCACAAATTGTTCGGGACCCTAACACATCAGCTTTTTTGGTATATTCTTGGTCAAATTTTGACTATTAGGGAAATTGAAGAGTAATCTTTTATTGTGGAGCTTTTTATTATGATATTCTTCCCCCAAGGCATGAAAATAGCAGGAAAGCTCACATAATTTTTTTTCGTCTTTCCCACATTTTCCCACTACACTAGATTCTCTTTAAAGCAACACTCATTATAATCAAATCAAAGTAATAAAATGAGAGAGAATTTCATCCTAGCTTTCAATGACTCCTTAGCACAATGTCAGTTTTTAGAAAGAGAAATATTTATAAGATTGGTCCAAGAGGCCTACTCTGCATTTAGATTGATATTACATCTTGTAATTAAAATAGGTAGATTCAAATTATCAGAGCTTATCGTATTTTTTTTGCCAATTATTATAATATGCTATTACATAAATGTACATTGATCATTAACACAATCCTGTCCTTAGGCAGATGTGTACGTCAAACTCATGAATATTCCCTTGGAATATATCCCTCTCAACAAATATGTATATCTCTATATAGCCTTTTGTTAAGAGCATATTTGCACAGTTAGATGACATCAAAACTTTCTATTCGCCATGCAAACACAAGAAGCTTTGCCTTTATGCAATGCGCTCCTAACCATCTTGTATTATGTCTATAATGAAAGGCGTATTTGCTTTGCATTTTAAATATTTCAAGTCACAAGAGTTGTCAAATACTGTTAATAATATGAGTATGAATTAAGCTTTATGTATGAAGGTGTGTGGGCTGGGTTGTGTGTGTGTGTGTGTTTATGTGTATGAAGATGTGTGGGTTGGGTTGTGTGTGTGTGTGTGTGTGTGTGTGTGTGTGTGTATGAAGGTGTGTGGGTTGGGTTGTGTATTTGTGTGTGTTTTACATATCTTTGAATAAGTGCCAACAAAGTTGTATTTTGTGGAAATTTTTATACATCTATGATAATCTATCGTTTTGTAAAAGATTTACTATTGATAAATATATAAAGATTATCGTATCAATATTATTTACAAGCTATATAATTTCTGTTAGTTTTCCTTTTTTCCGTTCAATAAAATTAATCTATCGATTATGGATTTTATATAATATCAGTATAACGTATTTACAACGACTTAGAAAATAAAACAATTTTAATGGAACATTTAGTGTGTCATTACCGATTCGAATACAATTTAACGGCATTTGTTTCTTGGTAAGTCTATAATTGGCAACAAGGATTCAGTTCAACAACTCATATAAATCTTTCCTAAATGCCTGACTAGAATTATATGAATTTTTATTGGGGACCGCATCGACTCGGTTGACATTTGAAAAACCAATTTAAAGTACATCCATTCTTATCATGTGTTTAAGTTTTAACAATCACCGTTCAACTGTGTCAAAACTACAGGAAAATCAAAGAAAATGCCACTTCTTATTATCACGATAAGGATATTAATTGTTGACCATTTTCCACTTTGTCGCTTTCCACTGTCAATTTCAATTCAAAATGGAAAGATAAATCTCCTGGGGGTCTTTATTTGAACACCATCCATACATTGAGATGTAGAGAAAAGTGCAGTCGTGTTTTGATGAACCGATTTGAAGGGACAGGGGAGGAAAATAAGTTGGACAGAGAAGAGGCACTGTGGATTAAGATAGGAATGGTATGGGAGTATTTAAATGACTTCTCAATACAACACTCTTGCCCTGTAACACAAAGACTTACGACTGATAAAAAGTTACGATTGATTTTATCTCGGTAGCCTCATTTGAAACGCAGGTACAGTCACGGATTAGGATTAGGATGTCATTAAGATAAAAGTTAGGGCTAGGGTTAGGGTAAAGATCATTAACTTTGGAGCACCCAGTCCATCATGAGGCTACCGATAAAAAAATAAATCGTAACTTTTTATCAATCGTTAGTCTTTGTGTTACAGGGCATATGTCTAGTATAACGCACCACCTAAATCAAATGTCTTGCTTTATGGATACTTTGTCTGGCATGAAGCTTTAAGATGTCGTTTTATGGACTCAGCTGTACTTTTGAATGACAACCATAGTCCCATGTTCTTTATAATGCAAGTTAATAATAAGAGAAGGGAGTTAGGGAGGGAAGTAAGTTCCATTCAAAAAGGGACTAAGTCCACTTTAATAACTTCATAGAAAATGGCATTTGTTTACCAGATTTTGTACAGGCGTCTATGGAAAAGGGAAACTACAAAATGCATTTGCTTACAGTTGCAGTAAACAATTTAAAAAAAAACCTTTGTTCAAAGACAGATACGTACCTGAACATTATCCTTATATTAATAACTCAATTTTCATTAAAAGTGGATTTAGTCCCATTTGGAATGAAACTCTGAAATACAGCTTAAAGAATAGCATATGGATGTTATGTGAGATCGATGTGACTCTTATACACAACCTGCCAATATCACAGGCGCGGATCAAATGCTGCAGTCACACAGACACTTTATATAGATACGTTTGTGCTGTTTTAATCTTATTTCTTCTTCTATACTATCATTTCTCATGTATTTCTTTGTTTTACTGAATGAACGAAATTATCAATATTTCCACTGCTGACAATGACGGGTAGGCATCCTTGGGGATCCGCAGAAAAGAAAATAATTTTTGGACGCAACCAGACGTAACTCAACGTAAGTGTCTGTGTGACTGTAGCATAAGAAAAATCGAATTGAATGCATTTCGGGGGCCCAATTGTTTGCGGACAAAAGTGGCTCTATTATGTTTACGCATGGGCCCGGTAAGTTCATTGTGTGACTCCGGTCTGCGTCCGCTACTGTATCATGACCTTTATGGCACTCAGATATTGTTAATACTCAAGGTATAGATTACTTGAAAAGAAATGCTTAGTGTAAATGTCTTATTAGTGGATGTATGTTAAAGAGGTGTGACATTTTGCACAAATGATTCTCTATTTTGCCTTATTCATGATTCAGATAACAAACTGTCAATTCACGTTTGTTGTCGTGTGTAAACGTGACTCAGTTTAGGGTTCAAATACCTTACTTATCACAATAACCATTATAACATTAAACAATCCCTTAATAATATAACAAGCATATATATAGTTCGCATATCATGTTTGGAAACTTTTAAATATATTCGTTTGAGTAAAAATTACAAAAGAACATAGCAGCTAATGTTTTAGATATGGTTTTTGTTTATACCTTCTCCAGCTCAAACAACTTGTAATACACTGACCAGTCTTATGATTGTTAAAATTAATTGAATTGATACGTGATTGAAATTACCACAATTTTAGACCAGCGCCCGGCGATTTATGTTAACTGGGGGGGGGGGGACGGAAACACGAAAGTGAAAAATAATACTCTCAAAATTCGCATATTCGCACATTATGCAGAAACTAATGAAAATGTTTGGCGAGCGCGAAGCACGAGCCGAAAATTTGCCTTTAAAACAATTTAGCATTGTATTGAATATATTTACTCTTTATTAGCTTCACAAGCTAATCACAACATAAAATATGTTAAGCTTTAAAAATCGAGGGGGGGACGATCCCCCAGAAAAAAATCGAGGCGGGGGGGGGACACGTCCCCCCGCCCGTCCCCCCCCCCCGGGATCGCCGCAAATGATTTAGACACAAGCACGAAATGATAAAGCGTGTCTCTGACACGTCCTACCATACTTGTCATGCATCGATGCGAGTGCTGCACCGAGAAAATCTGCGCCAATATTTGGAGATCAAATCGAAATTTGTTATTCCTGCCCGCCGGGTGTTCGTCGATTAATTTATCAGGATTTGCTTTGCCCTGCTTTGAAGGATTTCGCTTGCATTGCTTGGCATTCAGCCGACTGCCTCGGGATGGAGTCAGCGAATGCCTTGTTGCTCGGCTGCATCATGACAAAGATAGGCAAGGAAAATTCATTTCATCGACCAAACTCATACAAAAAGCCAGAGGCATTCATGTGCCTGGTACTAAGAGAAATTGGGCTATGTATATACTACCAACAATGAATTTATATGAACTTAGAAAGTTCATATACTTTAGGAGTAGCAAGATTATTATTTTCTTGAAACTAGAGGTCAACACTCAAAGTTAAGTTCGAATTCTAATGAAGATTGGTAAATACTTTTGAAAGACGTAAAGAACATCTTTATGACGTTAATAGATCTCTTCAACTACAAGTCGAATCTAATTACCTCTTTGCCGCTTTGATAGCAAATTCTATTACGGCATTTCCATTACAGACAAATTACCGAGCACCATTATCACTTAGTGATGTCAGGGTTTAGACGAATAAATACTCCTGACTATCAATTATACTTCCTTCCCTCTGTTTCATTGTAAACATGGATTTAAATGCGATAAAGGGAAAAGATTTCATACCATACATTTTTTAAAGGGAACAATACTTTTCTCTTAGAGTTAGAATTTCAACCTTTGCAAAGGTCCAGTTTCCTCATTGATATTTTAATACATTAGCTAACTTAAGTGGTTTTGCCACAAACTTGATCTTTTCCCCAATAGAACAATAGAATTATTCTTACAATTTAATATGTAAAGAAAGGAAGCTATATAATTATGAATGCTTGAGAACGCACGTCTTTACATACATGTATGAAGGACAGGGAGAAGGATAGACAAGCGAGGATGCCAAAGATAGAGAGAAAGAGAGAGAGAGAAGAGAGAGAGAGAGAGACAGAGAGACAGAGAGAGAGAGGAGAAGAGAGAGAGAGAGAGAGAGAGAGTGAGAGAGAGAGAGAGAGAGAGAGAGAGAGAGAGAGAGAGAGAGAGAGAGAGAGAGAGAGAGAGGGATCGAGAGAGAGAGAGAGAGGGATCAAGAGAGAGAGAGAGAGAGAGAGAAGGATACAGACGGGGAGATACGCAAGTGGAGCATCTTAATGAAAATATCTGAAATTGTCCATACTCTTGAATATTATTTACTTTTAGTCTCAACACTAGAAACTATCTGATTACACAAAAAGCGACATACTTCTGACAATGCCACGTCCAATGTAAGCAACGTATGGAGCCAGATCAAGAAGATGTAGGCAAGAATAAAATCACCTCCTCATGGCGCCAAAGGTCTTCAATTGCTTCCTGAAAGACACTTTTCAAGAGTAAGAATTTCCGAGACATACGATCCAATCATGTTTTTATCTGAATTCCTAACCCATAATCTCTTCTCTTATTTCCATCCTCGATGTAAGGTACCAGCCATCGTGGAAATGGATTCGATTTGAAGAACATGACCCAGCCAGAGTGCATCTGACCTCAGAGCAATCTTGCATGGTCAGTTTTTATTTTGACATTCCGACTTTAAGCAATCCTTCTTGAAATCAAATCAACTAAACACAATCAGTTCTTTTCTATTGCAGCTTGCAACAGAATGCTTATACATCGTCTATTTATAGTCTTCTCGTTGTTTCCAAAATTCGTTTGGCTGAAAAGGAAGAAGGTTTGTTTGTGTAAATAATAATCCGAATGCTTGTGAGTCAAAAAGTAAATTAAAACTTAAATAAAACTTAAGGGTTATATTTACTTGTATACAGTGCAGTTCTGAATACAGTTACTATATAATTACTGAATAACATACATTCACTTATCTACAGTAGATATAGAATCACTGATTAACAAACATTCACCCATATACAGTAGATATAGAACTACTGACTAACATACATTCACTCATCTACAGTAGATATAGAACTACTGACCAACATACATTCACTCGTCTACAGCAGATATAGAACTACGGACCTAACATACATTGACTCATCTACAGTAGATATAGACCTACTGGCTAACATACATTCACCCATCTACAGTAGATATAGAACTACTGACTAACATACATTCACTCCTCTTCAGTAGATATAGAACTACTGACTAACATACATTCACTCATCTACAGTAGATATAGAACTACTGACTAACATACATTCACTCATGCACAGTAGATATAGAACTACTGACTAACACACATTCACTCATGTACAGTAAATATAGAACTACTGACTAACATACATTCACTCATGTACAGTAGATATAGAACTACTGACCAACATACATTCACTCATCTACAGTATATACAGAACTACTGACTAACATAGTTCACCCATCTACAGTAGATATAGAACTACTGACTAACATTCATCACTCATCTACAGTAGATATAGAACTACTGACTAATATACATTCACTCATCTAAAGTAGATATAGAACTACTGACTAACATACATTCACTCATCTGCTGTAGATATAGAACCACTGACTAACATACATTCACTCATCTACAGTAGATATAGAACTACTGACTAACATACCGTCTGTTGGGAGCCATAAGGGCGTTATTGCATCTTATAGATGTTCCGTTGAGAGCCAGAAGGGCGCTATTACTGTACAAAGTCAATGGTAATAGCGCCCTTCTGCCTCCAAACAGAACATCCTTGATCTGCAATAGCGCCCTTCTGGCTCCAAGCCGACGATACATTCACTCATCTGCTGTAGATATAGAACCACTGACTAACATACATTCACTCATCTACAGTAGATATAGAACTACTGACTAACATACATTCACTCGTCTACAGTAGATATAGAACCACTGACTAACATCCATTCACTCGTCTAAAGTAGATATAAAAGAAAAAGCAAGAGGAAAAAAAAATCGGTTGCGCTCATAAGGAGTGAATAAAGTTGTTGCGTTGTTGTATATTGGTCCACGTGAGTTGACAAACGCTAACTGGTATTAACATTTTGTGAAGCTATATTTTTCCTAAAGATATTTTAAAAAAACGTGAGGGGATCAAAGTAACTCTGCGATTTGTATTTATATTGAGGCCTGAATATTTCATGATACCTATAATCTGGCTAAGATACTAATGCATCTGGGATTCTTCATATGACGGCTTAGGCACAACAAATGGGAATTTGACAGGAGAAACGAAATCCTAAGATCGATTTTGATCTAGCAGTATTTTTTCCTCGAATAGAGTACCCATGATATCCATTTTTTGTAAGAAAAAGGGTATTTCTATACTTTATTGGGATGGATTTGAAATTCATTAGAAAGAGATGACTGGAAAGATCTTGATATCCATAAAATAGCGTTTGGCCGGCTCATAATAGCGCGAGATTGTCTTGAAAGTTATAAAACTTAAGTTTAGACAAAGGAGAAGACAAACCTTCTCTTTTAAAGCGGAAAATAAAATTTTAGTTATACAAAGATGACTGGAATTCATTTAAACTTGATACAAGGTTTTTATATTTAAACTTTTAATTTTGGATATCTTCCATATGATCAAGAAATCTATGAAGCTGAAATTCATATCAAGCAACCTGAACAAAAATTACATCAAGCATCTTGAAAAAAAAAGAAAAGGATTTTAATGCATAAAATAACTCTAAAGTATACTGAAGAATATTTTAGCATTAATGTGAAACACTTACTCTAAGAATGACAGGTTTAACTTTGCACCTTTAAAATATTACTCAGGGAACACTTATGCATCTTTAATAATAATAATAATAATAATAATAATAATAATTAAACTTATATAGCGCCTTTTCCATGGGATACAAAGCGCTGCACTGCTCCCTCAGGGAAATGAATGAATGATCAGGGGTATGAAGGATACAGATATGTTTTTAAATTAGATTTGAAGGAGATAAGTGTCGTGCTATTTCTTAAAGATGAAGGGAGCCTATTCCAGAGACGAGGAGCAAGTGATTGAAAGGAATTGAAGCCAGCCTGCTTATGGGACCTGGGAACAACAAATGTGGGAGCCGAGGCAGATCTGAGCAAATATGATGTACGTTGTGGTTGAATACAATATTATATTGGGAACAACTTCATTTAGGTGTAAATATGTACTTTTAAACAGTTAGTTTGATATCTGTCTGCACCTTTAAACAATTAATGTGAAAGGTGCAAAGTTAAACCTATTTTTTAGAGTTGACCAGTGGACTTAAAATCGAATATTTAGCATGATCAAATCGAAAGGCGCATGTACGCGTGTTCGCAAATCGAGTTTATCCCGTACCTAAGAGCAGTCACGTTTCAAAACCGTCTAAAACACGTTAAAAGGGTGGAAATTAAGAAAGGTGATACATATGCCATTTCTTTATTCTATTGGAATTGGGTCAGGTGTGGCTTTCTTGATAGTGAGATGAGATCTGGGGGGCATTTCATCAAAGGACTCGTCGGACATTTTATCCGACAAAGTTGCTCTCACCCAATCAGACGCAAGCATTTCAGTAGCTTATAACAGTTTGTCGGATAAAATGTCCGACAAGTCCTTTCATGAAACGCCCCCTGAGGAGCATTTCATGAAACGAAATATTCACTGATTCTCACTGACAACTGTTATAAGCCACTGAAATGCTTGCATCTGATTGGATGAGAGCAAATTTGTCGGATAAAATGTCCGACAAGACCTTTCATGAAACACGCCCCAGATTCTCATCTTGAATATCATTCGATCCCATATCGTGCATCACTTCTAGTGATTAAAACAAAATGGCCACCCCTCTTCGTATATTTTTCACACTGTCACTGATTGAATGTCCATATTAAAATCAAATTTTGTAATATCCTAATTTTGTCACAAAATATGAGGAGTTTCATTTCAAGAGGGATTGAATATTTGTTAATTTCCTAAGCTTAGAGAAAGAAGCCTCTTTTCCACGGATTTGGTACAGGCGTCTTTGAAAAGTTTTCTTTTTTAACGTTGCCCTACGATTTTTGCCTTATAAAAATGTCTTTAAAAAAGGCAGGTCCCTATTCGTCTGATATCAATAACTCAATTTTCATGAAGTGTGGATCTGGTTCCTTTTAGAATAAAATTCTTAATATTTGTGCTGGTTAGAAATAAAGAAAGATAAATGAAATGAGTCACCTTCCCTATATTTCTTGAAACTGAGCTTGTGTTTGTACAACCTCATTGCATTTAACCTCTTTCAAAACAGGATAGAATTCAGGTGGAAACAAAAACGTTCCACTCCTAATTGAATTGATAGATAAAGTTACAGACACCCTTGGGTGTAATTGTCATAATATGAGCGTTGTTTCTACCTAGTTCTTTGCTGGCATTTGAAATTATCAAGCATAAAGACAAACATATTACCTTGGGAACTGCATGTAGCGGTACTTGACAAACGTAATCGTTATCACTAATTTTTGGTGCAGAGTATATACACCCCCAAAAAATCCTTCTAATATTGCTTTTCAGATAAAGATATTAAAAAGAATGAAATATATTGATATTGATTGCAAAGCTTTTTATCGATGTATAAATCATGGAAATCATATAGATTTTCTGTTTAAAAGCGCTATATGATTTAGTGCATATTCTCTTTCTCTTTCTATCTCTCTCTCTCTCTCTCCATCTATCTCTGTCTCCCTGCCTTTCTATTTGTCATTTCATGTGTGTCTCCCTGACTCTCTCTATCTCTTTTCCCTCTTCTGATTGTCTATTCATCTATTTCTTTCCTCCCTGTTTTGTTGCTCAATTAACCGAGACATTGAATGTAATTCAGTGACCTTCTCTAATGTCAGATATCATTGACATTCCGAAGATGCGATCCTTACCACTGTCATCCAATACATCCGTTCCTTAACGTGATGGCTTCTTAAAACCCATCTCACTTCTGAGCCGCGTCTGTCAACCAACTTTTAAACATGGGTGGGGGCGCAGGGACACACATCCCCTCTATTAATTCTAAAACCACTCATTGACTGTACATAAATTGGACAATTTCGGCGTCTTACACCAATATCAGGACAGGCGCCCCCTTTATTTTAAAATCCTGGATCCACCACTGCATCGTACTTGTCTAAGAGGCGACCATTAGGATGGAGATGATATCCCTTTAAAGGTCTGTATTCTAACTTCAATTTTAGCCTAGCTTTTCCATCTAAAGATGTCATTTTCCCATTGTATAATCATGAAGCTAAAACTTCGGGTATAAATATAAACTGTTGGTAAAACGCACATTTCGCAGGAAGGAGGAAAATATTTGATTTTACACGGTGGAGGTTCCCTGTAATCGAGAGTGGATATGTCATTTAACTGATGAAGCACAGGCTATGGATTAATTTAATCCTCAACTGTGCATTCAATGCACCCATTGTTTTGCTTTCAACTGCTACAAAATATGACTTTCTTTCACAAAAATGTACATACAGTCATGAAAACAGAATTGGAACTACACAAAAGAAAGTGGTTGAACACTTTGGTTGTATTTAATTATATTCTAGGGAGAAAGATCAATGGAATCAGTATCACTGGACTGTCTTTAAATCAAATACATTTTAAAATTCCAATCGGAGCAACAAGATAAAAATGCTATTCTTATGAAATTTTATCGTCTAGCACTCAAATATTTATGCCAAACATCACTCTCTCCGTTATCATACTTGGTAGCCCATCATGCCATCATGCCCGCAGTGTTTTGCTTAAGTGCCCCTGAGTGCCCTATCAGACTTGTAGAGACATTCATGATTCAACATAACTCGTGGTGAATATAAATCGCTGTTGAATATTTCAATCATGTTGTAGGTGTCATCATTGAACATTGTTATTGAAACATGAAAGAATAATTCATTCGAGGTTTGTGGAAAGGGATAATAGAAATGTCAAATAACCCAAGGCGATGTCTAGTGATATAAAAAACACAATGCAAGCACATTCACGCAAAGTTGTTCGTCGGCAAATGTCGGAGAGGAAAAAATATGAATTTCAAAAAGCAACATGAGATAAACATTATCTTTGCATTTGCATTTGGTCTATCCTTTTCACCACAGTGTTTATATCATAAATATTTTTATTTATACTAACGAATGTTCCTAAATATCATTATCATATAAATTGACAAAATAAGACGAGCAACATTAACTAAAATAAAATGGTTTATTAAAGGGATGCAGTAACATTGAATGATATTCAAATCACAATTTCTTGATTTAGCTCATTTTGTCAACATAATTATAAACTTATAGGTCAGTCTGGTATCTCTTCAAAATTACAAGTTAATTGCTTGCTTTACTTTCGAGATATCAATGATTTCATACTCAAATTTAGTAAACCATCTCGTGGTGGAAAACAAATTGCCATGTGCTTTTCAAGACACCCCACTTCCTGTCGTGTTCCCCCGACCCTAGCGGGCTGGAGGGTTTGCTGCAAAGGGGTTGAAAATTCACTCGCGTTTGGCTGTTACACTGTTTTGTGGTAGTAAATGACTTCCATTTGATCTGAAATTTTCAGTAGTTTGTTTTTACTATTAGAGCAATATAATTTTATTCATCTTGATCTAATTGCTCTTGTTTTTGAAAGTTACTGTTTCCCTTTAAGGTGAGTCAAAAAGTAAAAAAAAAAAAAAAATATTATTCCATATTGAAATCGTTGTTTGTTTGTTTTTTGTTTTTTAATTAAAAAAAAGAGAATAACAACTCTTTTCAGATTTGTAGAATTGCAGCTTCATTGAATTCAAGTAACATACCACAGAAGAGAATGAGGCAAGAGGCAGGAGGGGTTCTTAATCGATGTTAAGAAAACATGTTTATAAAAGCATGGAGGCGTCAGTCATCCATCAGGGAGCACGAATAGCCCTAATTCATGGGGAGACCTTTGCCCTGTAACACAAAGAATTACGATTGATAAAAAGCTACGATTTATTTTTTTTGTCGGAAACCTCATCATGGATAGGGAGCTCCAAAGTTGATAATCTTAGTCCTAACCCTAGCCCTAAGCCTAATCTTAATCATATCCAAATCCTAATCCATGACTGTTCCTGGTTTCCAAATGAGGCTACCGAGAAAAAAATCAATCGTAACTTTTTATTAATCGTAAGTCTTTGTGTTACAGGGCACTAACACCTATCAAGCATGTAGTGTTCATTGAAGCAAAGCTGTTATGCCATCCTTTCAAGTATGCTTCACATGATTCAGACTAACATGCACAGCAGCACATTCTAAACAACCTGTCAATCAAGTGTGCAACTAGTCTTCATCATGGCGAATACATTTTTGTAATTATTTCTTTCGACTCTAAACTTCTAATCATCCTCTCTTAATCTCTTTCTATCTCCCCCTCTCTCTCTTTCTCTCTCTCTCTCTCTCTCTCTTTCTCTCTCTCCCTCTTCTTCTCTTTCTCTTTCTCCCTCTTCTTCTCTTTCTTTTTCTCCCTCTCTATCCCTCTTTCCACATTTCGCTCTTCCTTTTCCCTAAATCTCTCTCTCTCCCTCTTCATCATCCTCTCTATCACTCTATCCCTCTTCCTCTCTCTCTCTCTCTCTCTCTCTCTCTCTCTCTCTCCC
>CALNVZ010002100.1:1114631-1161098 GCA_940671915.1 Paracentrotus lividus
GAAATGGTTCCATTAATCATTATGTACAACGATGACTTTATATTAATATGTATCGTACTTTCATTTGGAACAAAAACAATAAATATGATAAATTAAGAAAATATAAAAAAAAAAAAAAAATAAAAAATTCCCCATTTTTTAAAAATTTATTGTGAGACGTTAGAAATTTCTGATGATAATTTATATTTGAATATAATTGATAATGAAATTCTATAAATGTCCAACCCAAAATGCTTATATACTTTTTGTGAGGAATTTCATGAAATTATAACACTATTGAAGACAGCTTTTCTCTTCTTCAATTAAATTTCCAAGAATCTTACTATAATTTTGATGCTTTGTACTAAGTTACAATCTGTGTATCAGAACATAGTTTCATCAAGACAAAAACAGATTGTATAATTTAAAGGTAAATCTGTAATATAAAAGAGAAAATAAACTGAGAGGTGCGTTGCTATATATTATAGATGAAAATATGATTTTTATTATAACATCTGATTTATCTTGTAACATTCCAGAATGTGACATGTTATATTGAATTAACATCTAAAGCTTGTAACCCCTTGTAATGGATGGTTTTATAGAGCTCCAAACACAATACAATGAATTTTATTAATGTAATGAACAAATGCTTGGAAGTTGTAAATAAAATACACAGAGTTGGTACATAATGGTGACTATAATTTAAATTATTAAATGCATGTCGCAATGAAAAAAATATTTTTTTAACTATTGTTCTCTCATAATTCTGTACCCACTGATCTTAAAAACAACAAAGCAAATATCAAAGACTAGGTGGCAACTTGATCGATAACGTTTTTGTAATTGCCTAGATAGTCACAATTGACTCTGGTTGTTATTACTGATGTGTTCTATCACATTTCCCTATATTTTGCATTAAAAAAAAAAAAAAGCGATTATTATAGAAAGTCAACCATAATACAAAACGACTGATCAGTGATCAAAACATTCTCAAATTCAAAGAAAACTAATACGAGGTAACTGGAATTGTGTTATTAATGTTATAATGCAAATGATTGTTATAAATTTCATGTCTATTTAACTCGTTATACTCTGAATGTTTTCCAAACTAAAACCCAAGTCCCAGTAAGAAATTACCTTTCAGAAACCATGGTGACAAATGTTAATGAAATCCATCAATAAAAAGAACCGAAATGTATAGAAAGTTATTGAAATGCCACTGTAATAAAGCATAAAGAAAAAGTATGTCAATATAAAACAATAAACAAATTTATGCGCTACTGCAAAACTGAATATTTCCACCAGTTTTCAATAAAATAAGGGTGACACGAAAAAGAATCTGGAGTAATATAAATGACATACTTGGAATAAAAAGCGAAAGAAACTAACCTCAGTTATGCATCATGATGCTGTTAAATTTGCACTTCGTTACAGGACATAACAGAACTTTTAATTTCATACTTTTTAACATTGTGCAAAAAATTAGCAGAAATATATACCTGTGCAAATGTTTGCCTTAATTCATTTTAACTGGAATTATGTCACCAATCTTTATCCATAAAACCAACTTTGCCTACTCAATGATATAAGAAAATAGTTTCTTTCTTTAAATGCTTCTAAGTCGGTGGGCGCTGGACGGTATTGGAATAGATCCAAAGTGAAAAAATATAGTATTTTTGCTTTGTTGGCCTCTGTGCCACTATATTTAATCTGTACAATTTTGTACAGGAAATGTTCCAATGGTTTGGAAAACAGCACAGGTAGTACAGTTTTATAAAAAGGAAAATCAAGATGACATACAATTAACAGAACCAATACTATTCTTCCTCTATTCTCTAAAATATCTTGAAAAATTAATCCAGAGCGTTTATAAACTTCTTACAGATTAATGAATATTTTAACTGATTCTCATTGGATTTGTAGAAAAAAATTCACTGCCTTAGCTGTTTTCAAACATGCAATCATGTTCAAAATGAAATTGAAAAGGTAATATTGTGTGGACTATTTATTGGACCTGTTCAAAAGCATGTTGAACACCATTGACCCTCACATATTTACATAAAAGCTCAGTTTTTACGGTGTCAAGTGTTGCATTGAATTGGTTGAAAATTATCTGTCTGACAGAAAGCCAGTATGTGAGGGTCAATGGTTCAAATATCTACTCAAACAGCCACTGTGGTGTTCCCAAGGTTTGTATTTGGCCCTCTCTTGTTCCTATATATGTAAATGATAAACTAAATCTTCTTCTCTTTGAATTTTCTGTTTGCCTGACGATACACTGTGCCGTTAATGAGCGATAGCAATATAAAAACACTTGTATCGACTGTAAAAACAGGGAGATATCAAAGGTTCCACCGGGTTTTAAAGTAAAATAATTATCGTTAAATAATACAAAAACAATTATGGTCATATTTAGGTCAAGAACAAGAGTGCCTAATGATTTATCGCATAATTGTCATGATAATTTAATATTAATCTAAGTTGAGTAGCTTAAAATTTCTAGGTATTACAATAAATGAATTTTAGATTGGAGTATACATATTCAGAAATTTCTAAATCACTTTCCAAATATACGGTATTCCCTACTAAACAAAAATTCATACTTCCCAACAATGTGATATGGGCCATATTTATACAATACCTTGTCTTGCCTCATCTTAATTATTAATATAGTTGGGGTAATACTTAAATCACATCTGTAAAAAGTCTATATATTTTACTCAGAAAAGATGTATCGTTAAAGAACAAAGTCACACCCACAAGTGCAAGTAAACCCTTTTTATAAATATCGCAAACTTTGCTCTTTTAAAAGAATTTGTTACTTTATTACTTATTATTTCATGTACTCCATAAAAAGCATAAAATTTTTTCCTGGTAGTTCATTCGTATGCAACTTGTCAAAAAGACCCAACCACTCCCCACTCCTTCACCAACTAAAGTAAGCTTACTTCTTTTGCTAAATTCATTTACCAGTCACTGGGTATAATACAAAAAAATGAATCAGTTATCATTTCCTATGAAAGAATGCACTTTACTAGCTTTCCACATTCAGAAAACAATGTCGTAATTAATTTAATGAGGGCCTAAAAATGAATGGATAGGGTTTGTTTATGATTTTGTGTGTGCGTGTGTGGTGTGTGTGTGTGTGTGTTTGTGTGGTGTCTATTTGCGTTAAGGTTAAGCTATTTATCTGCATTAATGTTTCCGTTTTTCTGTAATGAAATGTATTTTTGCTTATATTGGGCCATGACTTAATAAGCTGCATTGCTTCACCTTTGGTCCATACACATATACGGGCACCTAATGTAAAATGTCTGCTATAATAATTTGTTTATTTCTTGTAATATGTTATTTTTGCTTTTATGGTTGAATAAATTTGAATTGAATTGAATTGGATCTATCTTACCCTCTGCAGCTGAGCTATACCGTTTACTCGGATATATCTTACCCTCTGCAGCACTGCCAGTAAAACACAAGGAATGTAAATTACGATTTAGATATTTAGACGTGAACTTTTGTTATTTGTTAATCGGGGAAAAAAAAGTAACTAACAAACACCAAACCAAATCCTGTCTGCTTAGATCAGAAAAGCGACATGAATTTTAATATTTTTTAATGCTTTAATGCTCACTGATATTCAGCAGACATTTTAGTACTATTACAAGTTTTGTAAGCATAACTTGCTGGATGTTGATTCAAGCTTTGTTGCCGATATTGATGATTGTGAAGGGAAAAAAAAAACAACGCTAAGTATCATTTGATCATTTTTGTTTTAATGTATATTTTTAATTGATTATTTTATTTGTCATACATTATTTTATACGTGTAAAATTTCTTTATTCAATGAACGATTATTAAAAAAAATTAGTATCATAT
Organism: Paracentrotus lividus; assembly: GCA_940671915.1. NCBI lineage: Eukaryota > Metazoa > Echinodermata > Echinoidea > Camarodonta > Echinidae > Paracentrotus > Paracentrotus lividus. The sequence continues at coordinate 1,118,490 of CALNVZ010002100.1, forward strand.
GTTATTCTTAAACTGAATCTACAACTGCGTATCTTGTCTTCTTCTGTTTTCCGTGGCACAATTACCCGCAACAATGTTTATGAATACTTGCTGAGTAAATTCACAGTTTGATGGTCAACAGATTAAGCAGATCAAAATTGATCTCTCAAGTTAGATGCAGAATATCGATTAAGGTTGAGATGGTAAGACGTAGGTTGGTTTAAAGGTAGTATCAGCCTTTTTCACAAATTGCGAAAAGCTAATGCAACTTGGCATAACTGTTAGAATATGATAGACCTATACTGTCTATTCAATCTTACTGTCATAGGTTGCCTAGATCAGTAATACGAAACGAAAATCTGACTACCAATCTTGACCATGCTCTCCATCAACATCGTTGATATTACAGCGCGTGCAGCACGGACCGTCACAGCAATATACACACGGCGCATCAACGTGCATTATTCTCTGCGCTAACGGTCAGCGGTTCGCACCGTACGGTATATTTTTCGAGGTTCGAAAAAATAGGAATGAATTTTGATAATCGCAATATAATGACAAACATACACATTTGAGCTTATCATGTTGTGGGAAGATATAGTCATTGGTATACTACTATATCCTCTAAAAACTAGAAATTTAATTTTTGCCTGCAAAAGGTGACACTACCTTAAAGAGGAGGGTTATTTCATTTCACGCCTCGTTGCCTTGCCAACGTTTATAATGGCTGACTATACTTCGTCTATCCCATAATGCTTTACACCTCAAAATCGCCCTCGCACCTACTAAAAATAGTTGTGGGATGATCAAGATATGTGTAAGGACTTCACAGTTCTGTAGCTATACACTGTCCTTCAGAATACAATTTTTGATGATCAGAGATTCTATCAGTGAAGTAGGTGTGGTTTTTTCTTGACCTCTATAAATCAATTTCCCTCCCTCTAATAATAACATAGAATGCGTTAATTTTGTGCATCGCTTCCCTTCAGCGTCTTTCTATAACGCATTCCTGGAAAAGTGCAATAATAATATAGGAATTGCAATTGATAATTAATTTGTATGGTGATGGCGCAAATGATTGAATTTGCTTACCTATACACTATAAGTTGGATTGGAAATTTCCCAATGTCCATAAAGGGAATGGTCAATATTTGTTTTCCTTTCTTATATATCATTTTAGTAAATTTCTTTTGGTAGTTACAAAACTGCATATTTGAGGTCAACTTAACGACAATAAACATAGACTAACAAGAACAATGACTTGCCTGAATTACTTATTGCAGGCCTGGTATTGATAAGACTGCAAGGGACCATAAATCGAAACTATCCATCTTTCTGAAAATGGGTGTAGATTTCAAATATTTGACATGAAGCCCCCCCCCCAAAAAAAAAAAAAAAAAAAAAAAAGGTACCACAGGTAGCCCCCAAAATGTATTTATATTAGCGCAAATTAATACGTCAAAATTGTACAGCAAGAAAACATGAATTGGAAGCAAGAAGAAGGAATCACAAAGAATGGATATGTATGGCCTGTTACGACGGTAATGTCGCACGATGCACAATGTAACAATCTGGTCACAAAAAACGCAACATTTACATCTGGGACCAACATTTGACGTCATCATCCGAAATTGTGACTTGGATTCGAACCTCAGGTCCTTTTTTTATTAGTTTTGTGGGGCCTTTTAGAGAAAATAACTGAATTTATTGAATTTTTTACATTGTGGAAAAAGATAATCATCCTACAAACGATGCGGACGGACCGAGGTTCGATAAAAGTCACGTTTTTTGGGTTGATGACGTCACATGATGGTCCCAAACGTTAAAAAAAAGCGTCAGTGTGACATTATGCGTCCTGCTACATTAGCGGTCGTTACATGGCGAACCTTTATGCTGGTATCAGGATATCAGGGTAAAGATATTTGACGCGTGATGTCCCTTACATTCCATCGTTACTTATCAACTCTATCATCTCTTCCACAAAGTGACGTCATCTATAAATAGTTCTTGGCGTTGCATTGATTATTACTTAACACACTCTGGCCTGCCTGCCTGCACGTATACTGTGCATCCATATACCGGACAAGCGATAGCAATGGTTCTGTGTTCAGGTCTCTTACATTACCAATGTCATACATATTACTTAATTATGACACATAATTTAATTCCAATGTAACTAAATTAAAGGTATTAAGGAACAAAAATATAATGAAAACATGAAATAGTGTATTAAATACATTTTAATTGTTTTCTTCTATTTGCCTCTTATTTCGAATATTCTTGAAGCATCATTAATTAATAAAATCATTTGAATAAAATATCTACACGCCACTGTTATCATGGTTATCTCATAGTGCATTTAAAACATAAAGTCCAAATTAATTTTATTTTTTATCTTTTTTTTTTTTTTTTTTTTTTTTTTTGTTGTTGAGAACTATCAGGGAGTTTTGGACAGTGTCCGTGATATAAATGGTGTTAAACAACAAAGGCTTGAATGAAGACTTGTGAATGTCTAGCATGGATGGATGGTTGATGACCAGAGGCGCTATGTCAGTCTCAACAATCAATTAAGTAGAGACTGACAGAAAGAGATCAACAGACAGAAAGATAGAAAGAGATCAACAGACAGATAGATAGAAAGAGATCAACAGACAGATAGACAGAAAGAAGAAAGAAAGAAAGATCACAATCAATAGGTAAAGGCGACAGAAAGAGATCCACAGACAGATAGATAGATAGATAGATAGATAAAAGAAAGAAAGAAAGAAAGAAAGAAAGAAGGATCAACAATCAATAGGTACAGACTGACAGAAAGACATCAACAGACAGATAGATAGAAGAGATCACAGACAGATAGATAGAGAGATCACAGAACAGATAGAAAGAGAGAGAGAGAGGGAGGGAGAGCAAAATGATCACAATCAATAGATATAGACGGACAGAAAGAGATCAACAGACAGATAGATAGATAGAAAAAAGGATTGAGAAATGCATTGACAGAGACAAAAAAATACAGGAAAACATAACCTATCAAAAACAAACTTATATTTCATAACAACTGAGAAAGTAAAAGTGGCAGAGAGGTATAGAGAAGAGATAAAGGGAGACCGAGTGAAAAGGAAAGAGATAGGGAGGGATCGAGCGAGACAAAAGATTTAACAAAAAATAATACACAACTAAAAACAAAGTACAAATACAGAGATATAGGGAGATGAATAGATGGAGAAATGGATGAAGAGATAAGAGAGAAAGAGAGAGAGAGAAGGAGAGAGAGAGAGAGAGAGAGAGAGAGAGAGTGAGAAATATAGGAGGGGTAATATCTTTGTGTAGATATTGAGATATTGACATGAAGCGGAAGATGAGAAAGACACACAATAATATCGTTTACCGTAGAGACAGTTTGTTATTATATAAGGGTGACATAAAGTATATAAACTTCAATTTTGGGATGAAAAATGTGAAAGATATAGATGGACAAATTGACAAAATAGAGTGCCTGACCTAATTGATATAATCTTTTGTTCTCAGTATAATGTTACGTTACATCTGACTGCAATTGACATTAAGCAATAAGTAAGCCTGCGTTAGGATTAGATCTGCAGGAACAATATACATGTCTCTCAGTCATATAAATTATATTCCTTTCTCTGTGAATAATTATTATAAGGCTCATTAATTAGTGTGAAATGCTTCTTCATGAAACTCTCTGACAGCCCAATTACCTACAGAAGAAATGATTTGGAGTAATTACTAGCTGATCGCTTTGATTTCTTATTTATACTTTGTATTCCTGGAAACATACGTCAAACCAATCACAAAATAATCAAATCATTTTTGCGACTTCCAATGTTACGGGAGCACTTTATACAGATTATCTTAATTCTCTTTTGAAACTTGCAATATGGAATGAGAAAATTGAATTGCTTCATCAAGAAAAAAAAAATCCAGTCAAAGAAGCTAACATTCCATGAAGTTTTTAAAATGGATGGTGTAAACATATCTGAAACAAAAGTTAACAATAAGACATAACAGATCACGGTAGAAATGTTTGAGATTCTGAAATGGGGGCTGGAAAATGGGAAAGGGGCGAAGAGAACAAGGGGGAAATAATGAATAGTGTGAATTGGAAGACAAAAGAGGAAAGATAGACAGAAAATGAAAGAGGAGACGAGGAAAAAGAGGAATATAAAGAAGAAGAAGAGGATGAGGAGAAGAAATGAAAGGGAGAGTGTGAGGAGGAGGAGAAAGAAAACAAAAAGGTAGAATAAAAAGTTGTTTAAGAAGGTCACCAATAAAGAAGGTCTGTTGTGAGACGTTAATTTACCATCTGCTCCAGGCGTTACCTGTTCGACCTATTTTGTTGCTCTTACTTTTCTCTCTACATGTCCCTATGACGCCTCGAGCTGTTACCCGTTGACACGTAGCTAGACAGACACTACTGTCGCCTTAAAATAATCACCATGAAGTGTAAGCAATAGACAGAGTTTTCGACCGAAGCATATGCTCGATTTTTTTTCCAATCCAAGTACTTTTTATTTTGAGATAGATCTGCTTGAGATATGAACTACTATTAAATTCAAAATAGATTTGTAATGAAGCTTGAAAACCTCCTTTTTGTTAGAGATCTCTCTAAAAAAAAAAAAAAAAAAACAATAAAACAAAACAAACAAGTGAATAAAAGCTGACTCTTGACGGAGTGGAATTTCAGAAATAGTGAATTTAGAGTGAATTTCGAGTAAATTTTGGAGTGAAAATAAAAAATCCACAAAAAATAAGCAAAAAAGGGAGTAAAAGTTTTTCACTCCGAATTCATTCGAATCTCACTCTAAATTCAGACTTTTCTGATATCCCTGTTACAAGAGTGAACATTTTCACCTTTTAAAAAGAGACAGAGAGACAGAGAGCGAGAGGAGAGTAGAAACAATGATTTGACTAATTAAACAAAGTTATCCCAAATGGGAGCGGAATCGTCGACAGGATACCTGATAATGAGGATAGTCATGCGTTACTTAAAAACTAAAAGGTTGGCGTGACTCGATTTAGCTAAACATGTTAAATACATCATACGCCGAGCGCTCATACATTCATTAAACTGAACCATAAAACTCACTATTAACGTATTTTTGTTCTTTCTGTCCGCTGTCTGTCTGTCTCTATTTTGTCTGTCTGTGTTTCTGTCTCAAGAGGAAGAGGGAGAGAGAGATAGAGAGGGAATGGGATCTCTCTCTCTCTCTCTCTCTCTCTCTCTCTCTCTCCCTATTCCTCTCTATCTCTCTCTCCCTCTTCCTCTTGAGACAGAAACACAGACAGACAAAATAGAGACAGACAGACAGCGACAGAAAGAACAAAAATACGTTATAGTGAGTTTTATGGTTCAGTTAATGAATGGTATGAGCGCTTCGGCGTCATGATGTATTTAACATGTTTAGCTAAATCACGAGTCACGCAACCTTTTAGTTTTTAAGTAACGCATGACTATCCTCATTATCAGGTATCCTGTCGACGATTCCGCTCCCATTTGGGATAACTATTGTTTAATTAGTCAAATCATTGTTTCTACTCTCCCTCTCGCTCTCTGTCTCTCTGTCTCTTTTAAAAGGTGAAAATGTTCACTCTTGTAACAGAGGATATCAGAAAAGTCTGAATTTAGAGTGAGATTCGAATGAATTCGGAGTGAAAAACTTTTACTCCCTTTTTGCTTATTTTTTGTGGATTTTTTATTTTCACTCCAAATTTACTCGAAATTCACTCTAAATTCACTATTTCTGAAATTCACTCCGTCAAGAGTCAGCTTTATTATTCCACTTGTTTGTTTTGTTTTATTGTTTTTTTTTTTTTTTTTTTAGAGAGATCTCTAACAAAAATGGAGGATTTTCAAGCTTCATTACAAATCTATTTTGAATTTAATAGTAGTTCATATCTCAAGCAGATCTATCTCAAAATAAAAAGTACTTGGATTGGAAAAAAAATCGAGCATATGCTTCGGTCGAAAACTCTGTCTATTGCTTACACTTCATGGTGATTATTTTAAGGCGACAGTAGTGTCTGTCTAGCTACGTGTCAACGGGTAACAGCTCGAGGCGTCATAGGGACATGTAGAGAGAAAAGTAAGAGCAACAAAATAGGTCGAACAGGTAACGCCTGGAGCAGATGGTAAATTAACGTCTCACAACAGACCTCTATTATTGGTGACCTTCTTAAACAATTTTTTTATTCTACCTTTTTTTTTCTTTCTCCTCCTCCTCACACTTCCCTTTCATTTCTTCTCTCATCCTCTTCTCTTCTTTATATTCCTCTTTTTCCTCGTCTCCTTCTTCATTTTCTGTCTATCTTTCCTCTTTTGTCTTCCAATTCACTACTATATCATTATTTCCCCCTTGTCCTTCGTCCTTCGCCCCTTTCCCATTTTCCAGCCCCCATTTAAGAACCTCAAACATTTCTACCGTGACAGATGTATGTTATTGTTAACTTTTGTTTCAGATATGTTTACACCATCCATTTTAAAAACTTCATGGAATGTTAGCTTCTTTGACTGGATTTTTTTTTTCTTGATGAAGCAATTTCAATTTTCTCATTCCATATTGCAAGTTTCAAAAGAGAATTAAGATAACTCTGTATAAAGTGCTCCCGTAACATTGGAAGTCGCAAAAATGATTTGATTATTTGTGATGGTTTGACGTATGTTTCCAGGAATACAAAGTATAAATAAGAAATCAAAGCGATCAGCTAGTAATTACTCCAAATCATTTCTTCTGTAGGTAATTGGGCTGTCAGAGAGTATTCATGAAGAAGCATTTCACACTAATTAATGAGCCTTATAATAATTATTCACAGAGAAAGGGAATATAATTATAATGACTGAGAGACATGTATATTGTTCCTGCAGATCTAATCCTAACGCAGGCTTACTTATTGCTTAATGTCAATTGCAGTCAGATGTAACGTACATTATACTGAGAACAAAAGATTATATCAATTAGGTCAGGCACTTCTATTTTGTCAATTTGTCCATCTATATCTTTCACATCTTTTCATCCCAAAATTGAAGTTTATATACTTTATGTCACCCTTAATAATAACAAACTGTCTCTTACGGTAAACGATATATTGTGTGTCTTTCTCATCTTTCCGCTTCATGTCAATATCTCAATATCTACACAAGATATTACCCCCTCCTATATCCTTCTCACTCTCTCTCTCTCTCTCTCTCTCTCTCTCTCTCTCTCTCTTTCTCTCTTTATCTCTTCATCCATTTCTCCATCTATTCATCTCCCTATATCTCTGTATTTGTACTTTGTTTTTAGTCTGTGTATTATTTTTTTGTTAAATCTTTTGTCTCGCTCGATCCCTCCCTTATCTCTTTCCTTTTCACTCGGTCTCCCTTTATCTCTCTCTATACCTCTCTGCCACTTTTACTTTCTCAGTTGTTATGAACATATAGTTTGTTTTTGATAGGTTATGTTTTCCTGTATTTTTTTGTCTCTGTCAATGCATTTTCTCAATCCTTTTTTTCTATCTATCTATCTGTCTGTTGATCTCTTTCTGTCCGTCTATATCTATTGATTGTTGATCATTTGCTCTCCCTCCCTCTCTCTCTCTCTTTCTATCTGTCTGTTGATCTCTCTATCTATCTGTCTGTTGATCTCTTTCTATCTATCTGTCTGTTGATGTCTTTCTGTCAGTCTGTACCTATTGATTGTTGATCCTTCTTTCTTTCTTTCTTTCTTTCTTTCTTTTTATCTATCTATCTATCTATCTATCTGTCTGTGGATCTCTTTCTGTCAGCCTTTACCTATTGATTGTTGATCTTTCTTTCTTTCTTTCTTTCTGTCTATCTGTCTGTTGATCTCTTTCTATCTATCTGTCTGTTGATCTCTTTCTATCTTTCTGTCTGTTGATCTCTTTCTGTCAGTCTCTACTTATTGATTGTTGAGACTGACATAGCGCCTCTGGTCATCAACCATCCATCCATGCTAGACATTCACAAGTCTTCATTCAAGCCTTTGTGTTTTTAACACCATTATATCACGGACACTGTCCAAAACTCCCTGATAGTTCTCAACAACAAAAAAAAAAAAAAAAAAAAAAAAAAAAAAAAAAAAAAAAAAAAAAAAAAAAAAAAAAGATAAAAAATAAAATTAATTTGGACTTTATGTTTTAAATGCACTATGAGATAACCATGATAACAGTGGCGTGTAGATATTTTATTCAAATGATTTTAATTAATTAATGATGCTTCCAAGAATATTCGAAATAAGAGGCAAAATAGAAGAACAATTAAAATGTATTTAATACACTATTTCATGTTTTCATTATATTTTTGTTCCTGTAATACCTTTAATTTAGTTACATTGGAATTAAATTATGTGTCATAATTAAGTAATATGTATGACATTGGTAATGTAAGAGACCTGAACACAGAACCATTGCTATCGCTTGTCCGGTATATGGATGCACAGTATACGTGCAGGCAGGCAGGCCAGAGTGTGTTAAGTAATAATCAATGCAACGCCAAGAACTATTTATAGATGACGTCACTTTGTGGAAGAGATGATAGAGTTGATAAGTAACGATGGAATGTAAGGGACATCCACGCGTCAAATATCTTTACCCTGATATCCTGATACCAGCATAAAGGTTCGCCATGTAACGACCGCTAATGTAGCAGGGACGCATAATGTCACACTGACGCTTTTTTTTTAACGTATGGGACCATCATGTGACGTCATCAACCCAAAAACGTGACTTTTATTCGAACCTCGGTCCGTCCGCATCAGTTTGTAGGATGATTATCTTTTTCCACAATGTAAAAAATTCAATAAATTCAGTTATTTTCTCTAAAAGGCCCCACAAACTAATAAAAAAAGGACCGAGGTTCGAATCCAAGTCACAATTTCGGATGATGACGTCAAATGTTGGTCCCAGATGTAAATGTTGCGTTTTTGTGACCAGATTGTTACATTGTGCATCGTGCGACATTACCGGTCGTAACAGGCCATACATATCCATTCTTTGTGATTCCCTTCTTCTTGCTTCCAATTCATGTTTTCTTGCTGTACAATTTTGACGTATTAATTTGCGCTAATATAAAATACATTTTGGGGGCTACCTGTGGTACCTTTTTTTTTTTTTTTTTTTTTTTTTGGGGGGGGGGCTTCATGTCAAATATTTGAAATCTACACCCATTTTTCAGAAGATGGATAAGTTTCGATTTATGGTCCCTTGCAGTCTTATCAATACCAGGCCTGCAATAAGTAATTCAGGCAAGTCATTGTTCTTGTTAGTCTATGTTTATTGTCGTTAAGTTGACCTCAAATATGCAGTTTTGTAACTACCAAAAGAAATGTTTACTAAAATGATATATAAGAAAGGAAAACAAATATTGACCATTCCCTTTATTGGACATTGGGAAATTTCCAATTCCAACTTATAGTGTATAGGGTAAGCAAATTCAATCATTTGCGCCATCACCATACAAATTTAATTATCAATTGCAATTCCTATATTATTATTGCACTTTTCCAGGAATGCGTTATAGAAAGACGCTGAAGGGAAGCGATGCACAAAATTAACGCATTTCTATGTTATTATTAGAGGGAGGGAAATTGATTTATAGAGGTCAAGAAAAAACACACCTACTTCACTGATAGAATCTCTGATCATCAAAATTGTATTCTGAAGGACAGTGTATAGCTACAGAACTGTGAAGTCCTTACACATATCTTGATCATCCCACAACTATTTTAGTAAGGTGCGAGGGCGATTTTGAGGTGTAAAATGCAATTATGGGATAGACGAAGTATAGTCAGCCATTATAACGGTTGGCAAGGCAACGAGGCGTGAAATGAAATAACACCTCCTCTTTAAAGGTAGTGTCAGCCTTTTGCAGGCAAAAATATTAAATTTCTAGTTTTTAGAGGATATAGTAGTATACCAATGACTATATCTTCCCACAACATGATTAAGCTCAAATGTGTATGTTTGTCATTATATTGCGATTATCAAAATTCATTCCTATTTTTTCGAACCTCGAAAAATATACCGTACGGTGCGAACCGCTGACCGTTAGCGCAGAGAATAATGCACGTTGATGCGCCGTGTGTATATTGCTGTGTACGGTCCGTGCTGCACGCGCTGTAATATCAACGATGTTGATGGAGAGCATGGTCAAGATTGGTAGTCAGATTTTCGTTTCGTATTACTGATCTAGGCAACCTATGACAGTAAGATTGAATAGACAGTATAGGTCTATCATATTCTACAGTTATGCCAAGTTGCATTAGTTTTCGCAATTTGTGAAAAAGGCTGATACTACCTTTAAACCAACCTACGTCTTACCATCTCAAACCTTAATCGATAATTCTGCATCTAACTTGAGGAGATCAATTTTGATCTGCTTTAATTCTGTTGACCATCAAACTGTGAATTTACTCAGCAAGTATCATAAACATTGTTGCGGGTAATTGTGCCACGGAAAACAGAAGAAGACAAGATACGCAGGTTGTAGATTCAGTTTTAAGAATAACATATTGATACTAATTTTTTTTAATAATCGTTCATTGAATAAAGAAATTTACACGTATAAAATAATGTATGACAAATAAAATAAATCAATTAAAAATAATACATTACAACAAAAATGATCAAATGATACTTAAGCGTTGTTTTTTTTTCCCTTCACAATCATCAATATCGGCAACAAAAGCTTGAATCAACATCCAGCAAGTTATGCTTACAAAACTTGTAATAGTACTAAAATGTCTGCTGAATATCAGTAGAGCATTAAAGCATTAAAAATATTAAAATCATGTCGCTTTTCTGGATCTAAGCAGACAGGATTTGGTTTGTGTGTTTGTTAGTTACTTTTTTTTCCCCGATATAACAAATAACAAAATTCACCGTCTAAATATCTAAATCGTAATTTACATTCCTTGTGTTTTACTGCAGTGCTGCAGAGGGGTTAAGATATATCGAGTAAACGGTATAAGCTCAGCTGCAGAGGGGTTAAGATAGATCCAATTCAATTCAATTCAAATTTATTCAACCATAAAAAGCAAAATAACATATTACAAAGAAATAAACAAATTATTATACATGACATTTTACATAGGTGCGTAATATGGTATGGACCAAAGTGAAGCAATGAGCTTATAAGTCATGGCCCAATATACAAAAATACATTTCATTACAGAACAAAACGGAAACATAAATGCAGAAAATAGCTTAACCTAACGCAATAGACACACACACAAACACACACACACACACACACACACACACACACAAAATCATACAACCCTACCATTCATTTTTAGGCCCTCTATTAAATAATTACGACATTGTTTTCTGAATGTGGATAGTAAAGTGCATTCTTTCATAGAAATTGATAACTGATTCCATTTTTTTTATACCAGTGACTGTAAATGAATTTAGCAAAGAAGTAAGCCTTACTTTAGGTTGGTGAAAATGGTCTTTTTGACAAGTTGCATACGAATGAACCTACCAGGAAAAATTTTATGCTTTATGGAGTACATGAAAATTAAAGTATTTAAAGTAATCAAATCTTTTAAAGGCAAAGTTTGCGTCTTTATAAAAGGGGTTTACTTGCCTGTTTGTGGGTGTGACTTTTGTTATTAAACGAACATACATCTTTTTCTGTAAAATATATAGGCTCGGTTTTAAGAGTTGTGATTTTTAAGTATTGTCACCTGGGGTGGGGGGGGGGCGTCCCAAGTATAACTTAGCAGATAATAGAGGGATGAGGCGAAGTTGACGGAGGCTATTGTATATAAGGTGCCATTACAATTGTTGGGAGGAGTATGAATTTTAGTTAGATATGGACGGGTATATGGAAAGTGATTTAGAAATTTCTGAATATGGTAGTATCACTGCCAGATCATATTCTTAGCAAATTGTCATTTATTGTACTATGGCCGTGAGAATGTTCTAGAGGCTGACTCAACTTAGAGTATAGATTTAATTATCAAACTGACAGATTATGCGATAGATCATCTAGGTCAGACGCTCGTGTTTCTGCCTTTGTACCTGAAATGATGACTATGATTGCTTGTTGTGTGTTAGTTTACGATAATTGTATATTTACTTTTAAAGCGCCGGTGAAACTTGTGATATCTCCTGTTTTTGACTGTCGATAACAAGTGTTTTATATTGCTATCGCTCATTAACGCACATGTATCGTCAGCAAACAGAGAAAATTCAAAAGAGAAGAAGATTTAGTTATATCATTTACATATATAAGGACAAGAGAGAGCCCAAATACAGAACCTTGGGGAACACCACAGTGGTTGTTTTGAGTAGATGATTTGACACCATTGACCATCACATACTGGTTTCTGTCAGACAATGAATATTTCAAACCAATTCAATGCAACACCTCTGACACCGTAAAAACTGGAGCTTTTGTGTAATAATATGTGATGGTCAATGGTGTCAAATTGCTTTTGACAGGTCCATAAATAGTCCAACACAATATTTACCTTATTCAATTTCATTTTGAAACATGATTGCAAAGTTTGAAAGAACAGCAGTAAGCGCTAAGGCAGTTGAATATTTTTTTCTAAATCCAAATGAGAATCAGTTAAAATATCATTAATCGTGTAAAAAGTTGTATAAACGCTCAATGAATTATTTTTTCAAGAATTTTAGAGAATAGAGGAAGAATACTATTGGTCTGTAATTAGTAATGTCATTTGATTTTCCTTTTTATAAACGGTACTGGTACCTGTGGCTAGTTTCAAACCATTTGGAACATTTCCTGTACAAATTGACAGATTAAATATATAGTGGCACAGAGGCTCAACAAAGCAAATATAGCATTTCTTCTTTATCACTTTTGGGATCTATCCCGTCAGGCCCACCTGACTTATGAAAGGCATGTTAAAAGAAGAAACTATTTTCAGTATTTCATGAGTAGAAGTTGGTTTTATGAATAAAGAATTTGGTGACATAATTCCAGTTAAAAATGAATTAAAGGAAACATTTGCAGCAGGTATAATATGTTCTGCTATTTTTTTGCCAATGTTCAAAAAGTATGAATTAAAATGTTCTGTTATGTCCTGTAACGAGTGCAATTTAACAGCATCATGATGCATAACTGAAGGTAGTTTCTTTCGCTTTTTATTACCAAGTATGTCATTTATATTACTCCAGATCTTTTTCGTGTCACCCTTTATTTTATTGAAAACATGGTGGAAATATTCAGATTTTGCAGTACGCAATAAATTTGTTAATTTGTTTTTATATTTGACATACTTTTCTTTATGCTTATTACAGTGGCATTTCAAAAACTTTCTATACATTTGGTTCTTTTTATTGATGGATTTCATTAAACATTTTGTCAACCATGGTTTCTGAAAGGTACATTTCTTACTGGACTTGGGTTTTAAGTTTGGAAAACATTCAGAGTATAACGAGTTAAAAATAGACATGAAAATATTATAACAATCATTTGCATTATTACAATTATAAACACAATTCCAGTTAACCTCGTATAGTTTTCTTTTGAATTTGAGAATGTTTTGATCACTGATCAGTCTGTTTTGTATTATTGGTTGACTTTCTATAATAATCCTTTTCTTTTTTTTAATGCAAAATATAGGAAAGTGATCAGACACATCAGTAATAAACAAACCAGAGTCAATTGTACTATCTAGGCAATTACAAAAAACGTTATCGATCAAAGTTGCACTAGTCTTTGATATTCTTGTTGGTTTTAAGATCAGTGGGTACAAATTATGAGAGAACATAGTTTCTAAAAAAATATTTTTTTCATGCGAACATGCATTTAATAAATTTAAATTATAGTCACCCATTATGTACAACTCTGTGTTATTTTTATTTACAACTTCCAAGCATTTGTTCATTACATCTATAAATATATCATTGTTTGTGTTTGGAGCTCTATAAACACATCCAATTACAAGGGGTTTACAAAGTTTAGATGTTAATTCAATAAATAACATGTCACATTCTGGAATGTTACAAGATAAATCAGATCGTATAATAAAATCATATTTTTCATCTATATATATAGCAACGCCACCTCCAAGTTTATTTTCTCTATTTATATTTACAAGATTATAACCTTTCAAATTATACAATTCTGTTTTTGTTCTTGATTGAAACTATGTTTCTGATACACAGATTGTAACATAGTACAAAAAGCATCAAAATTATGAGTAAGACTTCTGGAATTTACATGAAGAAGAGAAAAGCTGTCTTCAATAGTGTTATAATTTTCATGAAATTCCTCACAAAAAGTATATAAGCATTTTTGGGGTTGGACATTTATAGGAATTTCATTATCAATTATATTCAAATATAAATTATCATCAGAAATTTCTGAAACGTCTTCACAAATTAAAAATGGATTTATTTTCATATTTCTTAATTTATCATAATTTATGTTTTTGTTCAAATGAAAGTACGCATACATATTTAATATAAAGTCATCGTCATGTACATAATGATTAAATGGGAACATTTCAATACAAATAGCACATATGGTACATTGTGTAGGGTTTACACTGTTCATGCATTCATTGCATATAGCACACACATCATTCATCATACACGCACATATATAAATATAAATATTTTCAACAATAGCACATAAAACGAACATGTTCTGCAATCTTAAGAAAGTGTTTGTGAATAAAGTAAAAGAGGATAAAAGTGTTCAAGTATCACAGAGAGTGATGTCTAGAGGCATGTTTATATATTGATTGTACGACGTAGATTTAGTCTCACTTTGGCATTGAATGATAGCAAAATAACAAAAATAAAACAAAAACAGTCAAAGTTTTGTTATCAGAGCCTGTTCATTCGCCTTGTTGTGAATTTGTTCTTTACACTCTTGCCATCCGTTGATTTTACAGAGATGATAATGCGTCCGTCTGTGGACCATGCTGCTAATATCTTACTGTTCTCTCGTTTGGTAGACATATATGCATCGTGGAGAAGTCGGCGGTTTTGTTCGTTAGATCCTCACATATACTGAGGCCAGTGCTTTTCAATTTCTTCCTGTTTAGTAGAAGAGCTTGTCGGTGTTGATACGAGGTGAACTTAACGATGATTGCCGAGGTTTGATATCAGCGCCATCCAAGGGTGTAGGTTCAATACGTTCTTTCACTCGATGACAACGGTCGATGTGTTCAGGTTTAGGTCGACCCCAGATTCTCATTGGCGAACTTACAAACTGTAGATGTAGTTGTCTCACTTGGGATTCTTTTATGCCGAAGATTCTCACGCAGTTTCTCCGAGAGTACTGCTCTTGTCGTTCATCGCACTTTGGAGACTCTTTATCATGTCATTTTGAGTCTCAGATTGAGCTTTTAGGTTGTGTACTCTTGCTCTGATTTCTCTATCTTAGTTTCTAGGTCATGGATTTTTCCTTCTTGTTCTTCCATTTTTGCAATTAGCCTTGAAACTCTTTGAACTTGTCATTCATTGTTTGTATTACTGCATGTTTGACAGCAGCAAGAAAGTCTTCATCTCTCACAATCTCCTTTACAGGAAGTTTTAAACTTTTGGTTTTAGACATAGTTATTGTTTAGTAATGATTTCAGGCTCAAGTCAGTCTGAATGTCATCATCTCGAGCAGATTCCTTTGTAGTAGATTTGCTCCTCTAGGCTTAACCATTGTTTGTTGAAAGTCAATGGCTTTAACCAGAACGTTACAATAACCAGATTAAAATGAAGATCGATGAATAGGGATTATTAGTGGAGATAGGAGCAAACTGTGTCACGTATGTTGACTGTGAGAGTTTAAAACAACTTACATGAAAATGTAGCTGTGGTCGGTACATAAAAATGGATTCCAAAGTCACTGTTCCAGCACGATGAAAAGTGTCATAAAGATGCATTAGAAAAAGTATGATCATCCATAATGTTCCTCTAGACATGTATTAGTCCTCTAGTAGAATTTCACATGTTTAAAATGGTGTACAGCAGTAGAAAATCAGTAAATTGCAGCAAAGTTCAGAGCAACATATATATGGTTCACAACAATATGATCATTTCAGTATACGGTATAAGCTCAGCTGCAGAGGGTTAAGATAGATCCAGGGCATGGTATAAGCTCAGCTGCAGAGGGGTTAAGGCAGATCCAGTACATGGTATAAGCTCAGCTGCAGAGGGTTAAAGTAGATCCAGTACATGGTATAAGCTCAGCTGCAGAGGGGTTAAGGCAGATCCAGTACATGGTATAAGCTCAGCTGCAGAGGGGTTAAGGCAGATCCAGTACATGGTATAAGCTCAGCTGCAGAGGGTTAAAGTAGATCCAGTACATGGTATAAACTCAGTTGCAGAGGGTTAAGGCAGATCCAGTACATGGTTTAAGCTCAGCTACAGAGGGGTTAAGGCAGATCCAGTACATGGTATAAGCTCAGCTGCAGAGGTTAGGGCAGATCCAGTACCTGGTATAAGCTCAGTTGCAGAGGGGTTAAAGTAGATCCAGTACATGGTATAAGCTCAGCTGCAGAGGGGTTAAGGCAGATCCAGTACATGGTATAAGCTCAGCTGCAGAGGGGTTAAGATAGATCCAGTATACGGTATAAGCTCAAATGCAGAGGGGTTAAGGCAGATCCAGTACATGGTATAAGCTCAGCTGCAGAGGGGTTAAGGCAGATCCAGTACATGGTATAAGCTCAGCTACAGAGGGGTTAAGGCAGATCCAGTACATGGTATAAGCTCGGCTACAGAGGGGTTAAGGCAGATCCAGTACATGGTATAAGCTCAGCTACAGAGGGGTTAAGGCAGATCCAGTACATGGTATAAGCTCAGCTACAGAGGGATCGAAATAGATCCAGCATTGGCTCTGTCAGGAAACGCACAGAAGGCAGTGAAAGAGGTTAATTTCATCTCTGATAGATTGATTATGGTAAAACTACACTCTGAGCCAAGAGACATTCTTCTTTATCAAGTCTACTTCCCAACTAGCCAATATCAAGATGAAGAAGTAGAAGAAGTTTATGAAATGCTTGAAAGAGATTTTGGGAAACGGACAAGAAATGATTATCTCATTATAATGGGAGATTTCAATAGTGTTGTTGGAGAAGGTCAAGACGGGAAAGAAATTGGCCGTTTCGGAGTTGGAACACGCAACGAAAGGGGTCCAAGTTTGCAGAGTTCTGTTACCGGAACCATCTAGTCATCACTAACACATGGTTTAACCATCATAATCGCAGAATCTATACATGGAAACAACCAGGAGATATCCGTAGATTCCAGCTGGACTTCATTCTGATCAGACAAAGGTACAGAACGAGTGCCCAAAACTGCAGATGCTATCCAGGTGCAGATATTGGTTCCGACCATAACCTTATCATTATGGACGCAGCAATGACCCTTAAGAAATTGAAAGGAAGGAAGGTTAGAAGGAAATGGAACCTAGATAATCTAAAGTGTGACAATGGTCCATACAGAATAGCTACAAATGACAGTATGATGGCCACCAATACAGAGAATGTCCCTAGGGATGAACCTGAGGCTATCTGGACTCGGCTGAAAGAAAACATCAAAGAGAGTGTTAAGAAGACCATCGACTTTCTCAAAAGTCAAGAGCCCAGAAAACCATGGGTAACCCAGGCTATGCTTGTTAAGATGGAAGAAAGGAGACGATGGAAAGGGGTGAACACCACTGAAGGCAAGCAGATGTATCGGCATTTAAATAACGAACTTCGAAGAGAGACAGACAAAGCAAGAGAACAGTACATGGTATAAGCTCAGCTGCAGAGGGGTTAAAGTAGATCCTGTACACGGTATAAGCTCCGCTGCAAAGGGGTTAAAGTAGATCCAGTACACGGTATAAGCTCAGCTGCAGAGGGGTTAAAGTAGATCGAGTAAACGGTATAAGCTCAACTGCAAAGGAGTTAAAGTAGATCCAGTATACGGTATAAGCTCAGCTGCAGAGGGATTAAAGTAGATCCAGTACACGGTATAAGCTCAACTGCAAAGGAGTTAAAGTAGATCCAGTATACGGTATAAGCTCAGCTGCAAAGGAGTTAAAGTAGATACAGTATACGGTATAAACTCAGTTGCAGAGGGGTTAAAGTAGATCCAGTAAGCTTGGCTGCATAAGGGTTAAAGTAGATCCAGTAAGCTTTACTACATAAGGTTTAAAGTAGATCATGTAAGCTCGGCATCAGAGGGGTTAAAGTAGATCCAGTGCACAGTATAAACTCAGCTGCAGAGAGGTTAAAGTAGATCCAGTAAGCTTGGCTGCATAAGGGTTAAAGTAGATCTAGTAAGCTTTACTGCATAAGGGTTAAAGTAGATTGTGTAAGCTCGGCATCAGAGTAGATCCAGTACACAGTATAAACTCAGCGGCAGAGGTGTTAAAGTAGATCCAGTATAAGCTTGGCTACATAAGGGTTAAAGTAGATCCAGTAAGCTCGGTTCTAGAGGGGTTAAAGTAGATCCAGTCACCTCGGTTGCCGAAGGGGTAAAGTAGATCGTGTAAGCTCGGTTGCAGAGGGGTTAAAGTATACTCTATAAGCTCAGCTACAGAGGGGTTAAATTAGATCGTGTGCACGGTCAAGTGACGATATTGATGGGACGGAAAATTGATGATGGGTGGCACATGAGGAGACACAGGTAGTGAGCCATGTGATGTATTCTGACAGATGTACAGAGGGCGAGTAACATAGTGAGATACACAATCAATAATGACACAAGTGGAAAGAGAGACGTCTTAAAGTGATGTTACAATGCGAAAAAAAAGAAGGGACAAAGCATTGGAGATATAGATGTTTATAACGATATTATATTTTGTTGACGTTATGGTTTATGTTTCATTAATAGGTCAATAATTGGATATTCGATATTTGAATATACATCATCTAGAGAACCGATTATTTAATACAACTCTTAAAATTTTTGCACTTTATTCCTAAATTGATTTGTTTAAGCCTCCCCAAACTTCAAACCTTCACAAGAAAATTCATATACATGTATTCCTGAAAAACAACAATGAATGTAGAGTAACTCGACGGTGTGAGAGTAGAAATGTTTTGATAACATTTTGGAAACATGACAAAAGGTCCAAAACCTACATACATACAAAATTCAAGATAATCTTATCATGCTTATTGGTGCTTGATCATACCACACTCTACCGAGTGAGTCAGAAAAATATCTTTACACCTAGAAAAATGTCAATAAAAAGAAAACCAATTTATAAACCCAAATTATTATATATATTCTGAAAGAGTAACTACTACCGCATCTCTTGGTACCAATTTTGTGTGTTATATCTTTACGCTTGGATGAACAAGGCGCATTGTTTGCGAACATTTAAATTTTGAATTGTGCAAAAGTTGGTGTAAAATCAAAACAACAAAAGCTATCAAATAAGCAACTCCATCCTAATTAATATAGTGTAACTTTTTAACAAAAATGTCTTGCGCAAAATAACTTAGCAGGGGCGTTGTTAAACATATCGACTACATTTTGTGTGAAAATGAGATAGATATGTAGAGTCAAGCAAGAGTGAGCACACGCCAAAGACAAAATAATCACTTTTCAAAAGTATTAAGAGGCCTTTTTAGGACTGTCAGTGACAGTTTACATTTTTATGTGTACTCATTCATGGATTACTTAATGAATCGATCTAATTTTTACCCAGAATCTAAACCCCTCAAAAAATGTCTTGCAATTCAACTTTGAGCCCTCATATCTTTTTATTTGATTGTTTATGATGGTTAAATTTGATATCATTGGAAGTTTGATTTATTCCTGTCACATTGATACCCCATTTGTGATGGTTATGTTATGCTTGAATGCACAGTACTCGCAAACTCGAAATGAAAGTCAGAAAAGGAAAGTTGCCAAATGAATGGCTATTGCTTACATCGAGTTCTTAACTGTATAAAAGGTTTTTTGTTTTTCTTTGTGTGTGTTTGGTTTGTGCGTTACAAACAATGTTGGATACTCTTGGTTGAATGTCAAATAATGTTTCAGGTAATTTAAGGTAGTATTTGTTGTTAATTTGTTTGTAAAAGAACTGTTTTAATAACCAGCGAGTGGTTTGAGCATTACTTGTGTATTGGTTACATACAGGTTATTGCAAGTTTCCAGCATAACAAATTCGCTACTCATCTCTTTTTCATCCATCTCCAACAAACAAGGCACATTTCATCTTCCAAACAATAAGTGAAAACATTGAGGAATAATGCATGACCCATTTAATGATACTCAATAGAAACTCTGCCTTTCAACAATAGCCATTCATTGGCAACTTTCCACTTCTGATTTTGATTTGTATTCGGGAATACTGTGCATTCAAGCATTGCACAACCTTTACAAATTGGGTATCAGTGTAAAGAGGAATAAATGAACTTTCCAATGGTATAAAATTAATGAATTATAGACAATTAACAAAAAAGATACGAGGACTCAAAGTTGAATTGCAAGACAATTTTTGAGCGGTTTAGTTGATAACTGTACCAACACCCTCGCCAAATTATTTGGCTCAAAACATTTTTGTTAAAAAGTTGTGCTGTTTTATTCATGATGGAGTTGCTTTTTTGTCAGCTTTTGTTGTTTCAATTCATCCCCTACCTTGCACAATTCGAAATTTGCATATTCGCAAACAATATGTCATGTTCATCCAAGCGTAAAGACATAATTTGGGGTTTATAAATTGGTTCTTTTTATTGACATTTTTCTAGGTGTAAAGTTTTTTTTTTACTCACTCGGTATAGTCCTACTCTTCTTTTTTTTTCTTTATATGTTCAGGGCAAACCAATGGAATATAGAAGTGTAGGTTCATTGATCGTGCACCTGCTCTTGTTATTGCAATCCAATATAAATCCAATGTAAAAACAACAATAATTGACCTTTTCCCAAAAGAAGCAATAAACGTACTTTCTCCAAGCTTTCACTCTGAAGTTTCTTCAAACGTTAATAACGGATTTCCCGGTTCACCACAAAGATCTATACGGTTTTCCCCTTTTTATTTATTCTAACTATAGGCCTACATGTGCATGCAGCTTTATATTTTAAAGAAAATGCACCGATTACCGAGTCCCATGTCAAAATGATTTGTATAAAAAATTTTCTTTTTCATTAGTTTCCATTCTGCAGTAAAATTTTGTTTCGTTGTTCCCCTTTTATAAAAGTAGAACTCAATTATTATTGTGAATTTCATGTATTGATCCAACTCTATGCATTTGACCAGTTCAAGATATAAATCTATTTTGATATAATCAAAAGACAATAACGATATTATTATGAAAGCAAATGAACTAAAGCTGGTACTGGGGTTTATATTCTCCCTCTCTCTCTCTCTCTCTCTTTCTCTTGATATTTTTCTTCGCTCCTTTTTGTCTTATGATTCAATGTTAATGAATTTTATTTTGGACGAAACAATTCTATATTCTTAATTTTTCCTCTTCATTAATGTAGATTTCTATTGGATCCGTTTCACCAAGTTGTTCGTAAGTTACGAACAACTGCATGGTCATCAGTTCTTGCTCTATATGATTGATAATGTGATTAGTATTGCATCCAAGAACATGTTCTAGTCGTTGGTAAAGTCATTCGTAACTTTAATGAAACAACACCCTGATATCCTCCCAAATTCACCCTCTTCGTCCCTTTCACTAATGTTGCAGTCATGATACGACGCATATGACCAACGCACATCACAATATGCGCTGAGTGTGCGTTACTCATTCGTCGAGAGCGCTAAGCGAACGCAGTGCATTCGTTGGGTATATTAATACGTGTTGTATACGCTCTGTGTGCGCGTTGTCGGCAATTTTCACAAATTTCAATGCGCTGGTCTTGCTTTGTGTACATGTGACTGCCGCATAAAATGCACACTATTTCTGTCTGCTCATATTGAATCTTAGATTGACGAATGTCGAATTGAAAGAAGATACGAAGCCAAACAGAACCAAATGTCGGCATCATCTTGATTTCAATTCGAGTCTTAGAAGATATTGGAGGATGATGTTGACTTAGGAAGATGGGATGAATAGGATTCATGGCGGATGAGAGAAGCAACCACACGGAATCATGATACCAACACCGCACGAAGACCTGGAAATTAAATTTTGGTACGATCACGGTACCTGAACTGACCCCCTTATCTTCCCTGACGACAGCTCCATAACTTCTTTTCTCACTAAGATACAACGTGGTTTTTCAAAGGATCTATCTAGCACCATATGTAGTTGAATGAATGTATTTCGGTATCACGTCGTATATGAATACAGTGTTTCTATGTTAAGATAAACAACAAAATATATCACCGAGTTACCGTCATTATGCTAAAATTATACTTTCATGTCCTTCCTTCCATATTTTACAAAATAATCTATTATTCAGATGCCGAATTATGAATATTTCGTTTTCATCTTATAGTCGAGAATACGAAAAAATACATATCAATTCTACTCTATGTAAAATGTAAGTTAACGTATACCAATGTGCGGCATTATATCGTAATTAAACAAGGTGCGTCCATTATCTAAGAGGCCAGACGCAACGAAGCGACGTTGGAAATACGACTGACAAGCGTAGAAATCTATACAGCTGGCTGCAATAATAAATTAGCTCACAAAAACTCGCTTAGGAAGACTTCCCCGCGGCTGAATGGTATTATCCGTTCGGTTCAGCAATCTACTCGTACATGGAGATGAAAGAAATTAATGAACTTTTATCATGTTGTTAGTTAATAGATTCTCCAGACCAGATGGAGGAAATACACATTTGGGCAAGCTTATAACATTATTGTGATGAAGTTGTAATCAGAATCTTTATTTCACATAGATTGACGTTCCAAACGATGATTGATATAAGTAGTGATCTTGTCACCTCTTGCGAAGACGCCGTCCACATGCGATATGCATGTGATATGCGGAAATATCGACCCATCGAGTAAAGATTCTATTGTGACAATGTTCAAAGTGACAGGACTTTTTCTTAACCAATCGAAATGAATTTACCATCTCTGGAAAGGTGAGAATTCAAGCTTTTAAAAACGGCTTGATCATTAAGCTGTAATATAATTGTGCGTTTATCCAGGAAGATAATTATGTGGCGTATGTGCAATTTTTAGAGCAAAATTGGCCATATTGTACAGGAATTTGATCTGATTAGGATTTCGAATTGACACAAGTGACAGGACTTTTTTTCCAGTTTGCAGTAAGTTATTCCTATTTTTGAAAAAAAAAGACTCTTAGCGTACTTATTCAAGTTGATCATTTCTTTGAAAAGGTAGTTGCTCGCCATAATCAAGAAAACAAAGTAAAAAAAACTGTGCACAATACAAAATGTCTATGGCAGCGTTTGATTTGCGTAGAGTGATAGCGCCCTCTTCCTCTTAAGTTTACAACTAGAATTGATATGATCACCAAGACACCAACCGTCATCATACTAGCACTGTCTTGTACTCTCATGTCCATTCTTAACTTTATAATAATCTACTCTCATCTATTTTTCCTCTTTTTAGTGGAGAAAATAGGGGCATCGACATGTACAGGGCTCCGTAACACAAAGGTTTGTGATCAATCGCAAAGTGGCAATAGTCAACTACAATCATTGTTGCATGTGCTTTTTGTTCAAAAGACTCACGAGCAACCAATAAGAATTGTTCGTTTAAATTGGCAATTAATCGCAAATCTTTATGTTACGGGGCCCAGAAGTGAAATTTAGTATTTGAATGATAGGGTATTTGCTGTCTTGGTACCTTAACTGATGTATCATGACAGTAATTGCCCACGCTACTCTTCACACTAATCATGCTAATGATAATGATCAAGACATTACGCCTACTCTGTCCGTGCACGCAAGGCATCGGAGAGAGGTACACTCAAAAACACATTTACTTCATCCAAGCTATATATGATATTTCAATATAACATTCATAATGTATTAGAACTTATATAGTTAGAAAAGACATTAAGATGCCATTTTCTCATATGTTGACAGGATATGTAGTTTGATCAATAATTAAAGTCGTATGATGACAGTATTCACGGCAGTTCCTGTGTTTCTTCGATTATGGAGGCCTATATTCTGGTCAATTATTTGCTTTTTGATTTGGGGGTTTTCCCCCTGTTAAGAAAAATTTGGAAAAGGGAGAGAAGCATGTATCTTTCTCTTTTAATATTTTACATGCATCTGTAAAAAAAACAACAAAAAAAACAAAAAACAAAAACAAACACCATGACAACAAAAACAACAACAAACAAACAACAATACAAAAACAAACAAACAAAAAATTCATTGAAGAAGGTCCTACATTATATCAATTTTTGAAAATGTTTAATGATCTTGTTTGATACAGATGCTTGATACATATTTTTAATGAAAAAAATTAAGCTTACCCGTTGATTTGGTTATGTTGCAGACATTGAGACCTTCTCATCTGAGAATATTCTTGGAGGATTATATCTCATACCACATATGTGCTTCCCATCGATAAAGGATCGAGAATAACAAGAGTATCTGTTGATGATTCTGATGAAAAATGACAAAGAAATCAATCAATTCAAGAAAGAAAAATAGATCTCGGCGCCACGCTCGATATTGTCCTGTCCGCCTCAATATCAAAATAGCAATCATAAAAGATCCATGAAAATATCGAATATAATTCAAAACAGATGACAAAGTCGTCCTTCTTTCTCTTCACCTAATTGAAGAACCATATCTCCTTTTTTCAAACGTTTGATGCTAAAACATAATGTAACTCTTTAGCAGAGAAAAACTCGTTCACAACTAATAAATATACGTTTAAAAAAGTAGTGTCAAATTTGATTGAAGTCCTGATTTATCTATAATATTTTATTTGACTTATAATTCGAATTTTGAAGTACTACCCCCTTTCCCCCTTTTTTTTGTGGGGGGGGGGGGGAGAAATGACCAATTTCCGATTTCTTTTCAAAACCAATATGCGGAGATGAAATCGAGGACCCACAAAAAAAAAATGATTGGACGAAAAATCTGATATACTAATCCACTTTGCCAATTACCAAGAAGTCATCAATCTTTGAATTTAATCTTTATTTCTTCTCTCTATATCTTAGAGACAGGTGGTATCGAGACAAAAATACTAGATACGGATTTCTGAAAATAGTTTTTCTATTATTATAGGGATCAATATCTTGGTCATTTCTGAGTAAGAAAAGACATCAACAAATTTGATTTGAAGATTATTCTGGTTTTGTGTTAATATTGGCGGGAAGTCTGGGTATAAAAAACAGGTGTTCGCGGCTACCTTCTGCTCTCTTTTCAACCCACAAAAGATCTATTTCCATGATTATATTGATCCTTTGGATAAGATTTTTCTTCTGCATATGTATTCTTTTGTATGTATTTTATAAGTCTCTTGATGATATTACACAAATTCGAAAAATCACTCCAAAAGATTTTAGAATTGATTTCTCTATCATGAGAATACTCAGTAATTTTGTTCTCACTCAAATAAAGGTCTTAAAACTATAACTAGGGATGGCCAAACAAAAGCAAAAAGCCACTAGAACGGTTTCCACTTCACTCTATGGATGTAGTCACCCATGCATTTACAATGCAAACAATAACCCATGCACTGCCTATACTCAATAATACACAGGCAGAGAAACAGCAAAATTTTCAATAAAAAACAGCTTTCGAAATTGTCTTTTGGCCAGTGGTAAATATCAATCATTTTTATTCCTAATTGGTCAGTTTCTTCCTTAGAAAATACCTCACTAGAAAATCAACTTCTCCTGTTGGAAAAATTGATATAATAAAAACTACAGCGTGTTCAAAGTGATGCTTCAGTGTGATGTGTGTTATGACTGGAATTTCTCATGATTGGAATAGATTCAGATAAGGAGAAGTGGATATCTATAAAATTTCACTATTTTTGAACAAAAAATGTATTGGGTGAAAAACAAAGAACAATGTTTACCACTGGCCATTTAAGTTTTAAAATTACTCTACCCTGTCTAACACTCGGCTCTGACCCACACCACCATGAAATAGCCCATTATCTAGGGTGTTCCTATTGAAACATGCTCTATGGAGTATTTTTCCACGGTGGTCATATTGGATCACATACGGTAACATACATGTCAAACCATCAGTTTTGTACTGCCATAAACTGTATCTTTGTATAATCTACTCAATTGTGTTACTATAATCTCATTTCATTTTGATACACACATAGAAAATGTTTGATATGATTTGGTTTAATAAATCAAAGACAAAAGAACCATAAACTTGAGCTTTATTGCATTTTCTGGCTTTGTCTGAAACTTGTAAAAGTGTTCTAGCAGCTCATTGGTAATCTGAGACACTCTTTGGGTCATATCTTTGAAACAGAACATCCAATTGTGATAATTCAAGTACCAAAATGTTTCTTTCAAAATGCTCTATCAAATAAGCCTAGCAAAAACAACTTTAAAATAACTTCAAATTTTAGTGGACATCCCTACTATAACTGAGATCATAGAAATCCCGAAATTTATCTAAAAGGATTTCTTTCAGTTCCAATCTATTAAAAAAAAATAATAATAATAATATCAGATTCTATAAGTTCAAGTTAATCCATAAGGAATTATATACATTAATTATTTTATGTCCTTTGTATAATCAATATGTTATAAAGGTAAATGAAAAGAAAAGTCAATCTTACTAATAACAATAACAATAACAATGGTATTACCTTCAGGCGTATAATTATCTTTTTAAATAATTTCTTTTTTTAATTTATCTTTAAAATTTTTATCATATACATTTTTTTTTGAGGGGGTGGGGGGCTAAATTTAAGTAAAGTAAATAAACATTGAGATGTTTCCTTTCCATTGGATGATACTTGACCTCAATTCCCACACAACAAGGTCAAGGAATTGCGACACTTGAAGGTGTGAAATAGATTACCTCTCAACACAGTATTCAAATTAAATTACCTGCTTTGGAATTTAATTAAGTTTGAACTGATAATAAAACTCAGCTTCCGGC
Organism: Paracentrotus lividus; assembly: GCA_940671915.1. Taxonomy (NCBI): domain Eukaryota; kingdom Metazoa; phylum Echinodermata; class Echinoidea; order Camarodonta; family Echinidae; genus Paracentrotus; species Paracentrotus lividus. Next base: position 1,145,442 of record CALNVZ010002100.1, read on the forward strand.
GTTTCTGTTTCCATTCAAGCTGGCTAGCATATGGTAGGTCAGTCTATTAGCCAAGGTTCTTCTGCATTGTTAGTGAGCGGAGAAGGAACCTCGGTAAAGAATTGAAAACATGTCTTCCGTTGGATGAGACGTTGAAGTTTTGAGCCACATTCAAATATTGTTGATCAACATTATTTTCATTACTTGTGGAGGTAACTCTTTCAGTTTTTAACTCAATCAATTCAGATGATAATTGTTGTTTCTTGAAACCACGCAGGTTCACCAGGAATAAATCTCATCACAAAATACAATAGAATAGAATATACATGTAGATCATTAAGTGAGAAGTCCTGTCAAATGAGATGCTGTCATTGTAGAACTCTGAAGAATATTGTCTTTTTCTCAAAATTTCCATGAAATTCAATAAAAAAAACTTATAAAGATATGAAGATATAAACTTTGTATATGAGTAATCACTTCAGACAAGATCAATATACAATAACTATACAATACGATACAAGATAAATAGTAAGGTATTATATTTTCTTGAAAATGTTATTCTCAATGTGGGTTCAACATGTATCATACCATCTAAATCATCTGAAAATCTTGGTGCATATTTTGACTGTAACATGTCCATGTCTGAACAAGTAAATCATATATGTAAGTCTGTCAGGTTCCATTTGAGAAGTATCTCCCAAATTAGAAAGTATACATATCGGAAGACACATGCTGTTCGTTGTCATATTTTATCTAGATTAGACTATTGTAACTCTCTCTTAACATCCGTCCCACAAGTATATTAAAGCGGTTACAGAGTTTACAGAACTGGGCAACCCGTATAATATTCAAGGTAGATCGCCGTCATGACTCTATTCCTCTCCTTAAATCTCTTCATTGGCTTCCTATCAAGGAAAGGATCCTATTCAAAATATTTTTGTTTGTTTTTTAAAGCCTTTCATGACCAAATGCCCACATATATTAAAGATTGTCTTACACCTCATAACCCAACCCGTCCGAATCTTTGTTCTTCTACAAACAGATTTTTATTAACCATACCTAAGACACGCACTAAAGCTGGTGACCGTACATTTACGGTCACAAGCAAGCAAAAACATGGAATAGCATCCCCTCCTTCATCAAGGAAGCCACATCTCAAGACCAATTTAAAAAGCTTCTGAAAACACATCTCTTTCCTAATGAATATCAATAAATGTATCAAATATTTAAGTAACTAGAAGTCTTATCTATTGTCGTACATGTATCTATTAATTACTTTTTATGTTATTTTGTTAATTATGTCAATTATTTTGTATTGTATTATATTTTGTTTTGTAAGCGCTGTGATAGGGTAGATGTAGGGAATAGCGGACAGTAGGGAATATCGGACGGTCACCACATGTCCAGCCCTAGCTGCCAACATAAGATCAACTAAGTTGAAATACCGGCATCTATTGGTCAGGTGGTTTGTTTGGGAAGGTTGAATGCTGTATTCGACAACAACAAGTGAGAAATTCCGAGAAAACTAACAAAATCTGTCAAGGTAGGAAAATTTGCAGCCTGAAAAATGGCCTGATGTAAAAGTTGACATTTTGAGAATGTGATGGTATAAAAATATAATTGGGGCATGACCTCTATTTCATGCATTATGGACATGTGTGAGGTGGGCCAAACGTGTATGGAGTGTTTGCACTGTACAAAGCCTGTGTATTGGGGTGGCAGTTTGTTGAAAAGTGCTCGTCAGTCATTTTTTTGTGTAGGGAATACCGGACACCACATTGACGGTTGTTTGTTTTACTTCCGGGTTGAGTTGCTAAGCATGTAGATCAAATAGTATTGCATATATAATGTATTATATATTATCTATTAAACTGTTTGACAATTTTGAAATGTCTATTTCTCTTTATTATTATTGTGATATGTCATGATCTACATGAGATATAAAGTTATTCTGAATGTTTTGAAATTTTTGTAGTAAAACGCATATAATCTTCTAGAAATGAATAATGTTATAAAAAATCAATACAAACATGTTAAGTTGATGGTTTACATTCAAATCAGTGCTTCCAGACAGATCTTTATACAAAAAAAAGGGTAAAAACATACTGTCCGGTATTTCCTACACTGTAGGGAATGCCGGACAATTTACCATGACGTCATTATTTGCATATAACTGCCTCAACAAATATTTGATTACCTCAATTTTTTTGGAAAATAAGTTGAATGATGTAGCTAAGCAACGAGAATCTTTCTCTTTTGTGATTTTATTGTTTTCATGTCCTAATTAAGCAAATGAGCTTAAGTGGCCGGTATTCCCTACATCTCCCCTATAGTTTACTATGTAGAGCGCACTAAAGGCTAGTTATTATTATTATTATTATTATTATCACATGAACACGAGTCAGAGCCAGAGTGACAATAAGGGGGCTCAGGGTTCACTGCCAATCATTTACTTGATTTCCTTTTTGATTGAATGACATTTCTCGGTCTTACAGTTGCCGATAAGTTCAGAATTCGCTTGATTGTTTCTGTTTTTGCCTTTGGGGACATTTTATCTCGGCTGTTTTCGTCCAGTAGCATTTCCTCCAAATCCTTGCAGTGCCATTTTGCATACCTAACAGCATATCATGTTGTAGGGAATATAACCTTTGACATTAATGGACAAGGGTCAGTTTCAGAACATGATTCACTGTATGCCCAGGGATGCACTTTAAAACATGAACCATCCCTCTACAACACTTCACCAAAAAGCATCTCCTATTGATATTAGCTGTCGGCAAACCCTTCTCTCTGTTGTCGTGCCATTTCATGAAATCTAAGATGGCCTCTTTGACGCCAGTAATCAATGTGAGTAAGGTCATCTTAGATCGTCTTGTCTGTCTGTCTTATCAAGGGTTCTGGGGGCGTTTCATGAAAGGACTTGTCGGTCTGATGGTCCACATAGACATGAGAGATTAATCGACCTGATAGACTTTGTTATGCATATATACTGGGTGTATCGAAAAATAAAGGAAACCCAAGTTTGATCATCAATAATATAAAAAAATAATCAGTAGTGATTATGAAATTTATATCACTGTAAAGTACAAGTCCGAACAATGGGGTTCAGTGATGCGTGGCATCGGTGAGCTGAGAAAGATATCATTAAAATGGTAATGAGTTTTACTTTCCAGTGATATAAATTTCATAATCACCATCGTAATATTTTCGAAATTATTGATGATCAAACTTGGTTTCCCCCTTTTTTTTTATACACCCCGTATCCTAACATAAAGGCAGGATTTTTTTTTGTCTTATCGGTCAAGATTTCGTCATATTGACAAGGTTTTATCTCAACTTATGACGACAAAAATGAGGGTTTCCCCTACAATGCTATTCCACCATTTAATTCCCTTGATTAAGATTGATAAAAAGAGTCATTGGTGAGAGAGAGAGAGGGATTGGGGAGAATTGATTTACTACACCACCTGCAGTCTTTGAAGGGAAATATTCACTTTTTAAACGTATTGTGAAACATGTGATGATGTTTAGGATATTATTTTTCAAGGGTGTCCTATTCACACACTATTTCATCACCCACAGCACAGCAGTAAAGCCCCAAAGGTCAGAATTTTGCAAATATTGTCAAAGATACACTCCCTTTAAGCTAGAGAAAATCGAAAGGTCCTGAAAAAAAAGTCTTAAGAAAAGTTCAGGAAGAGCATTGGGTGATTGTGGTAAACAGTGGATTCGATAAGACTGTCTCTTGACGCTCTAATCGTCTTTTAAGATGGAACTTGACGAAAGATCGAAATACCTCGGGAATATATGAGGGTGAGTGATAGACGAATAACTCCTGAAATACTACAAAACTCGAGCCCTCAGTACACACGGGTTAACAAAATGAACTTGTATTAGATTTCGAGCTAGTGAGCATATATCTGGGTATAAAGTTAATCAGATTTAGCGATCCATCTTCCTAGATACTTGGAAAAAAACTTTCCATTTCAAGTGAAATTAGGTTAAACCTTTAAGAATGCATGGTGAAGCTTTACTATGGAAACTTAAAGTTGAACATGGCAATAAAGGACAGAAATACATAATCTTTAATCCTTTCCATCACTCTCTTTGATAATATTTCAGCATGTGTTCTGATTTGTTCTATCTATACGTGCTTGGCTTAATCCAGACGAGGCTGGAAAAAGAGACATCCCTCCGATAAAGTTTTCAGCTATATCGGCCTTTTATTACTTCGCGTACTCTATCCAGGACACTTTATCATTACATTACTTAACACCCCTTTTTCATGTTGGAGAAATAATTGTTAAAAATGTATATACTTCAAACGAGAGGGAACAAGGAACATAAAGACAAACATAGGGAAGAGAGAGCAATGGGCATGAGAAGGTTGTAAGTCTGTTGTATAAACAATTTTCTTCAAACTGATTAGAAGAATATCTAGGGTACATGCAGGTAATATGGGCACTCTAAGCTCATTTGCCTAATTTGCATAAAATTGCAAAATGACACACAGTCTAATCTTTGTTTATATGAATCAATAACTACTGCTCTAACTTTTATTGTGAAGAAAAACAATTATCACCAACCCCCTGTCTGCAATATTCAAATGTTGACGTCATTACCAAAGTGCCCATATTACCTGCATGTGCAGGTAATATGGGCACATGTATTTAATGTATGTTTTAAAAACTACAATGACTCTACCATGTCTGGAATTTGCTTAGAATGTTGAAAATCATTAACTTTAAGATATCATTTGAAATTATAAGACCCGTCAGTAAATATTTTGACTATATATTTCATTGTTTTTGTATTTTTTATATATTTTCTTTTTTAATATTATTTAAATATTATTTTCATTATACAAGTCAATATAGGCCTACAATAAGTTATTTATATTGATTATATACTGTGAATATCCCAAAAAAAATCGTAGCAAAGAGATTGATGCCTCATCCCAATACTGAGTACCAGAATCATTTCCGCCATTTTGGATGGCCCATATTACCTGCACTAATATTGCTGTGTCAGGCAAGCATTCAATGCCACATTGCACCCCTTCACTACAACAAATTGACCTGTACACGCTAGTATGATCAAAATGAAACTATAAGCTTACTAAATATACAAAACAATTTAGGTTACACCCTCAAACACTCTTTCACCATTAAATTCTGTGAAATATCAAATTTTACATCAGGGTAAAAAATGCCGTATGTTTTACGTACGTTGTTGGTTTTCAGCAATTTTCTCAGAGAAATTTCGCCATCAATGCTCTCACGACTATATATTTTCGTATACAGTTCATATGAACAACATTATGGTGCTCACACCCGTCATCGGACACGGTCGAGCGGTCCACGACATGATTTGCTTCAGGTGGCCCATATAACCTGCTGGCCCATATTACCTGCATGTACCCTATCTATAGTAGATATGAAGTCAACAAATTGTTTTTCTCAGACAAAAATATTTTTCATATCTAAAGAATATATATCTAAAAAATATACATCGATATAAAAGGCTATATAATCATAGAGTATTTTAATCTTCAAATACAATCAATATAGTGAACCTTTATCTCTCTCTCTCTCTCTCTCTCTCTCTCTCTCTCTATCCATCTCTCTCTCGCCCTCCCTCTCTCACTGTTTCTGTCAGTTCTGTTATTTATTTATTTATCCACCATCTCTCTTCCTTGAATCCTGGGATTTTTTTTTAATGCTGTGTTCTTTTTTTTTCTTCGTGTGTCTAATTAGTTTATTTTTTTGCTTTTTTTTCTTGTTTTGTTTTGAATTTGTTTTTGTTTCCTTCTGCTCTTTGTTGGGGTGTCAGTCACCACTGGCGAAGTTGACCCTGCGTCTGAGGTCAACTCAATACACAAACCCAAACAGCTCGGAGTTCACTCATAAACATTTACAGACCCCCAAGGCCCAAAACTTTATCCGTTCTTCTTAAATAAGATTTGTTCATTAGGTATACAAATTTATCTTCTTTTATGTAGGCCGACATTGAAATAGGGAAATATTAGTGTTATATACGAATTCATTTTAAGGTCATGTACGTTTAAATATTGACTGTGTATGTCTCGACAATTTTTTTTTCATCAAATATTTTTCGATTTCTTTCTTTCTATTTTGTCTTGAAATATCATATTTACTTTAAATTGTCAATTTGGATAACCTCGATTTGAAGTAGGTTATGCAATTTGAAGGGGATTGCTCTAGATTGTTTGTGACTTGATCATATTACAAAGCCAATATTACTCATAAAACCGTTGTATAAACGTAAACATATGCCGAAAGAAAGAGATAGAGAGGGAGGATGATATATACATTTCATAACTATATTGCCTTGTGGAGTATACAGCATTTTATGGAAAAGGGTTTTACAGCTCTGTAAGAAATATAGCCCTATTGGAAGAGAAGGGAATAGGCGTCATCAGTTTATACGTGGCGTAAGGAGATATTCAATAAAATAAATGCTCCGTGAATACGTTTAAGTTGTACATTACTAGTTTTTTTAAAAAACCAAATTCATTCATCACCTTAGGAATAGAGAAGACGGAATCTTTAAAGTAGACTTGGCACAACAAGGAGATGATTAATTGGAATTGACTGCGGAAGATTGAAGCCATCGGTGTAGGATTGATAGCTGTTTATAAACATGTCAAGTCTGACCATAGAATTTATTTTGTGACTTTGAAAGACTTGACAATGTCACAATGATGTTCTCTGGTTGAATAATAGGAATGTCTTCGGGTACACCATCCAAGAGTACATGTAACACAGGCAATATGACCAATATGCATTGGCCTATCGACGTATACAAGAAAGAATTTGATGTCCCTTAATAGGCCTATACTAAAAAAAATATATATCGCAGGCTGTTATCTAAGCAGATTGCAGGAAAACATCCTAAATGCATGCCATAAAATAGTATAAGCCTGTTACAGTTCCATAGTCTAGTTTCCCGCCAATATTAACATGAAAACCATTCTCTGATGAAGTCGGTCTTTTTGGCGGCATCGGTCAATATCCGACGAACAGCGCTTTAGCAAGTGCAGTTTACATGAAATGAGTTTCGGCTTCATTTACATGCATGGATGTTTAATGGCTTCACATCTAAGCCGGATGATGCATATTTGAGGTATGGATTCTATTTTTCATCACCAAAAATGAAATTTAAGCTCTACTTCTATTAGAGACAGCAGATGGTACATTCGTTCTAATCAATCTTCCTTGCATTTTGTCGCGGTATTTCATATTATGTTCTTTTTTTTATCCTTGACGCGATAAATTCCACTTGCGCTGCAACTTGAATCTTTGATACATTTGCTTATACTTGATCACACGATCTTCGACACAATCAGTAATGTATAGCATGCTTGAATTACCCCTGAGGCATAAAGCTGTGTTTGTTTCTACGACCCTTTCATATCCATCAACACTTTCCCTCTACATCCATTCCAAGTGCGTATAGTCTTTATCAGGGCTGTATACGTCCAGTCCCTCCGATAGTAGCATCTCACATGCCACGAGATGGGTTTGAGGGATATTTTGGGACTAGTTTGATACCGTTTTGAAACTAATCGCATACACGTCTCAGAGACGTCTCATTAGTCAAGGGAAAATCGAACATGTTCATATCTATGAGATGTTTGTCGTCTTTAAGACGTCTCGAGGTCTTTGAGACCTGTCAGAATCCCAGAGTCAAGTGAAATATTCAGAAATATATATTTTTTTTATATATTTCTGAAATATTTAGAAAAGACGAACACCCTCACCCCTTTATGAGGATCATAAGCATAGGCTATAATAAGAAAATAGTAAATTATCATTTTTACATCAAGGCATTATTTCTTATCGAAATCAACGGATACATTTCAGACATATATGCCTAATGTAATAATCATTCTATTGACAATGATATAAGTAGTGATTATTGAATAACATTTCGTAACCTTAATATTCCTTATGAAAGATTGCGATATTATAATCAAAACTATTGTAAACTAACCCAAGCAGAACGAAAGCAGACGATATACATGCTTTTCACGTTTTGTGCCTCTCCTATCAATAAGTTTTCAAAATCGATACAAAATATTAAAAAAATATTTAAAAAAATAAAAAAAACATGCAAGGCAAGCATGTTATAACGTTGGTGGGTAAAATATTCAATAATCGTGTATAAAATGCAAGTTAATTATATCATTTTAAACATCATCAATAAAATGGACTGTTATTATTAGACTATTATCTTCTCTCTCCAGCATTAGTCCACCTACTAGTATCAGCTTCAAAACGATGTGCCATGTATTAATTGGTACAGGGAAATACAAGCCTTCTATGTGACCTTTTATAATAAATCTTCTTGATAAGTATCAACACAAGAAGATATCGCTACTGCCAATCTCGAGTAACATAAGGTCGTATGTACAATGCATGTAACAGTCAGAAAGATGTTAAAGTAAATGCCGATCCATCTGTGTGAAAGAAATCGCCTGTGTGAATCTGAATTCAGGAATTTCACAGCGAAGGTAATAAAGGGCAAATGCATTAATATTGAATTTATAAAATAATATGGAAAATGCTTGTTTAAAAGGGTGTTAAAATCCACCATATTCCAGTAAAAGATTATATCTTCAAGAGGCTGAGTGACTGGCATATTTGTGTCATATCATATAGAAATTGTACTAATGGAACTTAAAATACGATAATACGATTTCGTATGAATAATGAATAAACTTCAAACCGTTTGTTTAAGGCCTATAATAGCCTATTCCTTTACATAATACGAGTAAGGTAATACTCATATTTGGTTTAGGTAATGGGATGAACAGTCACTTCCAATTGCGATCAGGATATAGTAATCTTTGCGAAGCGAAGTTGAGGAAATAGATGATAGTTCGTCTGGTTAATTGACATCAAAAGATGATTACTTGACACGAAAAAATAGTTTTATTATTATCGGCAGTTATTCAACTGTAACTTAGAAAAAAAAAATCTAACGAGTAAACTTGGATCTAACTGCTAAATATCCAGATTAATTAAATTAGATTGATTTAATCAAAATGTTATATGCTAAAAAAAAACAAAAAAAAAACGGTGTTATGACAAGAGCAGTGGTCTGACCTTAAAAAAGAAAAAACAATTCTAAACCTACGATTATGGCCCTCAGCAAAAGAATTGCAATTCTATCTGTTTTGGTATTTTCTCATAATATTGAGACACGGTTGCCAATCATTCTGTATGCAGTTCTTTCCTATTGGTCTTTCTAGTCCTCTTGAGGCTAGCCGCAAGGCATTCTGGGATTCTTACCGGAAGTAACTGGATCCTTGCCCTGCGTGTAGTGGAATTCTAGCCACTTCCTCTGTCTCTTAGCTAGTATACACACTCGAGAAGAACCAGACAGAGGAGATTGGAGAGATTTAAGGCGAAAATCTAGCCAAGGGATGGGGCAAAACCCTCTCTTAGCACTTGAAAAAAAAAAAAAATAAAAGTAAAAAAAAATAAAAAAATAAAAAAAAATAAAAAAAATACACGATTGTTTGAAAAGAGTAATCATGAATAGGCACTGGTGGAACCATGCGCGGTAGCAAGGGACACACGCTTCCTCAATAATTTGAAAACCACTCTTTGACTGTGTGCTAACATGTTAAAATCGGAAAATTTCGGCAGCTTGACCCTTTATCGGGCCTAGCGCCCCCATTATTTTCAAATCGTGGATCCACCACTTACAGCGGTTTTCAATAGAAAATCTATATTTGAAAATACTTTTTAAAAACTATATACGAGATATAAGCCCCCAATTGAACTTTATTTATCAAAATCTCCTTTTAATCTACAGCCTTTAAAGCTCTGGACCAATCGAAGAGTTTGATGATTGCTCCAATTTTATTTTGGAGAAAAATAATCTTATGATGATCACAAGGCAGGTGTAAATGAGAGGGCAGAAAGGGAGGGAGCGTGAAAGAGAGTAAGAGAGAGAGGAAAGAACCGGAGAAGAAAAAGAAGAAGAAGAAGAAGAAGAGAGAGGGGGAGAGATAGAGGTAGATGGAAGGTAAGACTGTTGAATCGTGCCTTAGGGTCTTTAGAAAATGCATCACTTTTTTTATTATCGAATAATAAAGCCCTGTATTACTTCCCCTCGATACAAATTGTCCATTAGTGACGAAAAAGAAGCAGACCTGCTTTTGTCCATTTGTCCTTGGCAAACTGGGACAAAAGATTTGAAATAGAGATATCGTGTTGAACTACATGTTACCCATTTTAGTCAATAAATCTTGGAACGAACGCAGAAAGCAAAAAATAATCAATGAAACGAGATGAAGAAAACAAAAGCAGCTGAAAAGAATTATCTAGAAATGTTAGTAAAACGTGTTTTTTTTTCTTAAATCAATTAAAAGATCTATTATCAAAACTCATTAAACTATTATGTTTATATTCCAATTTGCCAAGCTCCACTGATAGAAGTAGTCACGAGAGTAGAGTTTTAAAGCCAATACGAACCAGCAGCCTTGTGTAGCACCACCTCAAGTCCTCGACTACTCAAATCTGCCACGGTTTCTAACCCAAAATGCAACATTCTGAGCAGTGTATTCTTACAATATACAGGGTGTTTCCGAAAAAAGGAAACCCAACTTTGATCAACAATAATGTCAAAAATATTCCAATGGTGATTATGAAATTTATATCACCCTGTTAAAGTGCAACTCATTGCATTCTAATGATACCCTCGGCTCACCTCACACAATGTCACGCATCACTAAACCCCATTGTTTTTGAAAAGGTCTTTGTAAAATTGTGCGTGGTTCACTTCTATGCACCTTGAGATGGTTTGTGTGAATGTGCCTGGAAGGAAACCCAACTTTGAACATCAATAACTTCAAGAATATTTCAGTGGTGATTAAGAATTTAATATCACTGGAAAGTACAACTCATTACCATTCTAATGATACCTCTCTTAGCTCACCAATATCATGCATCACTGAACCCCATTGTTTTGAAATTGTCTCGCAAAATTGTGATAGGTTCTCTTTCATGCTCCTTGAGATGAGTTGCTTCAAAGATTCCTAACAAATCTAAGTAAAGCATTCCAGTGACTTAAAATAAATGAGTTTGATAAACGGGTTGGAAATTTTTACTTATTTAGTCCTTTAATCTTACCACCAGGTAATTTCAACCTGTTACTGGTCACGACAACCCAGAGAACCTTCAGTTCCCCATGGATAATGTAAGAAGCATGACAGTGCATCAATCACAATTTTGCAAGATATATTTCAGAAACAATGGGGTTCAGTGATGCGTGACATTGGTGAGTGAAAGAGATATCAATACAATGATAATGAGTGGCACTTTCCAGTGATATAAACGTCATAATCACTACTGTCATGTTTTTAAAATGATTGATGATGAAAGTTGGGTTCCCTTTTTAGGAACATTGCAGCAACCCATCTCAATGAGCGTGAAAGTGAACCACTCACAATTTTGCAAGACATTTTCAAAACAATGAGGTTCAGTGATGCGTGACATTGGTGAGCTGAGCGGGTTATCATTAAAATGGTAATGAGTTGCACTTCAGTGATATAAATTTTATAATCACCATGGTAATATTTTTTAAATTATTGATGATCAAACTTGGGTTTCCTTTTTTCTGGGTCACCCTGTAGACAAAACTCGAATAAAAACACACTATTTCACTACCCAATACATTCATAATGCAATGATTATTGTACCAAGTAGAAAACCAAATAATTTTTCCATCAAAACATTTTATTTTCCCTCGCTTTAAAACTCATTAATAAAACTTATTTGTTTATATCCCAATTTACGAAACCTCCACTGATAGAAAAATTCATGAGACTTGATTTTTAAAACACCACTTTATTTATTTTCGTGGGTTTTTTTTTTTGGGGGGGGGGGGGTGGGGGGGGGTTAAGATTTCACGCTGATGCTCCGAAAGAACTCTCTAACGTCACGGACTGTGTCTTCGAATTCTAATTTTTGGCCCATTTTGCTCTAATTGTACATTTTAGACGGATAGAGTTACTCCGCTTCGGGTATTTTGCACAAACATTGCGTGTTCTTGCATCTTGATCAATCAGACATCGAAAACATCATCTCCCTCGTCGTAATGACATGTAATTCGATGGACGACATCATTAAATGGACGACATCATTAAAGTATGTGAACATGAATCGATTATAAGCCCATAAAAATAATAATGTTTGGTGACTCTGTTCAGGCACGAGAAAAACAATGGATAACCTTTCTAAAAATTAGTATCTGGGGTGATTTGAACGCCCTTGTATCTCGAGATATTCAACAACGATCTAGTTCGTTCTAATAAAGAAAATGAGAACAAGAGGTGTATCTTGGAAATTAAATGAGAGAAGAAAGGTTAAAGAATGTACGGGGAATTTTAAGAACATAGGCCGTCATCGTAATGACTTGTATTCGATGGACGACATCATTAAAGTATGTGAACATGAATCGATTATAATGCCCATAAAAACAATGATATATGGTGAGTCATGTTTGGGACACACAAAAACAATGGATAACCTTTCTAAATTAGTTTCTGGGGGTGATTTGTATCTTACTATATTTCAACATCGATCTAGTTCGTTCGAAGTAAATGAACTGAGAACAGAAGGGCATCTTGGAAATTAACTGAGAGGAGAAAAGGTTAAAGAATGTACGGGGAGATAAAAGACAACAGGCCATCATCGTTAAAGGAGATTGAAAACAGAGAGAGGAGATTAATAGACCGCAGTATTTGGTTTAAAACCATTATATGGTTTGCTGTATTTCAATGTTTTATGTAATCAGGCAAACTATTCCAAGTTAATAGAACATTGCCCTGTAACATCAAGACTTACGATCTATAAAAGAGTTACGATTGATATTTCTTGGTAGCCTCATAATGGACAGGGTGCTCTAACGATGATGATCTTAATCCTAACCCTATACCCTAACCCGAATCTTAATCATATCCTTATCCTGATCCATGATTGTTACTTCCGTTCCAAATTAGACTACCGGGATATAATCGATCGTAACTTTGTATCGATCGTAAGTCTTTATGTAACAGGGAACAAGACACATAACGAATCTACAGTAGATGTGAAGATAGAACAGAGCAATATTTTTTTTTAATTCTCCCTTAATCCTTGGCACCTAGCCAGGGCTGCTGGTAGCTGATCATCTCTCTTTTGTCCGGTTCTTGTTTGATCTTGCCTACATGTATCTTTCTGTCTTTTGGCTGGCGCACTCTCCCCTCGCCTGTTTAATGACCCCTTTTGTTCCCTTTGTCCTCTGTCTCTCAATACCTTCTCTACTAGTAGCTCTGCTTTTGCCTGTCTACATATATCACATAGGCCTATGTATTTCTTTACATGTTGTCATTTTTGTCTCTGACGAAGATTCTGCTAAGATAGAAAGCTCAGGATCTTTTTTTTTTCTTTTTTTTTTACGCAACTTATATTTTACACAGTTTCCTTTTAATTTTATTTTTTTTATTTTATTTGTAGAGCCTTGAAAAAGGTTTAAGTGAAAGCTTATTTACAGCAATTTATATCTTATGTTTATTTTTTTTGCCTATACATTTCTACGAAGACAGAGTTACCAAGAATTTTATGTAATGAGGTCAACACTCACTTACATAACAACCATGCACTACATATTATTTAATGAATATGAATCAAATGATGTGAAATCTTAAATTGAACTAAATAAAAGTATGTACTAGCCTACAACATTCACATAATTCAAAGGCTAGCAAGATTTGGTTTGTAATAGATCTCACATGAATCTGTCGGAAAGCTGTACCATAATCATGTGGCATGTTGGGGAAGACTTCTTGTGAGTATAGTATATGAGAGAAAGAGAGAAGGAGAAAGAAAAAGTAAGAGACGAATAATATAATAGAAAAAAACACAAATATAGGCCTAAATGATGGATTGCTCAGGGAAATTTGATTGATGGAGTGATATATTTTCTACTTGATATGATTTGAGTGGTTAATATGGTGTCCGTTTCTGTAAGATAATATTCTCGTTTCCTCCTGTTGCTGTAGGCTACTTGAGACAATATACTTGATTGTTAGTAACCTGATGAGACATTGGTGAAGATCTACAAACACTCCTCCTCCATAAAATAACATATGTCATTCTCACGTTGCCACAATCGAACATCATTTACCATTTAAATGAAATTAAGACCTAGCTGAGATATATGGACGGAGCACGACGTGTGGTAGACCAATCTCTATACAGTTTCTAAGAATGTCTTCTTCAGAAATCTTGGCTTATATCCAATCAACCTTTATAGATCTATGTGGTCAATTCACATTTCGATTCAGTTTTTAGTTTTTAAAATAAAGAGCGCGTATATCGATATTATTTTTGTAAGAGGCCTTTCTCTTTACAAGATAAGGCTATATTTTGCGTTCTAGAATCAATATGTTTTGTTTTTTTTATTCTTTGCTTTATTTCTTAAAACTATCATAGCGATTAAGTAAACATTTAAGAAATAAAATGCAGGTTTAAAATAACCTCATCACGCTTAATCATGACACACGTTTGCTTTATAGCGGGTTTCTTTCTTTCTTTATAGAAGGGGGGGGGTATCTTTAATTTCCTTTAATATATTATATACCTCAACTTTAAGAAGTTGAATAATCCTATCCTTTGATTGGTCCAAAGCTTGGTCAATGCTTGTCTTCCGTGTCAACTCAGTGTGAACTCTCACATGGGACCCAATGCACACCAAACTAATCAGTCAATAGTACTTGAGATTTATGCCGTTGCCACACCTGGATGCCCCTTAGCAACAGGCATAGTGCGATCCCGTTTGTTTAGTGCATAAGGCTCTTTGCGCGATGCGATGATTTCAGATACTAATTTGCAGCGCGTTTGTTGATAATTTTAATAATCATATGTATTATATAGTATATATGCTTCAGGATCAATCGATGAAGAAACTTTATTGTAATATACTGACAACATTAGACAAACGTAGTCACTGCAGTGGCCATCTTATCTTTAGCATTAAAATCTGATGTTACATATTAACACAGGTCAAGTAACTGAAGCAATATCTTGCAAACTACCCTAAGAATCGCACCATTTATTCCAAGACATTGGATCTTTATTCAATAATAAGTGGCTGCAGTGTTGGGATTGCATCATTTGGATGCAACACATATAATATGACAATGAATATTAACACAAGTTCATCAATCATTACGAAATATATGCCCACTCAACTGTCAATGGAAACGCTATATATCTTTGGAGGATGGTGTAGGTGAATAGAGTGATTCGCAATTTTACAATAGATGAATATTTCCATTCCCTTTTGCAGAGGCTTCGAAGGCTATGCGGAAGCAAATAATTGGAGGGGCAAGCGATTGGGTGTTAAAAATAAATTTGCTCTCAATTCTTTTTCTCCTCATATAGCCTTCCGACGCATCTGCCCGTTTGGGATTCATTTTTGTTACGTCATTGATATCCATCCATTTCTTAATATTTTGAATTGAAACCAATGTAAATCGATTAATTCATCTTTACAAATCAAGTTCGGTATCCACCTCCCTTTTATGCAAAAAATAGAATATATGTAATATGTTATTCCACGAGTTACTTCTTCAATTTCAACGATAATGGTGGGGGGGGG